>CM063502.1:86757951-86770451 GCA_032207245.1 Pardosa pseudoannulata
GGTTTTCTTGTTTTGTTTGGTCATTGATCTAAACCGATAAGAGAAAATTTGTATCGACCTTTCGTTCCTCAGTTTTCCGACGTTTCTTAGCATAAACTCTGAAAACAGCTAAGCAATACCGGTAAGTTTAATTTTTTTTGGTGATTTAATATCTTCATAGATGTAGCTATCAAAATATAAACCGATGTTATCTTAAAACAAATATAAATAGGAAAAATTAGTGTCAAAATTTTGCTGATCTAGAAATAGGTCAGTGGGCGTTCGGGCGTTTTTTTTTCTGACCCTGGTAATATTCTGTTTTTCCACCTTTAGATGAAAATATGAGTCGAAAAGTATTTAGTAACATTCAGGATGCAGTTGATTATCTGTTTTCTGAACAAATTGAAGAGGATATTATTGCCGTTCCACCTGATGTAGATGAAGGGAAAATAGATGATAAGTTACATGCTATATTTGTAAATGATACTGTTGGTAAAATAGAAGTAATATCAAAAGATGAGTGTGATCAAATAGATTTACCTTCAACGTTTGAGAGAAAACCTAAAAAATTAAAAACAGAAAAGTCAAAAATTGTTTGGAAAAAAAACCCGAATTATACCAAATGGTCGGAATTATAGAAAACTTATAAGGATAATATTTTGGCAATAGAAAATAATCTTTCATCATTCCTTTGAAAAACTTTTTTCTGTTGAAGTATATAACGTAATTGTGGATGAGACTATTCTCCATGCTAAAAATGTTAAAACGATCATGATTTAATTATCACTAAAGAAGATATAAATATATTTATAGGGTTTTTGATATTTACTGGCTATCATACTCTTTCAAGTGAAAGAGATTATTGGAGTGATGTAGAATATTTAGGAAAAGGTCTTGTACAGGACTCTTTTAGTAGAAATACTTACCTAAAAATAAAGTCATATATTCATTTCCAAGACAATTCAAAAGCAGCTGAACGTAAGAATGACAAATCAAGGTAAAACCCCTTTTGGAGAGAATAAGAGGTAAAACATGGTACTGGTATCTATTCACTCGAATAATTGATATGGCTAAGTTAATGCAAGTATTCTACACAGAAATGTTCATAAAGGTGATTCTATGTCCATGAAAGATTCTATGTCCATCAAAGAGCTGTTGCTGTAAAATATCTAAAATTGGGAATCAGAAAAAAAGGTTCGAAAGGTCGACCTTACAGTTTTTCTTCATCCTCGAAGCTAATCTCAGTGATGATATTCGCTTTGATAGAAGGGATCATAATATGTGACAAAGAAAGGGCCAAAGACACTGTCTACTTGCAGGGTACCAAGGAAGGCCCCTAACATATTGTGTGAATTGCGAAGCCACTTTATGCAGGAAGTGTTTCTTCAAATTCCACACTAAACTGTAGAAACATTGAAATTTTTTTATTTTAAACTAATTAAACTTTACTAAGTACATTCTGTAATATTGTAAAATTCTGGATAATTAAACGTTTTTTAAAAGCAAATGCATTAGTTTTTCTCTATTTGGTTTGATTTTACCACTTTATTGAAATACTAATGGCTGTTGTGTATTTGCTAAAATATATCCTCCGAACGCCCAGTGATGTATTTTTAGATCAGCATTTAAAAAGAAAACTAAGGTACGTATTAATAAAATTCGATAATAATATTCATGTTGATGGTAAAAGACAATCAATTTATGAATTATATGTCACTGCGTCAAAATAAAATAATTTGGGCGTTAATGAATTAAATCGTCAGTTTTCTTAAGTCCCGTCTAACTTAATAGGGAACATGTGTTAAAGCGAACTTCTACAGTCATTTTCTTTCTCTTGTTAGCTGTTATGAGGTCAGTTTCACGTTTTTTTCTCTGTGCGAAATCGGAGAAGAGGACCTGAATTCAAGCCTTTATTTTCCTCCTTTGCCCTCTTTCTTGTTTGTGTATACTCATCGTTTTCCACTTCTCTCAGTTTTCGTCGAATCTGATAATAAGTGGACATGTGTTTGTTTATTGGTTGAAGTTATCTCTCTCATACATGACCTCAAGTGTTATTTTACTAATTTCGAAGCAACAGATGAGCATTTAAAAGCTATTAGGATCTTAAAAATTTGTGTTAACAACCAACAAAAGGAAGCAAACTTGTATATCTGATTATTTTTAAATACATTGAACATGAATGTACGTTTGTATTTGTGCTGTACTTTAATTAGTAAGGTAACCTAATAAATCCCCCCCCCCCAAAAAAAAATAATTGCATATTTTTAACAGAGCTTTTACTGCTCGAATTAATTTTTAAAATGTTCTTAAAAGTATAATTATATGTTTATGAGTACTACATTCTGATAGGTGAATATAATTCTGCCACAATTCAAAAGGGTTGCATTATTCCGCATATATGGTCAATCCGCTTATATGGTCTGATATTTCTAGACCGCTGACCTGACCATATATCCAATAAGATTTTATATGAATGTGTGTGTATTCGCTTGCAAATGGTTTACTTTAATATTAGTGTAATATAACCAATATTCTTTTCCAATTAGAAATTCATAGCATGGATACTATATTTTATTCTAGGCAATTTCATATTTTTATTAAATTTATAAAAAAAATAAGTAAGTTTTGAACCTAATTAAATATACTATAATAATCATTCAAATACTCTATCATGTATAACTCTTGATAAAAATTTTGGTTAATTCTAAAATATGGAATCCAAATGAAATATAGATATCGCAATTTTAATTATGCATTTTAATGCTCTTTTGAAATTGCATCTGCTGAAATCATTAGAATATTCAAGTAAAACAATCTTATGAAATTTAAGTTAAATTATAGTTGCATTACCACCTGGTCTCTTTTACATCACATCATGGGCCTAAAGAATTCTGTAATTAAATCTCGAAAATAATGAAATACTTTTCTGCAAAACTGCAGTTCTGCATGCAATTCTCACACACACAAAATTTGCTGATATTAATGCGTCTGTAGCGGCTGTACTTATGAAGAATATAATAAAATTGTAGTCAAATACTTAGTTGAGAGGGTCGAAAATTTAAAGAAAAATGATAAATATTAAAAAATAATCAATCTCGCGTACAGAGGAGAAAAAAGAATAAAGATTGAAGAAGAATTTTGATATTTTTAATCAGAGACTTTATCATAAAGAATAAAACATAGTTGAGAAAACGATGGAAAAAAATTATGGTCTGATTAAATCTACTTACCCGTAAAACTCCATCCTGAATTTTCAATTTTGGTCGTCATTTTCAGTCACATCATTTCGAAAAAGTCGCTTTTTAATTACCATGTTTTCCAACTTTAGATTTTCTGGTTTTTCACATGGGTCTCTTTTCCAGCATCTAATTTTATTTTTTTTAACTTTTTAATCATTTCTTCTCATAATATTTTCGAATAATGGTGTGTTAGTTTAAAACCATGACTGGAAAAATTAATATCAGTTTTTGTCTTTAGTGAAGAACTAGAATAGACAGCGTAATATTTGATCACATATTGTACATTTCAACTGCCTTTAGATTTTGTTCAGCTTATCTTAAGCTTTATATTTATTACATTGCAGTAATTCGTGGTATTGGAATTTTTTGTTAATTATTTCTTTAATTGTTAAATTCTGTTAATGTTAAATAATATAAGTTTTATATAAATTCTATTCAGAAATATCATTATGTCAACATTCTTGTTAGAGATCAATGGGCCTTTATAGTGTTAGCGTTCATATGTTATCTATGAATAATCTGATTGTATGCAGAGAATACGACTGTAGAATAGTAGGCAGATTTGACAGACTTGAAAGGAGAACAAATTGTTCTAGCTAGATGCCACGAAATGGCGATGTCAGAAATGCTATTTGATGGCTTGTTCAAGCAGTATAGTTCTGAGTGCATAGATTGGGAATACAAAAGTTGTTTATTGATTGGGAAATGACCTGACGCCTAAGTAAATTGACTGTCTACTGCACATTGTATCATGAGAGGTAAGCGCATTTAATGTTTTGATCACATAGCTACCCTACCAAAAACTAAGATTTACTACTATTAACTCATATAATTATGCTTATAAATAAAAATAAAGATATAAAATTCTAAACTATGTGAAAAAACAACACGGAATTTAACGTTTAAAAATAAAGACAGTTTTCTTTCGCTTGTTTGTATCAAGAGATATTCCTAACCCATAAATATTTACCTTTAATATACTTAGGGTCTTACTATGTGCAGTTTATGGAATAACAAATAATATTTTTTAAATTAGGCCAGTAAATAAATGCAATAATATAAATCTTCAAACAACCCAAAATGGAAATTGGAAAATATTTAAAAACAAACTTCAAATGATTACATGGGTGAAAAGATCAAATCTTTTCTATATGACTGACGTGAGAATTTCCTATTCTCAGTCAATATCCCATTGCTAAAGAAAATCAAGCAAGCTGCAGGGAAATACGAAAAAGAGGAACGAATTTTATTGAATCAGGGAGCGAACTCTCCCATCAAGCTTTATGTTAATGAAACGAAAAAAAAGGTAAGAAAGAAAGAGCTTTGAAACGTCAAACGACGTTCGTGACCACCGGTTTATTTCGTGCTGGATCAGAATAGAATTGTGACAGCTCGCGGCTTGAACGGTACCGATGAACATGGAAATATTCAATTGATCTTTTTGAGGAAGTTCCTTTAAAAGTTATTCATTCATTCTATCCTTCTTAGCTTTTTTGTCAGCTTTTATGAAAGATTTAGCAATGCATCAGAAGACACAACCACGTGTCTTGGAGTCTCAGGGGAGCTTGTAGATGCCAGAAGATATTTTGCAATACGTCTCGATAAGAAATTGCGTTTGCCAAGGACTACTTGTTCTCGTTTCGCCCACTTGCATGTTATTACCATAAGTAGAGTCAGTAATACTTCACACCTTCGGAGTTTTTGAATTTGCCTTCTCATGCCTGATCAGCATACATATTATGGTTTTACTTCGAGCCAAGAAGCAACAAATGTATTTTAGGACGCAAACTATTTTTAAAATAAATTATAAAAAAATGCCAGTAATAAATAATTGTATAAAATTTTATTAGTAATATTCACTAATTTTAATACTGGATACAACATTTAAATAATTCACTATTTGAGAAGGAAAAAAATCGTTAATACTTAACTAGTATTAAACTTTTGCTTTAGTGTATGTTCAAAACCTAATTAGTTCAAAATGTAACAGAAAATATTTGAAAGGAACATACCATAAGAAATTCCAAATATTTCTGTGATGTGTCAACAGAGTAAATATTATGGATTTATATGTCACGTTGAGTGAGAAATGCAACCTATGCAGTTTACGTTACAGTAAATGTATAAACCATATTATCATAAAGTACATATATAATACGATGTATCATTAATATAATACGGTCTATCATTAATATAATATGGTCATACATATATAACCATATTATATTAAAATTTTGCTTTATTGTAAGTTCAAAACATAATTATATCAAAATAAAGTATAACAGAAAATATTTGAAAGACACATACCATAATAAATTACAAATATGCCTGTGATGTGTCAACAGATTAAATATTATGGATTTATATGTCATCTTGAGTGAAAAATGCATCACATGTAGTTTACTCTACAGTAAATGTATAAACCATATTATCATCAAGTGGCTCTGCATTCCTAAGACATATTTAGCTGTTTTTGAACTTTTAAAAAAATTTCGAAACATATCCTAGATGAGTCAACTGCAAAGATGTTAATTCGAAATTTAGGTATTTTGAAACGGGTATTGTAGAAAAAATTAAAATAGAACTTTATTATTAATTGTATTACGATAATTAACTATGCATCCATACACACACACACACACACACATATATATATATATATATATATATATATATATATATATATATATATATATATATATATATATATATATATATATATATATATATATATATATATATATGTGTGTGTGTGTGTGTGTGTGTGAGTGAGTGTGTGTGTTTAGATAAATTTACCATACACGAGTGTCTGTTAATAGGTTAATTGTACTGCTTAAGAAATCACAACAAGATTGAAATTTTACAATAACTTTAATTCTGCTTATTGTTCTAAGATTTGCAGCTGTCACTTACTCCTAAGAGTGTAGTTAACGCTTTGATAAGTTGTCACGCGGCTAATAATATGGAAATCACAAGTCACAAGATCTAGGCTATAAGGGGAGTGATCGCATTCTTCACACCTAAACTTTTCAAAAATTGAAAGGATTGTTTTTGTAAGTGCAGTCATTCACGATCATTTGGTTTGGCACAGGAATTTTAAAGCACACTCCCTGACGCTGAGGATAAATATCAGTCCAGTTTCTCTCAAATTAAATTAATCACTGTACACGATAAGAATTTGCATACACTTTGCAGCTGCCTATATATATTTAAAACTGTTAACCAGCAAACTAAAATTCGGACAGCAAGGCCACTACGTTTAACGATACAAATAAATATGAAGTTTCGTCCACATATGTAGTTGTATATATATATATATATATATATATATATATATATATATATATATATATATATATATATATATTATATATATATATATATATATATATATATATATATATATATATATATATATATGTGTGTGTGTGTGTGTTGTATATATATATATATATATATATATATATTATATATATGTATATATATATGTATATATATATATATATGTATATATATATATATATATATATATATATATATATATATATATATATATATATAGAGAGAGAGAGAGAGAGAGAGAGAGAGAGATCATGTCGATGATTTGTTGATAGTGTCTTTATCATGACTTTTTTATATTTTAACAGTCAACCATTAAACATGGTGGTGAATGGTTAGCGTCTATCTTCTATAAAAGGACAGAGACTTAGCGTGGCTTCATCAGCAACTCAATCTGAAGACGCTCTCTCTCAATCATTACTCGTCAAGTGCCTTTATATGGAGTTATTAGTCATTTATGCACCTGAATTAAAGAGTGCGCTGCGTTTTCGGCCTTTGAAACTCCTAAATTATTAACTTTATATTTTCAAATCTCACACAAACACACACACACACACACACACACACACACACATATATATATATATATATATATATATATATATATATATATATATATATATATATATATATATATATATATATATATATATATATATATAATATATATATATATATATTGTGCATATATATATATCTGTATAAATATGCAATATACAGCATCATTGAAAATTGTTCTAATTTGCATATATTTTGGATTTCATTAGTAAAAATGGCATAAATTTAAAAAGAATAAATTGAGTATTTAGTACATAAAATGAAATGATCCACGAAAGAATGAAATTTTTATTAATTAAAATACTTTATGGATAGCAATGAATTTAATCTTACTTTCTTAATAAAAAAACAGCGACATAATTATTCTGAAATAAAGAGTAAAATTGCACTTTTTTTATACAAATAGTTTTCAAACTGATTACCATTCACTTATGATAATTAAAAAATTTAAGATATTGGGTATTCATTTTAGTTTCTGAAATATTTTAATTTAATAAAGTACTTACGCTTTAAATATTGTCATATGATTAACAGAAAGGTGTTTAAGAATTAGAAACGCTTGAAATAAATGAAGCATTATAAAAGCATCAGTGTGCAGTTTAATTAAATTAAGAGAATTTATTAATTTCCCAACAGTCTCTCAAAATAATTTAAGATGATGCGGAAATCGGGCTGTTTTAATGTGTAATTAATGATTTTTTTTTAATTTAATGAAGAAATAACGCATAATTGGTTCCTCTTTTAATAAACTTCAACATTCAATGCTTATTTCAATATAAAAATTGCTCCAAATGTTAAGCTCTCTGTTTTTAATTAAGATGCAGATTTTTATTAAACACACTGCCAATGATGAGTGCATGCATGGACTTCCGAGACAAAAATTTATGTATATTATTTCGTTACTCCCTTCCTTTAATTAAGTGACGTGTCATCAAACTTATAACTTTATAATTCTCCATGATTGTTTCAGTGATGTAACAAGCGGCAAAACCAAACTTTAATCCTCCTCTCGGAGAAACAATTTCATTTTCTTCCCTGCTGATACCGTTATTAAAGCTACCGATAACAAATACTATCTTTGCCTAATATTGAACTTGTATCCGTAATTTTTTTCCTTGGCAAGTCTTTGGATTTCTGCCTCGAAGAAAGGGAGAGCGGCTGAGGAGTTTTAATAAAGATACCGTTGTATGTGTCACGCTGGCAAATGTTTGCGTGTTTTTAGTTCCAAATGTTTGAACAGAAAATTATATAAGCATAAAGAGCCGGATTTGTCTGAAAATACAGAAAAATATACTACTCTTTTCATTTTTAAAATACAGTTACTTGTAAGACAGATAATATAAAATAATAAAATGTAACGTAATATAATATAATATATTTTTATAAAGTAAAATCTACATGAGGTAGTTTTCCATATGGAGATTATGCTGTTTTATTGAGTGTCGTGGATTATCATTGATAGTAGCTGATGAGTTTTAATAAAGATACTGTTTCTTGTGTCGTGCTATACTATATCATGGTGTGTCATGGCAAATATTTGAATATTTTATTGCCAAATGTTTGCACAGAACATTATATGAACATAAACAGATATATTAGTCTGAGAATAGGAAAAATTAATCTAGTTTTTTCTTTTCTAAACAATATTACCTGTTGGAAAAGTTATAATGTCATACAGTATAATGCAATATAAAATGTTTTTATACAGTAAAACTCCATAACATAGTTTTCACTCAAATGTCCAAGGAAGAATTATTCTTACACGATAATACTATATCATGGTGTGTCATGGCAAATATTTGAATATTTTATTGCCAAATGTTTGCACAGAACATTATATGAGCATAAACAGATATATTTGTCTAAGAATAGGAAAAATTAATCTAGTTTTTTTCTTTTCTAAACAATATTACCTGTTGGAAAAAATGTAATATCATACAGTATAATGCAATATAAAATATTTTTATACAGTAAAATCTGCATAACATAATTTTCCATATGAAGATTTTACTATATTATAGTGTGTCATGTAGTAGCATAAAGAGCGGTAGATACGTTATAATAAACATACCATTGGATGCGTCACGCTGGGAAGTGTTTGCTTATTTTTTATCTGAAAGTTTACAGAGAAAATTATAAAAATATAATAGTTAGAATAATCTGAAAACAGAGAAAATTAAAATGCTCATATCATTTTTAAATCAAAATTATTTTTTAGAAAAAAATATAATGCAATGAAATGTAATATGGGATAAAATGTTTTTCTACACTCAAATGTCCAAGGAATAAATATTCTTACACGATTATACTATATCATGGTGTGTCCTGTAGTGTCATCCAAAGCGGTAGATAAGTTAAATTAAACATACCGTTGCATGTGTCACACTGTTTTTAGAGCCGAATATTTGCTCAGAAAATTACATGAGCACAATACCTGGATACGTCTGAAAATACAGAAAAATAAACTATTCATTTCATTTTAAAAATATAATTAGTTGTAAAAAAGAAATTATAATGTAATCAAATATAATAAATTTTGTTCAGTAATATTTCCAGTAGGAACAACTCCGAATATAGCATTTCACTATTTCAAAGACGTATTTTAAATACTTCCCACCAAAAAACCAATATTTAGTATATGACACATAATATGGGAAATAACCATAAGATAATTATGAGGAATAATGTAAGGGAACAGTATTCCAAAAACATATTATTTCTCTATATAATCTTCTTAAGGCAAAAGTATTGGTAGATTACTGTATCAAGCTCAAATTAGATAATGTTTACCTCTAGATATCTGTCTGACGTTACTTTTTCCAGTATAAAATCATAACTCTCTCAACATTAAAAAAGATAAAAAACCCTTAACGATGACCAAAAAAGAGTGCTATCTCTCTCATTAATTCGAATGAAAAACTAGTTCTTACAATTCTAATTTACTACTAATGAGCTTCGTTTTTTTTCTCATGAGCATTTCAATTTCAATTTACTTTTTTCAAATACAGTTTTATTAAATTTAATACCAAATTTACTGAAATATATATTTCTACATAAAGAAAAACAGGTGTAAATTTAAAAACAAAATCTTATTTCTGTCTTGGTTTGTTTTGGTAGATCACAGTAAGATTTAAAATTGGTACAGTTTCTCAGAATCTTCATAAATTTCGTGATTTTTGTCATATGAATTGATGTCTAAATAAGAGAGGCACTTATTAGAATAAAGTAATTCTAGTTGAGATAGTGGAAGAATTTTTTTTTTCATACAAAGCCTAACCAGACAGTTTTTCATTCCGAATCTCATTATTCCAAGCTTGTTATTTATTTTATTGTTTTATTTTATTGTTGTTACAGGGTTGCATAGCAAATATTTTCCAGAAAGGAAAAACATATCCTGTCTTTTGCAATGCTATTGTGTTTAGTATTATCACTATGCCAGTAGTTTACATCTATATGTGTGTGTGAGAAAGTGTGAGTGTATGTGTATATATATAATGAGGTTACTGATCCTAGCAGATATTTATGCCCAGCAGTTTCGTTGAGTAGACATGAAGGACATAGAAATAAAAGTGATTTTTAGATCAATCTGTTCTAGTTTATTCAAGTTACTCTTATGAACGAATTGTTCGCATAATTTGTACATTCGGTTTAAATAGTTGTTTGTACCAGCCAATTAGCAATCATTTACCAGTCACGTGGATGACGTAGCTTAAGCGTTAGAACATATTTTAGCTGTGTAACCGGAATGGATCCACAGGGGAACATATTAGAACATTCCCTATGGTAGCTAGAAAGTAATACCGGAAAGATAGAATCAAAATAGAAAGTGATAAAAATTTCCTTACATAGATATGCATGTATATATGATTATATATAAGTGTGTATGTGCGCATATATGTATGAATGTATATATATATATATATATATATATATATATATATATATATATATATATATATATATATATATATATATATATATATATATATATATATATATATATATATATATATATATATATATATATATATATATATATATATATATATATATATATATATATATATATATATATATATATATATATATATATATATATATATATATATATATATATATATATATATATATATATATATATATATATATATATATATATATATATATATATATATATATATATATATATGTGTGTGTGTGTGTGTGTGTGTGTGTGTATGTGTGTATAGTAAGTCATTAACTATCTCAACAGATTAAAGGGACACGTTTATTGCTACGACGAAGCACATTTTATACAAAAATACAGTAAAATAAAATAACAAACAGAGACTTTTATGTATTTAGTACAACATCGTATCTTGCCGTCACATACACTACTCGATTCTCCGATGAGAGGGACAGATTGTGTCCTTTCAACAAAAGTCGATCTTTTGAAATTATGGAACCCAGATAAGCATATATTACATAATCATCTCTCACAAACAGTAATTGAAAAATCTTTCTACTAATATTTTACAAATATTTTATAGAAAAATCACATACGTTTGAAAAAAAATGTAATATATAATAATTTCATGTTGAACCGATGCTGGATAAATTAGGCTGCATAATTTTTCATAGTTAAACGTGTTTTTTTCCGCTTAATAGCAACCATTACACCAAACATAATTTCATTTTTCATGGGAAATTTTTAGAATGAAGCGGCTGCTTTTGGAGTTGAAATTACAAAATATTTTTAATGAAAAAATGTAAAATCTCTTTGGAATACGATCGATGGCTTAGGGCATAGAAATTATTTCTAATGAAATATACTTCGAAAAAGTACCAAATTCAATTGATAGACACGAGCAAAAATTAATTTCATTTTTATATATAAATGTGTTTTTCTTGCACACAAAATGAAATTGTTCCAAAATCACAAACTCGTATCTTGCCGTCACATACACTGCTCGATTCTCGATGCAAGGGACAGATTGTGCCCTTTCAACAAAAGTCGAACTTTTGAAATTATGGAACCCAGTTACGCATATATTACATAATCATCTCTCACAAATAGTAATTGAAAAATCTTTCTACTAATATTTTACAAATATTTTATAGAAAAATCACATACGTTTGAAAAAAAATGTAATATATAATAATTTCATGTTGAACCGATGCTGGATAAATTAGGCTGCATAATTTTTCATAGTTAAACGTGTTTTTTTCCGCTTAATAGCAACCATTACACCAAACATAATTTCATTTTTCATGGGAAATTTTTAGAATGAAGCGGCTGCTTTTGGAGTTGAAATTACAAAATATTTTTAATGAAAAAATGTAAAATCTCTTTGGAATACGATCGATGGCTTAGGGCATAGAAATTATTTCTAATGAAATATACTT
>CM063502.1:86775451-86777951 GCA_032207245.1 Pardosa pseudoannulata
TAATATTATGAACAAGATGCTTTTACATAATTTAACTTTGAGAGGGGGGGGGGGTCTTCAAGCATGGGTCCAGCCCCGGATGTGATAAACACTTGTCTGTACTGATATTTGAATTTGAGCTATTATGTACCAATGAGCGTTACAAATATCTTGAAAAACATGTACATTAAAAAGTAACAAGAGAAAGGAACATAAATTGACAACAAAATGAAGACTTTGTTGAAATGAGAAATAATTTATAGAAAGTCAATCTATTATTACTTGAGCTTTAAAAGCAAAATTAATATTTAACAATTTCATAAAAATATTTACAGTACACACAAAAAAAAAGAGAAGGCTTGACAATTTAGATGGTGCAAGTGATTAGCTCACAGATTAAATGAATTTATTCAAATAAATAATTGCCTAAGGCATACACCTGTAATCAACTTATCATTTGTAGATATTGCAGACTGCTCTCGAGTCGGCGCCGGCCCTAAAAAACAATATGGCGATTATTTTTCTCAAAAGGACTATCCCTCAAGCCACGGATGCCAGCAACCCCCACCTTCTCATCTCCTCTGGTCACAACCTTGTCCTCTAAAAAATCAGACTGCCTCGCGGAGAAAAAAAAGACAGGGGTCCACTCCAGAACGGCGGGGGATCAGAATTCCCCAAACCTACGCACCCTTCTATTGGTTGACAGAAGTCCGAAGTTTCTTTCTAGTTCAAACCGGTCATGTTCTGGTATGTCTTTGACGATGACTCACGGGAAGAGGTAAAAAGAGCTGAACCGAATGTAACTTATTGTTACAAGATGTAAGTGTAGATGATTGTTACAAGTATATAAAAATAATCATTCTTTAAGTTTATCCGGGCACAGTGAAACCTTATTTCAAAGAAAATCCAACATTTTCACTAAATAATGTCAAATTAAGAGGATAATAACGATGTCGTACTTCTGTAACAGAAGTAAGGGAATTTTATTCTGTATGAAATAAATAATTAAAAAAACACACCAACACACACTCTAACTGTAACTATCTATCAAAGAACACTCCAGGAAAGAGTATCAAACATGTTTATAAGCTTAAGATTCCTACTAACACATTGTAAATCCAATATGTTGTAGCAGTAATTTTTTTTACTGTAGAAATATACATGTAAGAGTAAGGAAGGTTCTTTTAGCAAGATAGTTTATTTAGAACTTAATATTATTCCCATGTTCCAAAACTGATTAATTTTTTCAAATAAAATTCTATAAATTATGATTTTTTTAAAGTATGTACTTCTTTCTTGTTTAAACAAATCGTTCTATACATAAAACTAATTTTAAAATTGTGTTAAGTTCTCGGAATCACAGTACATATTTTAGCTCATAAATTAAATCCCTCCGCTCTGTTAATTAATAGCAAATGACCTGTAAATAATCTACTCTTAAAGTCAGACTGAGTTAGTTACAGATAATTTACTGATAAAATCATAGCTAATTGTTGTCTGGATTTCCTACAAGCTTTAAAATTATTTTGAAAAAAATTAAAATTACCTATTTTCATTACATAAAGCATGGTAGTTAATTAAAATATTTTTTTTACGATGTAAATTTTCTTTCGGACAATTGTACTTTTATAGGATGATGTACAAAAATTAAGAAAAAGAGAAATAACTTTCAATTAATATAAAAATATATTAAATGAGAAAGTATTTTTTTATATTCTCCGTCATGTGTGAGCTGTATTTAAGCTATAATAACAGCTCAGAGTAATTTTGAGCTGTATATGCAGCTAAAATACTGTCAAAACAATATTCTTATCAGTTAAACACACGTTTATTTACCTATCATCATCAGAATGAAGCACAGGAAATATTTTAAAGCTAATAGCAAAAACAACATCTAAATAACATTATTCTTAATCCAAACTCAATTTTTGAAAACGATTTTGGTACTTGCAAGAAACGCCAGATTTTACAAACTTCTCTAAGTAGAAGAGAACGGTTGATGTCAAAACTATCGACATGAGTTATTGTTCGTGGAATAAGGGAGTCAAAAGACGGAAAAATGCCAAAAGTGAAAAGATGAAAACAAGAAGAAAAGTTAAACGCGTATCACAGATGCTGGAAAAATTTGCAGAATATTGTTTCAATACTTCAACTTAAAATTGCCCAAAATATTATTATGGAACTGATAGTTTAAAGGAAAAAGTTATTGGATATAATGTGTAAGATCTAAATTGCTCACTCACATTCATTTATAATTTTTCAAAGATGCATTTTTATTTTATTACTGATTACTAAAGCATATTTAACATTTAAAATTTTTTTGAAAATGCAATTTCTTGATACAAATAATTTGAAACATTTTGTTAATACATACTAAATGTATAGACAAAAGCAACATGCGAAGGAAAATATAAGGCACATAAAAATAATACCATATAGCTAGAGTAACTGTTTATAAAAAATCAAAATTAAAGGACACATTCATGAAGGAATTCATGTTAATAGGAATTTAGTTTCATTG
>CM063502.1:86787951-86805451 GCA_032207245.1 Pardosa pseudoannulata
AACCTCGTAAAATGTTTTCAGTTTCATTCAGTTATAAAACATTTAACAAAGAAAGAAACTATACATATGTCTAGAATTTAGTAAACATATATTTGGATAAAATTTACGTATTCTTTTTTTATTTTTAAATTTACTAATCATTGTTTTAATTTCAATCAGCATTTTAAACTAAAATATTATATTATTATTAATAAATCTATATAAACTGTTAAAAATAAGTGAAAATTATAATTTTTTTAATGTTTTTATTGTGTTTTAATTTTTTTTTTTTTTCATTTTTTTTATTATTTTTTTTAATTTATTATATATAAATATTATATATATATATATATATATATATATATATATATATATATATATATATATATATATATATATATATATATATATATATATATATATATATATATATATATATATATATATATATATATATATATATATTTATATATATTTTTATTTAATTTTTTTTACATTGTTTTTTTTCTTGAAGTTACAAGATAATTTTCGATTTTTAATTATTTTTTTATTTTTTTAATTTATATTTTTATTACTACTTAAATTTTATATTTTTTCTTTTTTTTATTTTTTTAAATTATTTTTTTTTAGAATTTGTTATTGGAAATTTTTTTTATTTTTATTTTAATAATTTTTTAATAAAATTTAATTTGTTTTTAAATTTTTAATATTTTTTTTTTTATTTTATTCTCTCTTATAGTTCTTCTATTTATAAATCTTATCTTTAAAATCATTGTAATGCAAAATACATTAGAGATTGAATTGGAAATGAGAAAAAAAATTAATTCACAAACCATAAATTTTAAAAAGATAAATTAGTTAAAACATAACATAATGTATTAATGAGGATGTAAAAACATAAATGTAATAATGAGGAGTATTATTTTTTAGTTTTAAAACAATAATAATCTATTTAATTTTTAACAAAGCCATGTACAATGATATATGATAATAATATTTATATTTTCCATTTATAGATCTGTCTATCACACACTTTTATATGTTAATACAAGAAACTATGTTTATCAGATTATTATTGTTTTTCTCTGCATGCAACTTCTTTTCTGTTATTATTATTGATTTTTGAATAGTTTAGTATTAACCTCATAAAATGTTTTCAGTTTCATTCAGCTATAAAACATTTAACAAAGAGAGAAACTATACATATGTCTAGAATTTTGTAAATAAATGTATATTTATTTACTTTACGCCAACATATATTTGGATAGACAGAAAATTACTAGTATGTTTTCAACATTCTAAGAAAATTTAACGCAAAGACTTATAAACACTTTCCTACTTATTTAATATTTATTAATATTTATTTGTTGAACTATTCAATCCACATTAAACTTTTCAAGTAACATTAAATACGATTAAAGTAATAATAACGCAAAAAAGTATAGAAACTGTTAAAAATAAAGTAAGAGGAAAATTGTAAAATATTAATTTAACATATTTGATTTTGATGTTTTATAAAAGTTGTTTATTTACTTAAGCTTTTAATATGTATATATATATATATATATATATATATATATATATATATATATATATATATATATATGTGTGTGTGTGTGTGTGTGTGTGTGTGTGTGTGTGTCTAAAAAGTGTAAGTTAATAATTTACAAAAACGCTTTACAGTGTTTACTGTTTCCTTGAAGTTACAGGAGAAATTATACTCCAATTTTTAATTATAGTTTTTAATTTTATGCTTAATAGAAGCAAGAAAATTTTTTTATAAAATATTTATTATAGTTACAGCTATAACAAAAGTGTGATTTTCATAAAATGACATCTTTTTTATACTAATTGAAACTTTCAACATTATTTTTTAGAATTATACCCAGAATTCGTACACGAACCACTTTAATTTTTTCACATATATTTATCATGTATATAAAATTTAACTGCATATCAGTTTTAATTCTGCAAATTAACTTTATGTAAAATAATTAAGTAAATTTGTGTAATATTTTATTTCTTCATTTTATATTCCGCCTTCTTACTGCGCGTATTGCTGAAACTTCAGAGATTCAAATGCAATATTTTTTTAAATCATTGTAATATAAAATACAGTGAAGGTTGAATGGGAAATGAGAAAAAATTAATTCTCAAAGAATAAATTTTAAAAATATAAATTAGTTAAATGTAATATTGAAGAGTATTATATTTTAGTTTCAAAATAATAACAATCAATTTAATTTTTCAACAAAGCCGCGTACAATGATATATGATAATAATTTGATTTGATTACGAAATCATAAGCCAAATTTAAATTTTTGTATGAAAAAGCGCTTTTAAGCTTTTGGTTTAATTTTGAGGCTTTGAATCTCCCTTATCTCTTTAAAACTAGGAAGAAAGTCTTGGAAGAACGTAAAAGTAGTTTTGTTAATAAAAACGAATGTTACATTTGATACATTTTTACAAACAAAATGATTACTTAATTTAAATTTAATGCAGTTTTTTAATCCAATGTTAGAATCCTCAGTTTGTAAAGAAAAACACAGTTCATATGAATATAACCGATACAATGAATATGTCAGAGTGACGGCTATAATTTTACTAGAGCAAATATACAATAAAAATTTTTAGCAGCTTCTTATTTTAACACGAAAATTTAATCCAAAATTTCAATTATAATAGCTTACGAATTATTATATAAAAAAACATTTAATTTTGTACCTATAACTTTGAAATTTGATTTAATTTACATTTTATTTATAAGAATTTTACAGCAAAAACGAAAGATGTCCCTATATTTCACACACTTGTCAGCACAAGAATGATTATACAATGAAATTTATATTTTTTAAACTTGAAAAATGCATATTTCAAAAACTGGATTATTTTTTACTTATTACTTGATTTAACCGAGAATGTAGTGCTTAGTGTAATATAATCCTTTTCAAATTAAAGAGATTAACAATTCTGATAACGAACTTTTAGTGCTTTTACAAGTTTCAACAAACTTATACATTATAGACAGTGCTTAATATTCTAAGAATATTTAGCTACATATCGATCTTATATAATACATTTGAAAACATCTAAATTTTCATAATGTTGATTTTCTCTTTTTTCGTTTTCTTATATTTAATTTTTAAATATATAACTATTTTCTTAATATTCATCCTCATGTTAATTTTATATTTCAACTAGTGTTATCTGAATTTTGATAATGAAACCAATATTTATAACTATAATACTGTCAATTCAGTAGATTTTTAAACTTATATTAAGACATGTCAGTTTAAGTTTTTATTCTCGAATATGAAAACTTCTTCCATATCCATTTATCTAATGAAACTCAGCCCATTCTATATTTATTGAAAAACATATTTATATTTAAAGTTTTTAGATGTCGGCTTCCATATTAATAACCATCAAATCCATGTTTTTACCAACACCATGTGCTTACTCACTGGCATGTAATATCTAATAATTCATATGTCTATTTATCTTCACTTGGAATAGGTAAAAGTGCATTGTCTGATATTACTAGGGAATATCATATCAAAAATTAAACTTCTTGGAAGAGAATCAGTGAAGCTTGATAATACATTGATTTTCGAACATCACAGATGGCAGCCGAGGAAGAAGCACGAAAATTAAACAAAAGGAATATCGGAAGAATATCTTCAGCTTATTTTTTTCTGTTTAGTAAACATACATAAAAAATTTCGTGATAACTCTTGGTCAAATTTACTCACGTCTGAATATTTATTTTCCTATTAAAACTGCTATGAATTGAAGATGCAGAAAAAACTTTAAAAGGTTGACTCCTTTGTTAGATTAGTTTAGCCATACCCTAATATTACATAGAACGAAAAAAAGATTTATACCCACATTGCAGATTAAAAAAGCATTATTTTAAACAATGTGGATACCAGTATGTGCAACGTATTACATGTGTACAACTCTGTGTGTTTACAACTTTAACTTTAAAGACATGCGAGATAAATAAGACATTAGATATTGGTAAGGGTGTAAACGTGTGCACAGAACTTATTTTTTCACAAAGTTGAAGTAATTTCTTGGATTGTTCAAAGGTACTGATACATTAATATAACAGTTTCGTCTACTGATTTCATGTTGAAATGGCATATGTTTTCAAAGTTCATGAGTCAAGCTCTTCGTATTTTCTAAAATATGAAATAAAATAAGCTTTTTGCTATGATAAAGTGCTTCTTTTAGCATATTTCTATGTGAGTGTTTAACACACTATTCAAGGCACTCTTTTGAAATGAATGATTTTTACGTTATCACTTAACTTTTAGTTGAAGTGCATTGATGTGAGTACAGCAAATTGCATTAAGATCTGTCCCTATTTTATGAAAACATAATACGGTATCTGCGATAAATGTGACATTTTGACATAAATTTTATATTTTTTACACTGTGTACAAGAATAGGTTTTATTTAGAACCTTTAAATGGTTTCTGTATAATATATATCATTTTTAATGCAATGATAGTCATCTAGTGAACTGTTGTGTATGGTAAGTTTGACTACTGGAAATCATGCAAAGATTTAAAAAAGAAAGGAAGAAATCTGTCTTATCACAGTTATATACAAATGGATATATGAAGTATTAGTAAATAATAGAGGTTAATAGAGTTTAGAAAACCTAGCTGGAATTCCAGGCTGTAGTGTTCGAATTCTGGTAAGCGATAGAAAAGTATAAATATATGCACTGAGAATACGTATAAGTATATTTCCTTCAACAATATACATTATTATAGAGCAAATAATTTAATAACATCTACTAAGTGTGAGTGTATGAACAATAAAGAACACAAATTTACATATTTTTTATACTATCAGGAGGGAAATAACAACCTACAAGTATATAAAATGTTATGATAAAATATAAAACAATTTAATAGCTGATGTAATTAACATCAATAACTACGAAAAAATGTGAAAATATTCTGTTTTAATTACATCAGTAGGTCGTAACACAAGTGGTCCGTTTCTATAAATTTTTCGAATTTAAATTTCCTCTTGATCGTAAATTTAACCTATAATATTATTGCAATTTCTTCCGGAATTGTAAATAATTAAATATATGATTGTGTAATTTACTCGTCACTAATTTGTAAGCATTTTATATCAATAATGAATATGCAGTGAAATACAATATATTTTATTGCATAGGAAAATTTTAGTGCCATTTTCCTGAATAAAATCCCGATTTTCTAACATTAATGATGTCTATCTGTTACGGAATTTTGTAGATGATACAGTGAAAATTGCTTCCAGCCTTAGGGAATCTATTGTAAAATTTCCTCCCAATTCAGAACTAATTATCCATTCAAATAATTTGTCGAAGCAAAAGAATTTAGCGGCCAATCAGCTTCGGAGAAGTCTCCTGATGGCAATTCCAACAGTCAATTATGAGTGGAAATACCTTCACAACCATTTAGCCTGATGAACCTGCTAATTAACACAATGTTGAATTTTCATATTAATTATAAATCAGCATCATTATAAAGCAATATCTCTCATTCAATAAATTAGCTACATTTCATAAGTGACCTTCTGAAATTTAAATTATGTCTCAATATGACTTATAATATCATAAGATAAGTAAACAAAGTCGTAATAATAGTTTCGATAGACTATTAGAGAATAAACGAAATTAATATTCATGATTTCAAAATGAGTTAAGAGTAAATTAATGATTTATTTATGTCGTCAAGGTCTCTCATTTTACGACTCTTACAGAAAATAGAAAATCTTTATTATTTAAAAGGTTTAAAGGGAATCAATGCCTTGAATTGGAATGAAGTGGCTTGATTGTATTTTATACCTTATATGCATGCCTCTTAAAAGAATACTTCAAATAATTTAAAGCTGCTTAATCAAGGAAATCTAGAATGAAAACTTTTACTTCTGGAATACGTCAAATCAAATAAATTATGAAAACATAAAATTTATTTAATTTATATGTTACTCTGTCCCGGATAACAAACAAACAAAGAATTTGAAATATGAGAAAGTACAGTGAAGGAAAATTATGCTTCCTGAAATAATTAATGATAAATAAATAAAGTAACGTATACTCTACTTTACTTGAGTAATGCTTTAAACGGGTTATTTCACCGAGTCTTCGTTAAAACTTCACATTTGGAGAGTTTCGTTTATTATCTACAGTTACAGTTATCTTGTTACAATGATAAAGTATTATTTACTAAATCGAAGGAACTTTTAAGTGCTGTGATCATCGTTATAAAAACAAAAATCCATTACTTGACTCATTTATATCTAGGAAATATTTTAATTTTTCTTTCTTTTATTTCCAATTCACTTTGGATAGAACATTTGCACATTAGTAGTGTGTGATGTCTTTTATTTTAATGCACTTAATGGGGAAATGTATTTTTCGCAAAATGCGAATAAATAAATAAGTTTGTGAATTTTCTAATACATTAAAACCTTATTTGAAGATTTTTTTTTTGCTTTTTGTTGCTGTTTACAAAATTTAAATTTCAAAAGTTGTAATTGTTATGAATAAGCTAATACAATTGATGTTGGCTTTAATTTAGTTATTCCGTAAATACGAATTAATGCAAATTTAGAAGCTCTTTCGATATTGAGTAATATTAAACCATATAAAGAAAAAGTATTATAAATCAATTATGTATCTAGAAGTCTCTTTTAATTATTTTTTAAAAGAAAATAGTATATGTAAATTTAACATCGTTGGAGTAATTGGAGATTTTAATCAAATTTAAATATTTTCTTAAAATCACCCATTTAAAATACAAATTAAACATAATACTATATAATGACAATTTTCTTTTATTTATCCGCGAGTTTCGAATTAAAAAAACGTTTAATATCCTAATATTTTTATAGAATTCTGAAGTACACATTGACAAAATAGTTTAAAAGAAAGATATACTTAACAATAGTTTTACAGTGTTTTCCCCAGCTTGAATACAATATAAAAAATCCAAAATTAAATTTTATTAGCTTGAAGACTTAATATTTCCCTTTAAATTGACTTTTCTTTAAATGTGGGAAATTCAATTATACACCGGTTATTTTGGAACGCATTTCATTAATCTTTCATTAGTGGAATTCTGGAAACCTACACTTGGTAAAATTTAAGATAAGCATATTTGAATTTTGTAGTTTATGCTTTCTAGGTGAAATTATAGCTTTATGCTTTAACCACTAGTCCATCTACTAACCGTAAATAAACATTTTGATATAACGTACATTCATATTATATAATAATTTATATAACTGAATCGATATGAAAAATAATATTTTTATAATTGAACGTAGTATTAAATTATGGTAAAACAGGTAAGACACTGTTTTTTATTAAGATTCCAAATTGTAGATATTATTAATCAGCCTTCTCTGAAGGGTTTTCTCATGTATCTTTGTGATACTCATGACGCATTTAAATTTTATTTGCATTAGAATTGCAGATATCATGAGTAATTAATATATATTATTTAAAAGACAGTGATTCGTGATTAAAACTATAGAAAATAATCATTCTTCTGTATTCGAAACGAAAGTGGTTCGTTTAAAGTGTGGTTTTACTGGAGCTTATCAAGAGTACTATTGTCCAGTTGTATGCTGCTTCAAGGTTAATTATACTACGATGTACTAGTTAACTAGGTAATTAGACAAATATATACAATTAGAAACAATACTCCTATTAGACAATGGTAAAGTAATGGAACATATAAACCACAATTTGGATAAGGAACCTTAAATATCTATATCTAAAGTAATACACATTTAATAATATATAATATTTGTAGTATTAATAATTTTTTAAGATTAAACACAAAACATACTACAATAGCTTAATTATGCATTTAATTATATTTTATTGTCTTGAAAATAAAAATATTGTCTTAAGAATTAAGTAAACCAAAAACAGCTATTAAAAATATTCCTAGTACACTACTTATTAGACATTTTCTTTCAGGTGTCTAACATATATTGAGAATTTAAATGAAAACAAAACTGGGTATAGAATTTTATTTACATTAAGCTTCTTAAGCATAAAACAAACATTTATGCTTGATAGCTTTTACCACAGTTTTACAAATTATATAGAGAAAATATAATCGAAAGTATCAAAAGAGTACACCCAGTTTTGAAAAAACAAATAATAAATGAAATCCAAAAATTTCACAGTGTTTAAAAAAAATATAATGCCCCTGCATCATGTGAGGTCACAAATGAAGAACAAAAATATGAAATTGTAAAATAAAAATTGTTATAGATTTGAAACGCAATTAGGAGAAAAATAATAAGCTTACACGAAACAAAATAATTTCAATATAAGCATTTAATTCAATTACAAAGTATGAACACGTATAAAGTAAAATTTTTCTGATCAAGGAAACCAAATTGTATTTCTGAAAGAACTCTGTCATTTTAATGATAAATTGACCCCTTAATACGATTGAGTTTTATTTTGCATTGCTGAAAATCATTTTAGTATATATGCTTAAATTTTCATTAGAAAATCAGAGTTAAAAAACCTACCATTAAATGTTAATAAAATGTTGGAGTCACATATAATTTTTCTTATACATATGACAGTTATAATGTACTTCATTTAATCGTGTAAAAAATAACTCCACATTTTCGCACTTTTTCTTTAAAGGTCAAACAATTGGAGAAGTAATACATGCGAAGGGATAAGGTAAATAGTTAAAAACAAATTTTAGCTGGTCAGGATTGAAAGGCAATCCAGGACTTCACAGTTGATGCCTATACGAAAAGCAGACCAAGAAAATTCAAACAAGTGTTCGGGAATTGAAATCTTCCACAAAAAGATCCACGAATCTTCTTAAAACCTAAAATAATACAATAAAAAAGCCAATGGCAAGAGACATTCGAGAACAATGTGAGGGCAGACTTTATGCCCTAAAACGATAATATCCAAGGGGTGACGACAAGAAGAGACACGTGTAAGAAAGATGATGATTATGATTCTTTGATGAAATATGAAAGACAACCAGAAACTTCCTCTCACTTCTGACCGAGAATCGGAAAATAAATTTCAACATATGAGAATCTCAAAGTCTCTGCTTTCTCTCATATACTCCATTGGAGTGCCTCATATCATCGTTAAGGCATTATGCCCAAAGCTAAATTATATGCGTTACAATGACACAGTTCATCTCTATTCTTCATCCTAATTTGTTTGGTCCATATACTGTTTCCTTTGATTGATTAATTTGACTAGCTGTAAAAATAATCCATAATAGTGATAATTCTGAATAAATATTGTTAATTTAAGGGTACTTTTCTTGGCACTGTCTCTTTTAGCTAAAATAGGTGTTTATTTTATATAAAAATAATTTTTGGATGATAAATTAAAGTGAACATACTGAGTAATATTAAAATACCCAACTCATAGAACCAAGAGTGTCACTCTTGTAAATAGTTCATACAATTATTAATAATACACATTTATATAGTTTATTTATGTGTTATTAATAGTTAGACTTAAATTCGCATGATGTGTTTTATGCAAGTTCATTCACATCAGCATTATTCAATTCTATTATTTAAACTTTCATACATAAGTTAGTTAACTACCCATAAGTCAGAATAATTTATCTATTTAAATTATTATAGTTATTATATTATAGTTATTATAATCTATACGCATGCAGTTAAAAATATGGAAGCACTTAAGTTTGTAGAACTGGAAAATTAATTAAATAAAGTATTCTTTACTCTGTTGTCATTATTTATGTATATTAAAGCAAAGCTCTTGAAAAAAAAATAAACAAATTCACACTAGTGATAAACTTGTTTATAAAACCTGAAGAAACATTAAATGATACGAGAATTTCTGCAAGTGTGCATTCAAAAGAGTTTTAATTATTTGTAATAGTTGCTGTATTTTATGGCGTTTAAAATTTAAAGTAGCATTATATTTCTCTTGTTTAAAAAGAGAAATATTTGTACGCATTAAGTTAGCTAAGAATGCAAATTAAACAACACAAATTATCATTGTGATCATTTGTCGTATGAGATGATAATGCATCCTTTGGGATTAGTTAATAGTTCGATGTAACACTTTATTTTCTTACTTTTCTGATTTAATAAGGTGAAGAATAATCGACTGCCTTTTAGAGTGTTATGTTTACTAATCACAATATTAAATGTGTTTAAATTCATGAATTCAGTAACTACCATTTTATTTTTCAGAATAGTTGGAAGAAATAAATAGGTTTCACCAGAAGTTTATGTTTTTAATTATTATTTGTATTAACAATAAAATCATATCATGATACTTAATATAGAAAAAACATGACTGATAATATGAAAAAACACCTTAATAATTAATTTTCTTTTTTAGCAAATTGTTACAGAAACACTGAGCTAAAAATAAGTAGAAAACTTTAAATTTATAGCCTTTTATTTATGCAAAAATTTTATAATTATTAAATATTTTCCCGTTCCTTAGAACATGATATAGGATTTTCCTGGAATATTTGAAATTGCACTTTGACCAAAAAAGAAGCTCAGTGCATACCATACCAATGCATTGGTACTACATTGCAATTCATCTCCGCAGTCAGTATAGTTGTTCCAAATTATTTGCATTAACTCCACGTCTTGTTTAAATAATGACAGCTGCATTTCTTCGTATGATTTTTGGTTATAAAGTAAAGGAATAGGACGTTTATTAAATATACGTCAATAGCACAGTAGAGTTGTTTAGTAATTAGTTAGTATTTTTCAAATATAAATCTGTAAAATTGACAATCGCCCATTAAAAATATTTGATGATCTACCTATGTGATACCTAAAAAAATATTCTATATTATCTCTACCTAACTTTCAGTTATTTCCAAAATTTAAGAGATAGCTACATTTTCAGTATAAAAACCGAATTTTTGATTTAATTATTGTTGACTGTTTGAGATATCCTTTTCCTTACAAGGTCAGATAGACATGACATAGACTGGGTTACAGTGTTTACAAACATACTATTTATTAGAGAATTGTGCAAAGTATCGGTATCTAACAGAAATCAAGGTCAATTTTTATAGCGATTACAGCATATACTCTTCTATTTGTTTATGAGAAAATAAACTTACATGCGCCAACAAATTCCCTTCAAATGAATCAATAAATAATGGTATACGACTCTAAGTAAACTACTTTCATATTCAAACCGTTTTGGCGTTTTCTTCTAGCAGCCTAGCTTTACAGACACACGCAATATCACGAGATTGAAAAATTTTCGATCTGACTGAAATTTTTAGGAGCGTGAATTACTTTCCAAAAAAAAATATAAACAGAATATTTATAAGATACTAAATAAACAGATCACATTTTATTTTAAAGTAAAGTTAAATCAATTTGTAAACTAGAATTAATAATGAGATTAATCATTTAATGGACTGCAAAAATTAGTTTTTCTTCCTTAATATTTAATACTATGGTCGATTAGAAGAATATTTCAAAAAATAAAATTACTTATTTTTTCAACGTAGGCACGTGAGTAAAAGTGAAGATAATGAAAGAAAAAAGATGCATTTGCAGTATGCATTTCAATGTGATTTATAAATTAACCAAATGTAGTATAGATAAAAGATGTGTTGTCGACTTGTAAAATTTATTTGAGATCTTACCATTTATTATTTTAGAGGGATATTTTAAAAATTTATATCATAAATATGAGAATAATTTAATTGAACTTAAAATATATACTGTTCATGCATTAATGACTTAAAGATTAACTCGGGCAATAAATATTTGAACAAATAGACTGCTGAAGCTCAGTCGACAAATGCAACGTTCTTGTAACTGGCAGGTAGAGGATTCGGAGCTCAAGGAGGCCTAAGATCCTCAGTGTTCGTTAAAGTTGAATAATTCTTCAAATATGTTCTTGGTCACAATGTCCTCCAAGTTTGCAAATAACACCTCCGGGGACGACATTCGACATTCCAAACTTATGGGTCTTCTGTTTTGTCCCTGTTTCTTAATTACGAAGACCCACTTGATAAAAGTCGTTCTTTCGCCCTATAAATGCTCATTAAAATAAACGGATGATGTATTTGCCTTAAAAATAGTAGGATATAGTTTAAATCAGCGGCCGGGGAACCGGGGTAAATTACCCCAAATGGGGTAAAAATGAAATTTTTGGGGGTAAAAATGAAACTTTTTAAAGTGAGAAGTATATATTTTTAATTTGCTATTTTATAAACTTGTTAATATTTTTTTCAACTTAAACAATTTAGCGACATATGCAGACCACGCCATCTCACTACCTACCACTAAAGTGTTCTCTTTGCGCAATAAAGCACATTTTATTTTACTTTAAATTGAGTACAAATAAAGTGACAAGTCAGAGAGCGAGTTTTTATCAGTTAGTTGCTGATTTTATCATTAATCATCGATATATCGATAAAGGTAAGCCGCAATTTAAAAATTTAATTTGAATATTTTACAAATATTATTTTCTGTCTCCCTCCAGATGACAGCAACTAGAAAAAGAACATACCAAGAAGAATTCCTTAATTACGGTTTTAAACAAATAGAAGACAATGGTACAATGAAACCACAGTGTGTTGTATGTATGAAGGTACTGACTTCAGAATCTTTAAAAAAAGTCAGTTGAAGAAACATTTAGATAATTTGCATTTACACCTGTCTTCCAAACCTCGAGAATACTTTGCAAATTTAGAAATATCTGTTAAAAGACAAAGATTGAATAGAAACTTGTTTGGTACATTCGATCAGCGTTCAGCATCAAGGGCTAGCTTTGAAGTAGCCTGGTTGATTGCTCGAAATAAGAAACTATACACTATTGGTGAAGATTTGGTTAAACCAGATGCTGTAAAAATGGCAGAGATTATGTGTGATCAAAAAGAAGCGAAGAAACTGAATTCAGTGCGCAGTCTGCAAAAATTGTGAAAGAACGAATTTCTATATTAGCAGAAAATGTGAAGGATATATTTTGAGGTAATGATTAAAAAAGTTCCCCGACCGATGGTTTAAATTGTATTTAATTTGTCCAAGTGGCGTCAGAAATAACAACAACAAAGATAAAAACAGTAAAACTTGCAATTACATATTGGCTGTTGGAGGAAACTTATGACAATAAAACTGACTCTTTGAATGAGACTGGTTATAAGGTTGGAATAACAGAACGTGGGAAGTTTTTAAATCTGATGATCTTAAAGTATATAAAGTATTTTCAATAACATTAAATTAAAATAAACTACTTTATTCGTTTTAGCATGCATATATCGTTCATATATGTAATGATTCTAAAACATTAATTAAACGTAAATGCACAACAAATAATATATATACAAACAATGAATTTGAAAACAGAAAATCATTGATATGGCACTAAAGTTTTACCTAACCAATGGTTTAATTAACCGTACACGTAAATTTCTTTTCTAAATAAATCAATTCTTTCTTCAAAAAAGTATTTTAAAAGTAAAAAATATTGAAGTCAATAATGAAACCTAAGATAGTAAACTTCACACAAAATTGATAGTGAGTTGAAAAATAGAGTAATGTCTGCACAAACTAAGGTGCTAATCGGATGCAATGTAACTAAAATATATTGCTGACAAGTAATATTTTGCCATCAAAACGATTATAGTTTTGTACAAAAATGCTGAAATCCTGATATAAGGAGAATCATGCGCAGCCAGTAACTCATTATTAAGCGTTTCCGAAAGATTTTAGTTGACTTCTGAATGCGGTTCAGTATCATAACTCATTTATTCTGTCTTGTGTTCTCTATTTCTATCAATTGAAACTGATATTCATTCATTTTACCTCTAGTTAAACGTAATGATAATCATAATATTAATGACATAATGTACAACCATTAATAATCGACATAATACTGTATTTTAATTAAACTAACGAATTTACAAGTCTGATGGTTTAATATAGCACTGTAGTAAATTCATTATTAAGCATTTTCAAATGTTTTGAGTTGCCTTCTAGATTTAGCTACATCACTCATTGCTCTTGTCTCAATGCTCTACTTCTGTCAACTGAAATAATACTCAATTATTTTATCTCCATTTAAACTTACAAGAAGAATTCCAAATAGATGAATAGATAGATTTCTTCCCAAATGTCTGATTATATTTCGCTTAGTTTCTTCTATTAATGTTGACATAAAACTTTTTCTTTTGTTACTTCATGACCTACATAATTATTTGTTGCAGTGTAAATGTCGTAATTTCTCACAGTTATATTCTACGGGTTAAATTGAATGAAAATAAATTATATATTTATAGAATTCGCTAGGAGTTACAGCAGACATCCACCTGAAGACATGAAAAATACATAGTTTTATATAATTAATTTGAAACTGGATTTATGAAAATTCACAATATTAACAATATGTTTTCTGTTATATTAAGCCTCAACAGTAAATCTTTTAAGGAATCTTTTAATGTATTCAAATTTCATGACATATATTATCATTTCTACAGTTTAATTTTAGGCTGTTTCCTATAATCTGAATAATATTAAATTACATATCAATATAATTTGCAATGATTAGAGGAATAAATCATAAATAAAAAATACATAATTTTACAGAAATAGTTTGAAAAAAATTATGAAAATAAATATTCACATTATTTATTCATTATTTATTAAAGGATTTATTTTTCCGTATGATTCTTGATAGTAAAGTATATTTCAAAAATCTTTCAGTCTAAAGAAACATTTTAATTTTGAAAATAGGGAGAGTAGCAGAATAATTTGCATTTGTATACTCTTTTAGCTAATAAACTAATTTAAAGATAATGTAAAGATTTTACCGAATGACATAATGACTAGATTTAAAAGTGAAATATTATGAAGTTTTGTGAACTAATCTGTTAGTCGATTTTTCTAATGAAATGCAAAAATGTAAAAAAAAATGTCGAATTAATAAATCCATCTTACACAACAAAAATGCTGAAAACTTTTCTGTGTATCGCAAACTATATAACACCTTACTGCATCACATCTCTTAAAGAAAAGAGTTATAGCTTCATGAAAAAATTATGAAAATATTATTTGCTGTGCATAATTACTGAAACTAAAATTATTCTTACTATGAGCTATAAAGAAATGAGAATTGTGAGAAAACGATGGTATTTAAAAGGGTTTGACCTGCGCTAATTAGGTACATTAATTTAATCTTTCTTTTTCCACTCTGGGTTATAAAGGATATGTATTACTTAGGTTACACTGCTACAATATTTATGTTATACTAGAGAAATCTATGTAAGCATGAAATGTTATGTCCTACAAAGTTTATCCTAACAGTGGGATAAAGGAGTTTTCCATTGATTTTCTTGTTTTCTATTTGTAGTATGTTTAACATTTATGTTCTTTTTTATAATATTCTTATTTATTTTTGTTAAAAAATGTTAGAATTTAAGAAGGCCCGGGACTCATAGATCTCCGGAAAAAACATTTCTTTTTTAAACTTAAAATGTATTGCATAGATATTTAACTTAAATGTAAATAAACGGAAGAATCTATAGTAACTGTAGGACATACTTTATTCTTATGATTTCTCATAATGATATTTTACACTCTTCTTGTTTATGTTCTTGTAAAATGTGCGCTCAAATATAAATTTTTCTGTGTTAAGCAGCTATACTACTGAAATGTAAATTTCATTGTATATACAGTTATTTTTACTGCAATGTTACAGAAATATTGTAAAAATAATCCTCATAAGAGCTTAGAATTTCATAAAATGTAACAAATACTATGTATTTCATAAAAGACGAAAAATTCCATTTAATAAAAATATGACAAAAAAGTCCATTAATGACATAAAAGTCCATTTATCTCAGAATGTTTATACAAAATTTGTCAAAATCGAATTTATATATACTCAATTCCATAAAAAAATTTTAGTTAAATATTTATTTCATATTTTCTAATAGATTTTCTTTGGTTCATTTTAATGATCTTTAATTTACAGCAATAGTTTTTAAAATAAAGTAAACACGAAAAACACACCCCAAAACATCCTAAATTTCTCTGTAGAAAATTGCATATAAGTAAAGTTTTTTTTGAGTTAAACAATATATCAGCTTATCGCCTTTTAACTATAAAAATTAAGCAAACTAAAAAACGAAAGGGAAGAACCATTTGAAAACAACTATTCAACCAAGTGCTATATGAAAATCAAAAAGCTATCAAATTTCTAACAGGAAAAGTGTGAAATGTTAAAAGGTTTAACAACTGAATTTATGTAATACTAATACAAGATTACAGTAGAGTAAAATATTTCATTATAAATCTAAATTATAAAATATATAATTACGTAATATTAAAATATATTTAATTTATAATATAAAATATATAATTCTCTTAAGATTTACTGCAGTTTGCTTCTATATTTTTTCTTTGAAAATGCTTTATCGGCTAAATAAGTTAAGCTTTTTACACATTAAAGTTTATATTTTGTTTAAGCGTTATAAATGAATGGTGCGGAGATGTATTTTATTATACATTGCAATTTCTTTCAACAGAAATGTTTATATATAAAAGGTCCACTTTTTAGGAAGTAGTTTTTATGTATTCAGCTTTAATGAAATCTATTCAACATACATAAGTATAACTATGTTTAAAATTTAATTCGAGTTACACAAACACACACCTACAATTAATATATATATATATATATATATATATATATATATATATATATATATATATACATTATAAATTAACTATATGTTTATTTTAGATGTGTTTTTGTTCGAAAAAAAACCTTTTAGAATTTTTGTTGCACAAAATATTTAGCAACGAGATGAAATAAAAAAAGGAAATGTCACCAAAAAAACCAAAAGAAAAGGTGAGTATAATACAGTTTCCGTCGCTACCAATGAAAAGATTTCTTCGATTAAAAAAAAGAAACTTTTTTAACACTACTACAAAAAAATTATCTCTTCATCGTTGGCAATTTATACGTCTTACTGAATAGATACAAAAGTGTATTGAAATAATTAAATAAATAATTCTTTTTAAAACAAATAAACATAAAAAATTCAGTTATCAAATTTTACTTTTTAAATCTATAACAAATCGGAATAAATGTCTGTGTAGTTGAATAGAAATATTTTATTATTTAGGCTTTCACTTTATATAGAATATTCAGGTATCACTAATGATAGGAGAGAAAGAAATGTGAGTTCAGTATTATTTATTTCAAAGAAACAGCAGATTTCATACTTCTTCGTTAATTAATTCATGCATTATTTAGAAACTTGTTAATGGATTGATATTTTAAAGATCAGAAAACAAAGAAATATTCTTTTATGCAGCTACATTTGTATGTCCTCCGTATTTATATATTCTCAATTGCTAATATTTAAGTAAGCTAGTTTAATAAATACAAAAAGGGACAAGAACATAGGTTATAAGTCTTCATATAACTCAAATGTAATATTTGAATTCTATTTAGTCTTTTTATCAGTTTACGTGA
>CM063502.1:86810451-86817951 GCA_032207245.1 Pardosa pseudoannulata
AGAATGAAGAAAAATTATTAAAGTGCATTACTTTTGATGGATGGTGCTACTTATTTAGTTGAAACTGGTAGAAAGCTTTATGTATTTTGAGAATTTCTACTTCAGAAAGAATATACATTGGTACTGTTGGAGTTAAAGGATCCACCTTACACATAACATCGGAAATTGGAATCCATAGTACATCTGGCTTATATAGATATAAAAAAAGATGATGATGGTCCAGATGAGTGAAGGAATGTCACTTTTACCTCTTCAGAGTTTTTCTCTTCTTTCTCTTAACATAAATGTAAGCCACCAGTTGCAATTATAAACAGAAGTAATATAGCCATTTTTATCAGCAAATAGAAGCTTTTATTGTGATGCTATCGCAGTTTGCATCAATAAATCTTGTGAAAAGAAAATGTCTTCTCAAAGACTTTTGTTTTTGATTGTGGGGGTATAAAAGCATATTTCTGAGTCCCAGGAATTTCAAAAGCAATTTTAAATTGGTCATCTAGAAATATAGCTGTAGAAACATGTTCTTCTTGGGTTGAAAAACAAAATGTATTCTTGTGATGTTTTCCTGTGCCCAGTTTAAAAGTTGTTGTGGTGTAATTATTTGATTTTTATATGGTCGTTGTAGGCTTGCTCAAGCTGCTAACTCTTGAGTGTACCTCCTACCCCATCACAAGGTCCTTTACCATGAGCTGTTGTCCAAAAATGCCATTCTGCCTCAATGCCAAAATCTTCCTTATGCAAGCATAAATTGGCAAAGTTTTTCTTATTTATATATTGTGCAAATGACCCATCGGGGAAATAAAATATTTTCCTTGCACTTTTTTTAAAAATTCTGTCTTAAAAAAGTAATAAGCTTCTTTTGAAAACAGTAAACTGCTACTGTATTGGGCTCCAAACAGTCTTAAATTACAATGTATGTAAAGTGGTCAATTCCAAACTTCCCTTTGTAATATACAACAAATGGGTGAGTTGTAGATTGAACATTAGTCCAGTGGCAGCTCTGGGTCCAATCCTGTTTAACAAATGAGTAATTTTCAGCAAAATCAAGAACTACAAACTCTGAATCTTTTAAATTTCCTTTTATATTGTTCATAAATGAATTTTGTTGTTTCAAAGTAATGATAAACTAATACAGACATTTTCTCACAAAATAAGTCAATAAATTCTGATGCTGACTTTTGTATTGTTTCTAAAGAGCTCCTATCAACAGAAATCCACTGATTGAAAATGATCTTTTCCACCATATTTTCATCGAATGTTTCACCAAGTATGGTTTTTAATTATGTAGTCCCAGAACATGATGTACACTCTCCCATGTGGCAGCTGACTGATGCTGGATTACAAATCATCATAGCAAGGCAGTCCTTGTATGTGTTAATTTTTCCATGTGTTAATGGAAGCTAATTTGGTATTTTATAGCTTGTGATCCCATTATAATCCCAATGACTATGTCACAATTTATGAAGCCAGATGTACTATGAATTCCAATTTCAGATGTTATGTGTAAGGTGAATCCTTTAACAGGACCAATGTATATTCTTTCTGAAGTAGAAATTCTCAAAACACATAAAGCTTTTTATCAGTTTCAACTAAATAAGTAGCACCATCCATCAAAAGTAATGCACTTTAATGATTTTTCTTCATTCTAAAATCTTCACATATGTTAAATGTACTATTTACTAGAGTATATGTCGATAAGGTAGTGTGTAAACATTAATGTCATCCCATACAGATGAGTTAGATTAAAAGTAATGAATGCATGTTCTCATTTTCGTTATTGCAATAGTAAATATATCAAACAAAAACTTTTGTAGCTTGTGATCCCATTATGATCCCAACATGAAACTTTGAGGATTAATTAACAATAATATGAGCAATTTTTGAGATTTTTTTCAAAATTTTAAAAACTTGGCTTTTTGAGAAATTTAAATTTTAAATTTTAATTTAAATTTAAATTTAAAAATTTTTTTTCAAGTCATCATGTGTTGTATATCATATGAAAGCCTATTTAAAAAGGTTTAAAATAACACCTTGCACATATCTCTAGCTTAATTAGGTGAGTAGCAAGTGTAATTTAAATTTATGCCGATAGTGTATTTTTTAGACAAATCTGGCAACTTTAAAGCCTTATAACTCCCAAACCAATTATTATTTGAACATAAGATTTGGGGATTTTCTTTATTACCATGAAGTCACTTACTGTACCAAATTTAATCAAAATTGGAGGGGGTCAGGTAGAATTTGTTCTAAAATTGTGTCGATTTCACATGGAATAACCTAAATGCTAAAATTACTTGATAATGATTAGTCACACATGTGAAAAGGAAGATATATAATTAAATTCCCTCATTAAATATTTTCATATTAGTTTATTAAACAGTTCAAAACTATTATATTTTGATGCTTTTTCCTTGTCATTGAGTTACATATACGTATCTTCTGCATACGAAGTAGCGCAGATTTCTCTCACTCTCTTTTTACACACACACACACACACACACACATATATATATATATATATATATATATATATATATATATATATATATATTATATATATATATATATATATGACAAGTCAAAGAGCCAATGATGTCTTGATAATATCTTTATTCATGTATATTGCATAGTATAACAGTCGACTATCAAACATGCTGACGTGTGGCTAGAGTCCACATTCTAACAAAGAAGCTGCAATCAGCGTGTTTTTGTGCAACAACCCTTTCTCAAGACGTATTTTAAGCTATTTTTAATGAGTTATTAAAGATTCATGAGCCTGCATCAAAAGTGTGCACTGCGTTTTCTGCATTCAAACTCCTAAATTATTAATTAATTATTAATTATTAATTATTAATTATTATTTTATTCAATCCTGACATATATGAGTAGAGGTAACTCAGTCTATAAAGGTAACGATCTCCTAACTGAAAGGGGCACGTAAAATGCGTCCGTGGTCACAATGTACTCCAAATTCTTAAACCTATGGGGGTTGCCGGCTAAGTCTGGAGACTTTTGATTGGTCCCTACTTCAAAATTACGAGTTCCCAGCGGGGGAAATGTTATTAGTGTCCGTAGTTTACCTTAAGCTACACGTGCTGTCCGGATGATGCTAAATGGCTAAAAGATTTGAAGCCTAGTATAGGCTTTAAAATAATGTCTGTATTGCCTGCTGCATTGGAATAAAAAATCATTTCATAGATATATGTGTGTGTAACTATGAAAAATTTTATCTTCTTCCAATTCCAATTAAAGAATTAGCTCATATTATTTAGTTTCCCGGGGCTTGCTAGACAAAAGGAACTTTTAATAACGTTGCTGTCGTGAAGTCCAACGCTGTTGAACTTATCACTTATTAGGGATTATTAGGGTCTTAAAAAGTACCATTCCGACTTTCCTTTTATTGCAAGAACTCTGAATAGAATCCCCTATATAATAATAGCCTAAGTTGTCTGTCCGCGAATTTTTGAAGCGGTTGTACCTGGAATGGATACAGGCATCCATTTGGGATTTTTCATAAGTTAGGGTTTGCAGAATTGAAAGTGAGTTCGAAATCCACCCCATCCCCCTTTTTCGAGCGTTTAATGCTATTATTTCAAGCTTATCCTTATCCTTCCTATTATCCTATACGAAATTAATTCTTGACAGGATGACAAAGGCGGAGAGTGATATTTTAATTTCTGGACTGTTTTTACTTGAACCTTCATATACTCTAATTAGCTCGCTCATTACCTGCAGGTGTTGTACGTTTGGTAGAATGTCTGCCCACTTGATCTTCGTACTTCTCGGGTTGACGGTTCTATCCCCGAAGCAGCCATTTCTTTTATGTCTAATAAATTTGATATTTTCTGCTTTTTCTTTTAAATTCTTATTCCGAAAGTTGTTGTATTATTTTTAAAATAAATTTTTGCTATTTTTTCAACTTTTTTAATTTTTATTATATCTATTTTATTAAATTCACGTTTTGCTTTAAGGATGTCCCTGGCCACATAAACATTTCATGTTGTGTATCCTTAAACTTTCTCCTCGTTATGTAATAATAGCCTAACTTATATGCCCGTCTGTCCTCCAAGTTATGAAGCTGTTGGACCTGGAATGAACAGTGCATCCATATTGGATTTTTGATGAGTTAGGGTTTCCAAAATTCAAAGCGAGTAAAGTTTATCTTTTCCTAAACTATAGATCTGATTCTGAAGTAAACTGGTATGAATAAGCTTCGTATCACAGCGAAAAATACTATCCTCTTTAAAACGTTCGAAATCCACCCCGTCCCATTTTCGAGAATTTAATGCCATTATATCAAGCCCCATTTTAAGAGCAAGCGATTAAATTCATTAATTTATCACATAATAAATAGGTAAAAATAACAATTTTTTTCTAGCATTATAACTTCATTCCTGTAACTATCTCATTTAATCATTTCTTATTTTAAATTATTTAAATATTTTCTGAATTATTTTCCCACGTTTTTATCACTAAACTTAGATATTACATAAATAACTTTCTTTTTTTATTTGACTTAAATAATAGATTAAGTACATATGTGATAATTTTAATCGATTATTTTTGTTGAAAGGTAATTCTCAGCCAAAAAACAAACCATTTTTCTTACCTGCCTCATAGGCTTCTTTACAATTCTGGAAAATTAAAAATTTTACTGATCCCGTCATGTGACGGGCTATGTGCTAGTGGTCAATAAACGTACTTTATCGGCAATGACCATCCAAGAGCGTGCAGATGACGTGATAATTTCCACATGAGACTAAAGACTTTTCTGCAATTTTTTGATGACATTAGTGAACTTTGATCATTTAACTTAGTTAATATTTTGTTTATATTATAGCAAAAATTGTTATTATTATAGCGTAGTTTTTAATATTATAGAGCAAAATAGTTTGGTCTTTTTACAGCTTTTCATCTCATACAAATGCATGTTCATGTGATAAATAAAATTGAAATTCTAACTATGAAAATGCTTAGTTTCAGAAACATGAATCCCCTACATAAGAATTTATTTTTTAAATGGAAGATTCATGATAATAGATATAGGAATCCAAAATAGCTAATGAGTTTAGCTATTGTATACACACACACACACACACATATATATATATATATACACACATATATATATATATATATATATATATATATATATACATACATATATATACATATACATATATATATATTTATGTATATATGTAATGCGACTGACTTCTCGATGGGGGTGTTGCAGTCATGGCCATAAAAATGATACCGTTTCAGCTATAGACTTTTATTAAGACAACTTTGAAGGACGGGTTCCCACTTCATCATAGGGACAAACTGAAGGGTCAGCTAGCATAAAATTCTATTTTACAAGACCATTAACACCTGGGTCAACATCTGTGGGAAAATATCTCTAGGAAAATCTGTCTCCGCTAGCGTGTATCTCCTTTTTATTTGGAAATTTCCTAAATTGTCCGCTAGGGCCATGTAGGTTTATAATTGGCCAGGCCCCTTCTCTGAGGGCGTAACCTGTAGCCCCAGTGGTCAATTTAGGTTAGGGGTTAAAAAGGGGAATGTAAAAAGACGCGGGAATTTTTACCCTTGATTTAAGTTTTGAAAACCCCTGAGAATTTTCCTTACATATATATACATATATATATATATATGTATGTATATATATATATTTATATATATATATATATATATATATATATATATATATATATATATATATATATATATATATATATATATATATATATATATATATATATATATATATATATATATATATATATATATATATATATATATATATATATATATATATATATATATATATATATATATATATATATATATATATATATATATATATATATATATATATATATATATATATATATATATATATATAATGAAAATGCTTAGTTTCAGAAACATCAATCCCCTACATAATAATAGTCTAAGTTATCTGTCCGTCTGTCCTGGAATTCATGAAGCGGTTGGACCGGGCATGGATAGGGTAATCAATATTGGATTCTTAATGAGTTAGGGTTAGCAAGATTTAAAGCAAGTCTTTTAACCCTTCGAAACCCCTCCCCCTTTTCGAGAGTTTAATGCTTTTATATCAAGCCCTATTTTCCATAGTTAAGATCAGATGATTAAGTTTATCACATAATAAATACGTAAAAATAACATTTCTTTTAGTATTACGACGTCTTTCCTTTAAACATATCATTTAACATTTGTTATTTTAAATTATTTTAATTTTGTCTACAATATTTTCATACGTTTTATTACTGAACTTAGATATTACGTAAATAATTTTCTTTTATATTTGACTTAAATAACAGATTAGGTACACATGAGATAATTTTAAATTTAATCATTGATTATATTTTGTTCAAATAAAAATTTTGTCAACGGTATTAACTACAAATTCTTTTCACAAAAGTCTAGGTGTTTATTTCACGGACTAATAAACATCTAGTGTTTAAGTTATACATCTTTGAAAATTAAGAAGTTTATTCGTTTGTGTGTTTGACTAAATGAATTCAATTTGATTGTAAACTTCATCACAATATCGGAAAACAATAGAGGAATATGAAGATAAAAAAATTATTGAGCGTGTACCAGGTAATTAGCAGCCAAACAAAAAACATTTTTTTGTACCTGCCTCATAGGGTACTTTATAATTCTGGAAAATTAAAAAATTTACCGATCCCGTCATATGAAGGGCCATATGATAGCGTAATAAGATTAAAAGTTAAATACATGTTATAGCATATGCATTGAAATCTGTTATTCTTTGTATTAAAATAATACAAACCATGTACAAACTCAAACTCAAAATACAACTATAAAGTACTTTACAATTCTGGAAAATTAAAAATTTTACTAATCCCGTCATTTTACTGGCTATATGCTAGTTTCTTACAGATTGTTGCATTTTATGTTCTGGTGTAACAAGTAATTGTTTCCATTATTTATCGGCCAACCATTTGGCGTTTATATTATTTCAGGAAAGATGCAGTCGAGCGCAATGTATAATGTATAAAACTAAGTCCAATGCCCTTGAAATATTATCCTAGGTACTCTGAAATGTCGTCTCAATATTCTTTGGCCCCATTTCACATTAGTCTTATCCCTCCATGCACTTTCCAGACTTTTTCTTCACTATTTCGCCCCCCTTTTTCCAAACAATTTTGTACTTTCTTTCCTCGTTACTTGTTTGTCGCAATTCAACAGCTAGATGTAAGATCTCCAATACTTTTAAGCTCATTGTCCGAACACTGTACGGGATAGTGTGAGAAAATTTGGTCGGTGACTTTTATTCCGTGTTTGGAGTGTAGATGCGTATAAATCTTGGTTTTAGTTTTTTGTTACTATATCGAAATTTCTTGCGTTATGTTTCTCTCAGTAATATATATATGTTATTTCTTTAATACGTTTCACAATTTATTGATTTTGAGATTTATTTTGCTTGGTAAAAATAGTTTATATAGTTTCGGA
>CM063502.1:86825451-86827951 GCA_032207245.1 Pardosa pseudoannulata
GAGGATATATACTTTATTGTCTAGTCATATTTCAGTGTATTTTTTATTCTCATAATTTTTTTTCGAAGAATATAGGTTTTTTTTTCAGAAAAATGTTCCCTTTTAAATTGTAGAGATGCAGTATTTCGCAATCTATACTTCTTTTTTTTTGTAAGTTGTTATCTTATTTTACGTTATATTTACTTTTAGGTGTAAAGTTTTTCTTCTTTTATAACTAAAGTGTGGTAAAAGGGAAATGACTTTTATCGAGGCTTAATTTTTTATTTATTTTGTCTCTTTTTACAACAGCTTTCTAAAAATCGGTTACTCTGTGCTATCCATGTTATAAAAGGGAAAAATGTAAATACATATACATTTTTTTTTACTTTCCATGACAACTATTAAGTTGTAATCTTAAGAAATAAAAACAGTAGATATAAGATCAAAATAATTGACAAAGAGTATAAAATTTATAGTAAAAACTGACTTAATATCAGAATTCCTCATCTATAAAATTTTAAATATATATGCATAAATTTCTTAATTATTGTAATATAATGTTATTGTTTATTTTCAAGAAAAATATTTCACTAGGAAAAACGTAATATGTAACATACATTACGTAATTACTTACAAAATGTGTTTTCAGATAAAAATGTCAATCCGAACTATATGATTTCATTTAATATGGCACAATCACAAACACACACACACACACACACACACACATATATATATATATATATATATATATATATATATATATATATATATATATATATATATATATATATATATATATATATATATATATATATATATATATATATATATATATATATATATATATATATATATATATATATATATATATATATATATATATATATATATATATATATTTACGTTTTAATATGTGAAGTTATAATACGTTTCAATATGTTAGCTCATCAAACATATATCTTCGAAGTTTATATCTGTTATGCCCTTATGGTTAAGCAGACGTTAAATATATATATGTATATATATATATATATATATATATATATATATATATATATATATATATATATATATATATATATATATATATATATATATATATATATATATATATATATATATATATATATATATATATATATATATATATATATATATATATATATATATATATATATATATATATATATATATATATATATATATATATATATATATATATATATATATATATATATATATATATATATATATATATATATATATATATATATATATATATATATATATATATATATATATATATATAATATATATATATATATATATATATATGGGTGGAAGTTGAGTAAGTATGTGTTTAATTATATGTAATAATTACATTATGAAATGAATATATTATAGGAACTCTGGAAGTAAAATTTTAAAGAAAATTATAATTTTCCCTATAAGAAGGATAATGAAGAACAAATTAATTTAATCCATACAAAACTTCCCTGTGTCAACTAATTTATTAGGAAGAAGGTTTTCAAAGATCTGAAAACAAATATGCTCTCTAAATCAGGTCAAGGTTTGCCGCCTCCTAAATGTGATTTTCAATCCATTTTCACTCGTCTTCTTGTATATTTCCATCAACGGTATATATATATATATATATATATATATATATATATATATATATATATATATATATATATATATATATATATATATATATATATATATATATATATATATATATATATATATATATATATATATATATATATATATATATATATATATATATATATGTATGTATGTGTGTGTGTGTGTGTTTATGTATGTATGTATATGATTATGCTTTATTAAATGAAATCATATTTCAATCGTTTCAATCATTAATATAAACTATATAGTTTTTTCGCATTTTTGTACTTCTTTTCACAGGTAGAGTCTTCCAACTTTTATAGTATTGCCGTTTGTTTTATCTTCTTTCAGAAAAATACCTATCCAGAGCAATGTGTAATGTAGAAAGTTATGGCTATTCCTTTCAAATATAGTCTCCTGAGCATGATCAACTGTTGACTCTAAACACCTCTTCACCCTCGTTTCGCATTTGTCTTCTGCAGGCACTGTCGACAATTCCATCTACCTTATTTTTGTGTTCTTTTTTCAAACGTTTTTGGATATGCTTCCCCTTTTTTTTTTATCCTAATTCAACAGCATGGGGGTATTTATCTCCCACATAGGAGTTCATTTTCCGAACAATGCAGATGAAGTTGGAAGACAATTAAGTCTTAGTTTCCTATCGGGATATTGATGTATATGAATATTATGTATATACTCTATATTTCTCATTGATTAGATTATTTACATCATAATCAAAGAAAAAATTCAGATTTTTCTAAAATTCATTTCCTTTTTAAAACGTATTTTTCCACTGTCTCAATTTTAAAAATATATTTTCCTTACGTCCTGTTCGAAAATTCTACGTTTTATACCTATTTTGATTTTTTTAATTTAAGAAATGCAATTT
>CM063502.1:86837951-86865451 GCA_032207245.1 Pardosa pseudoannulata
ATCTTACACATAAAGTCGCTGAGTAAATGGGAAAAATATTTCTGTCTTCGCTCTTGGGTGCACCTCTGTTCGAGCAGAGGGATTTTTGTGTCTTTCAATTTTTTATGTAATTGAATAGTAAAAATGTCCATTTTATCACCTCTGAAATAAAGTTCTAATTAGACTAGTGATGTTCTCTTCTATATGGCCTGGCTACATTTTTATTACTGTTAGTTGGTTAGGTTTATCCTTCCTCAGTTGCCCGGGCAAGTAAAATTAAATGGGGCTACATAATTATTGTGACTAGAAGAAATAATTTATTATTATATTATATATATTATATATTTATATATATATAATATATATATTATATATATATATATATATATATATATATACTATATATATTATATATATGTATGTATACAATATGCTTATTCAATTATATAAATATCATTATTAAGACTTTTTTGCTTCTTAATTTATATTTGTATGGTCAGAATTTTGGTTAGAGAAAGTAGCTGAATAATACTAATCAATAAAAATACTATTAAGAGGCTGATATTAATTTTTAGTCTTACTCATTTTGTTACATAATGTGAATTTTTGAAAAAATTCTGAAACTGTACTTAGAAATACGCTTATTATTTTTGCTCATTTGAAGAACATACATAAACTCACTCTTCTCAGTGAAGTTTCGTAGGCGTTTTCTATTTAAAGACTAATAAAATATTGAAAAATTGCATCTTGTTAATCTCTATTATAACCAGTGGGAGGGATTTATAATTTTTATCTATAAATTATCTGACTACGTGCAATGATTCTGCAAAGGTTTGGATACATAACACATATATTAATTATGTTTCCGTAAAATATTGAAACGTTTTTAAAATCTTTTTCTTCATAATTCCAATGGCATATATCAAACGATTACAAAACTAACAGAAAACGTGTAGATTTTTTAATAAAATATTTAATGGCTCAAATTGACGGCTAGGTATGAGTATATAAATAAATAAACTCTGCGCATGCGTTAAATACACAATTTTATTATATAATTTTGTACCCAATACTAGAGAGCAGCTTGTTAAAATACTCGAGTGAAAATCATTAAAATCTAATTAACTTGTTTGGTATTAGGTTAAGCCATATTTCAGTCTCCATTTGAACCTAACTGAAAAAGTGAAAGATATTTTAGAAATTGGCAAAATAAAATACATCAAAAACCCTTGATTTAATAAATTTTAGAAATTTAATAAATTTTATATACTGAAAGTCACACATTGAAGAACAAAAATTATGTTTTGACCAATATGATAACCACATATTTTTAACTTATTTGTTAAACCTAATTGTTAACAACCAGTCTGCTTTCGAGCTATTCTCAAAGAGAGACTGAAATACGGTGCAATATGAAAATAATATCATTTTACATATTTAGATTATTTAAATTTCTCAATTTCCGTAAAATTATTTTTATAAGTCACGGAGGGTTATAATATTTTTGGATATTCCATACTTAAAATAGTAACCATAACATTTTGCATTTTAAAATGAATTATTTAAAAGAATATCATAAATTAGGTATGTAATTGTAAAATATGCTAATAAAATTATATCTTTGAGAAGGTTTTATGCAGAAAATTCACGTACGATATACGACATTCATTGTCAACATTAATACAAAATTTGAGAAATTTTAGCTTTAACGAAGCTCCATAATCGAAGAATTTTGTATTTAAACTGCTTCCGCTGATGTTTACATTACTTCAATATTTTTCTTACTAAAGAGGCTCTCAAATATTATCTAGAGTTTGCTTTGTTAATTAAGTAGTGACGTATATTGATTAAATCCACAACGAATCCTGTCATGGTTTTATTTTTAAAAGGAATTTGTGTTTAATATTTTGAAACCTATAGGACCACGAGTAAGTTAATTTTCTAGAACAGATTTCTTAACCTGTTGTTTTATGGAATATGTAAAGAATTACCTTCTGTTAAACTAATATAAATAGGTAAAATGCATTAAATCTGATTAAGTGAACATAATTTATTTATCAGAATTCAAGAGAGATAATAAGAAAATGTGCTGCATTTTGATAATATGTACATATTGCCTTACATTATATTTTGCCACATATAATTAAGTAGATTTTTTGAAAATTTATTTCCTAATTATTTTTCAACCACATATTGTTGTGTAAATAAAATATTCAATGTAATTTGAGTTGCATTATAATTATTTATTGTGTGTTGCATGGGTGTGAAATATTTAATAATATTCTGGTATGAACAACCAAATATATTTATTTCTTCAGTACATACCACAAAATTTCTTCTTACAATACGAAATTTCATTGAAATGTTGAACACATTTGAATTTTTCTTCAAGACTTTATTTGAAAATAGTAACAATATCATTCAGGTAATTTCATTAAGTTCAAGAACAGTTTCAGAATATCAGTGTAGTTTTTCAAACTTTTTTAAAATATTACATACATAAAACGCACAATATTTACAAATAGAAACATTTAAATAAATACGTAATTGTTCAATGCATTGTTTCAATCCAATCCAAGGAAAGTAAAATTACAAACCCAGTAATGAACTGTGTAATTTTTTAATATAACATACAAATTCATGATACAAAGTGAAAGAATATACTCTAAAAATGCCTAAAGCACTGGGTTTTTTAAGTATTGAAATGATAGAATGTTGTTTTAAAATTTAATGTTCTCGTTCAAAGTGACAGCAATTTTACGTGGCAAGGTATACAAATCATGTTCAGAAGATAAATTTATTTTGCTCCATTAATCTATCAAAGAGCCTCGAAGCGCATGAGTGAAAGATAAGAGAGTTATCCGATATGACTCCTCGCTTCAAATATTCCCCTGACATCTCGATAATAATAAGGCCCGGGAGACAGCAGACATCACGATGTTTAAACGATTGCTTTATCGTGTTTATGATATCACCCTGGAGGAATTTCGGAAGTATGGTCTTGACTATTATACTCCTCGTAGAGAAAACAGAGGCCAGAAAAACATTTATATATCATAGGGCCTATTTGTCTTGGGTAAAATGCTGCATTGAAAATTAACTGGATGATTTACATTGATCAATGTAAAATTCCTGTCGCAATTGACTATGTACAACCATGTTCATGCGTTTCTGTTGTTTTCCCAACAGTGGTGTAAAGCTAGAACTGAATAATTAAAATTTAGTTTACAACAATAAAATTTACATGTTTGGCTGTAACATTTAAATGTAACTAAACGATAATCTATTATGAAATAGAGACATATCAATAATGAAACAATTATTAACTCCAATGGAAAACGTATCTATTGATGCTAAGTTAATTAGATATACATTGAAAGTGTAAATGTGTATTTACCTTAAATATATTCAGATAACCATATTTAACGAATACCTGTACTTCTTTACTTCTTTTTTAACATCTTCATGAAGTTTTTAACAAAGTATTCTGTCAAAAAATCTGGCTATCAATAACAAAAATCATTTTACTGTCATTTCTTAAGCATAGAAGTTTTGGCGAATTTTAACATTTTGGTATTTTCTCAACCGTTTCTATTATTAAAATTGTATACTCTTTCGGATAGAGTATTTTCTTGCATTCAACTCAAGAGATCCAACTTAAACTTTCAGTTGAACTGCATCCGAAAGCTAATACATGAGTCGAACATTCTATATTTTGGTTATCCTTCTTGTTTATTACTAACCATTTTGAAATATTTGTTGTGTGGTCATAATTCTTGAATAGATGATTATGACTCAATTTTATTTAAATAATTGTGTGGAATTATATTCCTTGTAAAATATTAAATATAGCAACATATGAGAAAAATTGGTTTGGAAACATATCCTATTTGATTTATGAAAATCCAAAATTTATCGTGGTAGTTCTATAGTGTCATACATACCATTTGTCAGAGTAGTGCTCTACACACCTAGCATCATATACTTTAATCACTACATAATTTTTATGAAATATCTTGAGATTAGGGTAAATTAATTGGGTTGTAAGACCAGTTACCTTGTTTTTCTAATATATGAGGTTTTTTTTTAATAATAACGGTTCGGTATACCAAAAGGCAAGTACTCAATATCTTCTCTTTCTGTTTTTTGAATTCGCTAAAATATTCCATATAAATTCTTTAATCTTTGTTTTGTTCTCTCCATAATCTGCGGTAATAATTTATGAAACACAAAAAACACACACTTATTGAATTCTGTACACTAAATACTTGCATAAGTTAAAATATATTTTTTAAAGAAAATTAAACAAATTCTATGAAAATTGTTTAGCGCTGCGCATCATTTATAATCAAGTAAAGGTACTGTGGTAATAGCATATATAGAATTTTTTTTCCTCTGAATTAGTTGATGGAATTGCTAAGATGGTTAAACTGCCTGATTTAGACGCCTTAGATCGAAACAAATCGTAGGTGAGCGACACATGGGTCATTCAGTTTCCGAAACTGTCAGACAGCTAGGATTTTTAAGGGCGATAGTGTCAAGAGTATACCAAGAATACATGGATGGTGGAAAAAAAACTATCAAACTGACAAACGGCAAAGGACAGCATTGCGTGGTGAGAGATGGGCCAGGCGTATTGTATAAGCCAATGAAGCCAAACGTTAGCTCAAATTACCACCCATTTGAATAACGGTGCCAGTCGTAGAGTCAGTGAACGGACTGTGCAACGCTCTCCTCACCGCATGGGTTTCGGGAACCGTCGACCTACGAGAGTACCATTGCTCTATAATCGTCATTGGGCTTCACGTCTTGCCTGGACAAGAGAGCACATAGACTGCAGTGTAGAGGAATGGAAACGAGTAGCATGGGGATATGAGTCTCGATTCCGACTAATTAACGCTGAAGGGAGGCTGCGAAATTCGCGTCCGGCTCATGAAGCCATGGATCCTGCAAGTCAGGTTGGAACTGTACAGGGACAGGATAGAATCACCTTTTGGGGTGTTTGGGGGGCACTATTTGGGATCTTCAGTGCGTGTACCAACCTCCCTAAATGCAATTTTGTAGGTAGAGTTGCTTTATGATTACCTTCATCCTTTTATGTTGTTCTGTTTTCCACAAGGTAATGGATTTTTCCAGCAAGGCAACTGTAACTCTCACAATTCCCGGTTGGCTACTGTCTGGTTGAATGTGTATTCCTCTGACTATTCTGTCATAAATTGGCCACCTTTAAGCCCAGACTTAAATCCTATTGAGCATCTTTGTGATGTTTTGGAACAAGGCGTGAAAGGCCATCACACAGTACAAACAAACTTTACTGAATTATGGACAGCATTAGCCAATATCTGGTCAGCCATTCTCTTTTAAAGTTTCCAGAGACTTGTGGAATCTATATCTCGTGTTGTAGCTATTATCAAGGTTAGAGGAAGCCCTACTCGTTACTAGGAAGGTATCCCTAATTAAGCGGCACTTTAGTGTATATTTTTAAGCGGCAATCACTTTTAAATTTACAATTAAGATTCAAATTTACGCCTTATAATTCAAATTAATTATTACTTTATTATTGTACTATAGAAAATAAATGAAGATTGAGGAAACTTATAACATTAAAAGTATTCATCTTCAATAACTTAAAATATTTTAATAACTATGTAATATATTCAGAATTTAAAGTTGAAGCAAACAACCTTTAAACATTAAATTTTAAATGAAAGGATATGTGTGAAGATATTCCAGTTCTATTTTATATGACATGCTATGGCCTCTGCAAAGTATGGTTTAGTTCTTACAATAAAAAAATTTAATCAAGTTACATAAATACAAAGAAATTGCACTTGAAAAATGCTTTCATTAATATAACTTCATTATTAAAAATGCTTGACTCCGAAACAATTATTTTGTTAACATCGACGAAGTTATCTACTTTTCTTAATCTCAAGCTCTGGAAATAGAAAAAAAAACATGTTAAACTTCAACATAATTCCAGTTAAAAAAAAGTGCTTGAAAACCCATTAAATGCTTTTTTAAACAGTCTGGAGAGTTTTATTGCCTTTTCACTCCCTTCATTAGAAGTTTTAAACTTGACGTTCTTTTACAAGCATAGAAAAGAATCCTTAGTCATTTATCACTGTACCACTCTGATCTTCAATTAGATAAGTAGATGCATTCACTCATTGAATTGAAGGTCTTTTCTAGTGCTTCTGAAAGCAGGCGAAAAATTACGTTTTAAAGCCGTATTTAAATATGTATGTTTGTAGTAATTATGATATAAACAAGGTAAGAAGTTTAAAGTTTTAATTATTGGAGGTGTATGATTTGTAGAAACTGAATGTTAAGTGGTACTTAACATACATTGAATTACACTTCACTTATTAAACGAAGATGGGAGAGGTCATTTTGATATCCCTCAGATTGAAGAACATTTTTGTAATCTTTTTAAGAATTAACTATTCATTGAAAATACAAGTATCCAATTTCTGATAATAAAAATATGTAAAGTAATAAGTAAAAATGCTTTTAAAAATTTTGAAAAAATGAGAAAATTTTGAATAATTAACATTTGAAACTTGATTTGATATAATTAACCTTGAAAAATCAACCTTGTTTATGCTTCTAAAATACGAAAACCTTGGGATACTAATTTCTATATCTGTTAGTAAAGATAATAATAATTCGCAATTCAGTAAAGGGGCTATATTGAATAGACGTTTTTCAAAGTGTTGATGTAAAGAATATAGTACAGATAAAAAATTTCAACACTGACTCTAAAATATTCAAGTGCTATAAAAGTAAACTACAGCTTTATTTGCAAAATTTAATATTATGTTATTATTATATTACTGTGTATTTTATTATTATATGTTATTATATATGTAAATTTTCTCCTCTAAATAGATTTTAATTAAAAAATCTGGTATTGTATAAGTAATTATTAATTTCAGTGAAATAAATATTTTTTATCGAATATCACCAATATATTTACATCATAAATATAATTTTAAGCTAGTCGTTAATTTCATGTATAAACAAGAATCTACGTTTTGTAACAGTTATAACAAGCAAAATATTTTTAGAGTCACAAGAGCTTTGAAGAGTCTTGTATGCATTAACTGCAAACAAAATAAACTGTACCACATTTCAGTAAACAGTCACTTCCACATTTTAGTAAAATAAACTAAATAAACTAAAACAAGCTAAATATTTAGAAAAATGATATCTTACTGAGTATTAGTTTGCTATACTTGTAGCATAAAAAATTTTCAACATTTAATGAATTCACAATTGGAAAGTATATATTTGAGTAGTTTTTCATTTTTTTGCTGCTAGAATTAAAAAAAGCATGTTGACTTTTATAATTATAATAAAATGTTTAGTTGAAACAATTAAATAATCTTTAAATTGATAAAATACCGTGTTATATCTTTCATACAAAATTGAATGAAATCTAAATTTAGGAACTATTTTTTATTTCTAAACATGTCTTTAAATATTATATGAATATAAATAATATTCATTTAAAAGTTTTGCATTTTAAATATATGGTTTATATTTAATTTCAATCAATGATATATTTATATATATATATATATATATATATATATATATATATATATATATATATATATATATTATATATTTATATATAATATTCATTTAAAAGTTTTGCATTTTAAATATATGGTTTATATTTAATTTCAAACTGATATATATATATATATATATATATATATATATATATATAAACATATATATATATATATTTGCAAGGAATCTATGAGCAATATTGTGGATAATTAGGCAGTTTTACATAAACATATTTTAGTTTATGGGGAATTAAAATCCATATTTTGTTAAAAGCAATAACTAGAAAGTCTAAAATCACATTGTCTTTATCATTCATTCGCGTATTAAACATAAATACAAGGTATAAGCAAGTATAAATTTTATCTATTTAAAAAATTCAAATTTTTATAATATAATGTCAATTAGTATATTGTAATGCATTTTATTTGCTTAAATTCTTCATGGACTTCCATTTTGCAAGATATTTGTACTTACTCGAAATTTGTGCCAATAATCATTATTGCTTGAAGTTAATTAACAGGAAAATATCTTTGTTTTCCACAAATCTAGACAATTTCCCTTGCAAGAAATAAGGCATATTTCGAGTCCTTTACAGGAGAATGGTTAATAGAATGACGTGACTTGATAATAATGTTTCACATATTTTCGTATTAACAACTTATAAACATTCCACGCTTCGAGACCCACAGTCTCTAGGGGTAACGTAGTCTCGAGTTGCATAGGGATATTAATTATGACATTCCTTGCAAGAGAATTAATAATCAGAGAAAATAAAAATAGCTTGTCTTGAAAGTGAAAACATTCCAATAAAAGGTTATATGAATTAGTTTTGTAATGCAATTTGTTTCTTAAATTCTGTTTAAAAGTGACAATTTTCGGTGAAACTGATAACACTTTTTGAAAGTAATTGAAAAGATAAAAATATGTTCAATCAATATAAATAAAAAAAAATCTCGTTGGTATACACAAATTAAAATTTATGTAGGAGACTATATTAACCACAAAACTTTTCATTTATATGTTTTATGATTTCGATAAATTATGCCCTATCTGCATTTGCGTTTCAGCTTTAACTTGTTAAATCGTTTTAGCTTTTCACTATTAAAATTAATATATTTATCCTTATTGCAATTATAGTAATAAAATATTTAAAATTTGTTATGGTGTAAGAGAAAGATGTAATAGTGTGGAATTTAGTTTTTGTAAAATTTAAAATTCATAAAAATGAAAATAAAAATTTAATTTTGAAAAATTTTGGAATAATAAGCAATGTACTTAAATTTAATTTTCCTAGCTTAATGATTAGATTCTTGTTGAAACTTCTTTTAATATACAGCTCATGCAATTAGCTGCAGCTTATGATAATTTTCAGTATTTTTTAGTACATAGATAACCTTACTTTCAGTTGCATCACACATTCATAATATACTTTTATGAAACAACGTGATTACTTTCATTTTTTTTTTGATAGGGGAATAAATGTTTATAGTTATAATGATTGTATTCGGCTTGTGTAAATAATATTGTGAAAGCTGTAAGTCATTATAATGAAATGGTTACATTTCTGTATACGCAGATTTCACAGAGTACAGTTTTGTTTCTTTCGAGATAATCTTTTACTCGAAGCTACGTGAGTAATAAGTGAATATATGAAGCTACGTGAGTAGTATAAAATAAAGCTAAAGAACCTTAACTATTTAAGAGTCTCATTTCTTCCAAAGGATACTTCATGTATTTTGACTTGCTCAGACTTCTAAAGCTGAATCACTAACTCGTAACTTTAACTGCTACTAGCAAAATACAGTGAACGACGTCCTCAACAACAAATGCGAAGTCACAAATGGTCTATTTGTATTCAAATTGTAGCCAATCATACGTCACGGTTTATTTATTTTCTATATATTTACACATGTCAAACATATTCTTCTCTTAAATAACCTAAACAAAATACAGTTAATGTCTTCATTTTACTTTCCATTAAATAACAAATGAACCATCTTCAATAAATTTACAGTATTAGCCTTCAAAGTACTGTTTTCCTACTTAAACACAGTTGTTTCAGCGACATTATAACTGTTCAAACCCCCCTAGAATTTTTTCGAGGATCATCAGTTCCTTTGCCACATTTTTGATCACCTTATCTGAATCCACAAAACGGTGACAATTCAATTTAATTCTCAGACATGGAAACGGGGAAAAATCTACTGGTTCTAGGTCTGGAGAGTAAGGATTGAGTTCCAAAGTGTTAACACTGTCTCAGAGCGCGATGTGGTGGTGTATTGTTGTGTGAAAGAGATGAATCATCTGTTGCCAATTTTTCGGGCCTTTTTTGTCTGATAGGACCTCACAATTGTTTAAGGATCTCCAAGTAAAGTTTTTTATATGCATTTTGGTCTTGAGGAATAAATTTGTAAGGAATGGCCCCCTTGTAATCGAAAAATTCTTCATACATCACTTTCCTTCGGTTTTTTTCCAAGCGAAATTTTCTTTTCTTGGTGATATTTTTTGCTTTCCATTCAATTGAAGGGTGTTTTGTCTGAAGGTCGTAAAGAAAGCATTATATATCATCACCAGACAGGATTCTCTACAAGAAGTTGTCTTCTTCATCAAGCATGGTGATAAAAACTTTGGACATGTTTACTTTTACCTGTTGTTCGGGTGATAACAGTTAAGGAACCATGTTAAAATCATCATGAAAATTGCTATGAACACTCACATGCGAAATTCCAACTTCAGAAGCAATAGAGTAAATGGTTATTCGTCTGTTCGCACAAACAAAAAGTAGAATGTGATGTTTTCACCCTGCATTAAAGACGACATTTCAAAGTCAATGAAAAATCCGCTTTCTCAAAAAAGATATGCAGGTAACACCAACAATACAAAAAAGAAAAAGAATTTCATATGACTGTATGTTTTTGTCAGTGCTGCAACCTCCAAAAAAGAGATATTTTTCCTCCAACTGACACCTGGGAGAACGTCGATGACCATGCCGGGAAATTATTGACTCTACCTCGTACATGCACTGATGGTAAAATAATCCTAAAAACCCAAATATTGTTTTAAGAAAATAAAATTTTGGCAATACATTTATCTATGTAACATATTTAATTGATTAAATTTTGAATTTTACGCATTAATATACACGAGAGATGAGCTATATTAAATGTGAAATATTGTTACCTTAATAACCGGGGAAACTGGACGAATTTAGAATGAAATGATGCAAAAATGCATTCATTTTGTCATACAGGTACCGGTTGAAAATATCTGTGATCGGGTTCCCTGCCTATTGCACTTGGTTGGTCAAGACATGGATGGTAAATGCTGGTTGTGGATAGAGCAGAAAGTATTGCCCGGTGATATCACATACCGGCTGGACTGGAAAAAAGATCTAATCATTTTTCATGTCCCAAAAACCTGTCGATGCTCTAAAGAACATGTTGTGTCACAGCAGCGGTAAGAGGAAGAGTGTTATCCTGTTGTAAAACACCTCCTAGTACGCTGTTCATGAATGACATAACAGCAAGTTGAATTACCTCACTGACGTACAAAAATGTATTGGATGGTATTTGGGATAACCAAGTGAAGGTTTCTGTTGTCATAGGAAATAGTTCAGAAGACCATAACTCCAGATGTAGGTTCAATATATCTAGGCTGCAAACAGGTTGGTTGTAGGAGCAGCAGAAGGCAATAGTTTAGAATCAATAGGATGAATGCTAAAAAAAAGTTTGGCTCAAAGATGTGCTTACAGTAATTAATTTTTAACAATTTATTGTGTCACTGTGGTGACAAGAAGATATAGAATTTCTACTGCAGATACTCCTTTTTACTTTCATACTCCGAACAAATAATGCCAAGTAAATGATTGAAAATCGGGTCTTCGTGTCACTGTACGTTCTAATGACCACTGTTGCATACATCTGTGCACAATGTACCCAATCGTGCCCTTTTCGTTTTGCAATTTTCTGGTAAGAAAACGCACCGATGAGAGTTCACAAAATTTTACAACTCGTGCGCAAAGTAAAAGTGATATGCATCTTTTAGTGGCAACAATACTGAGCCTTTCATTCGTCTCAGGATTAAATTGAATAGCTGAAATCTATAAGACATGCTAATACGCTTGTCAATTTTGTTTATCTACCACAAGTGCTTAGGTCGTAACTTCTTTCCATCAGTGTATACATTTATACTAAATTTATTTCGAAATAGTACTGTGGCTGTTATATTTAAACTGATATTAGGTACTTGAAACTGCACAAAATAATTTCTTTGTTAGTATATACGTATTATCTTGTATATTTTAACTTGTACAGCATCCCCATTTATTTATATATTGTGCGTGATTACCTGCCAATGTAAATACTAGGGGATCTATATTTTAAATAGTAAAGTTTACTGGTAAAACAATTTTTCAAAGAATATCTTATTATTCTAGAACAAATTATTATTCTTAAGTATAATCTACTTGCATTAAAATTTACACATTTATGTGTGGGACAATTAAGATCTCCTAATAATGCATATCTTTCCAAAGTTAAACCCCTCGCGTTGCCTTGAATAACAGATGTGATGCGTTTTCTTGCCAAATAAGACGTAGCTGACTTCTGCCATTCTCCACTAATAATATGGTCTCAGCTCCTTCCTTAAGTAGTTGGATTTTACACAAAATCAAGCTTTGCATTTATGAGGTCGATTTTGCTTGTACTAGTTAACTGATGTTCTATCAAAACATAACTGTATTCATATAAAATGGGTAAACTAAAGAAACTAGGATTTAAAGGTATAAATACGTAAATCTTGATATTTTTGCTACATAGCTAAATGCATAACACACTGCATATAAAGTTGTATCCTAGTTTTATAGTTAAACAAAATGGAACATTTTCTGCTGCATTTGAAAATGTAGTATGTGAGAATAGAGAAATACGTAAAAAAAATTAATAAAATTTACAATTCTTAAGTTAAAGTGAAGTTACTATTAAATTGTAAAACAATATGAAATAATTTACAGATCCAGAGTCATGATTCATGGATTAGATTTTCTACAAAGCCTGTGTGTAATAGAAAGGGAACTGTACTCACTATTATATACTTAATTAAATCTTTTCAAAATATATTTAATATAGTACAACGCATTATTAATGTTTCCTATTATCAATTAGAATTTAATATTTTAATGAGTAGATAATAATTAAGAACTGGAATTAAAGTAAAATATCGATTTTACTCTCATGAGTAAAATATTGAAAATATAGACAATATTCTATATGTATTTTGAAATAAATGCCAAGAATTTTTTAATAAAAAATACTGTTGCATTCCGGTACATATATATATATATATATATATATATATATATATATATATATATATATATATATATATATATATATATATATATATATATATATATATATATATATAATATATATATATATATATATATATATATATATTATATATGTTCTAACACAACAATTTGTATAATTCATACGTTGTGGAATGTGTATTCACCCTCTATAATGTAATAAAACATGAAGAAAAATAGAGTCTAAGAAAAACATTTTTTTTAATATTTGCTTTAACGACATGTGAGAAAATAAATCTTTAAACACTCATGCATGAAACACAGATGGGTTTCCTGCTGATGTAAACAAGAAGCTGTTAAGCAAACCTTTCAGATAAATTAAAAAACTGAAACTTTTACGTATATTATAGCGGAAGAAAATACAAATTACAATCTAAAATTGGTATAATACGCTGTTTTTGAATGATATATAAACACAAATGATCATTTTAAATTAATCCTGCAGTTATTTATATGACTATAAATATTTTTCGATTAAACAAATCAGTATCGGCTCTTTTGATATATCTTTATATTTAATTATCTATTCATTTCTAATCAAAATATGATTTATTAGAGACGTACTTCAAAATGCTTTTCTAAGCTTTTCCATATCATAAATATATTATACAAAGAAAAATTTCATAAAAAGGATTTTTAAGTCTGCATAAAAGTTTATATAGCTGATCCTAAAATTAAATTTATTCATTTTCTTTCTTTTTTAAAAGTCTCCCCGCTTATGATCTACGTATGGATGCCTAAACGTGATCGTAAACTTGTACCATTTTCCCTTTTCAGCAGCAAATATTTCTAGAATAGAAAAAAATGGTCCGTACATTTCTAAAATGAATTTTTTGGACTCTTCTGTACCGGATACGAACACGATTTTAAATGGAAACGGTCTCTTTTTTCTTACACTGTTTTCCGGGGGGAAAAATAAACTCAACTCGGCTCTTGTTTCGCTTGTATACGCATCTTCTTCAAGTACACATTTTTTATCCTCAAAGTGGATGCATACGTCACCATTTTCTAATGCTAATGCTCTTTAATCCATGTTTGGGGAGCTTCAGGCTAAGGTTAAGAAATTTAAGTGATGTTATTTTCTTTTATTGTAAAGCAAAAATACAAAATGTTACTGATATTTTTTTCGAAAGAAAAAAATCGCCATGATCGCTGCAGGATATGTGAATCCCGATTCAAAAGTGCTTCATTAATTCCACATTAAGTACTTAAAAATTAAAGTCTTAGGGGACATATCTGTATTTAGCTAAGAGGTTAATTGAAAAAAACTCTCATTTGAGTTAAAAAATACATTTAATCATTCACGTAAATGTACTTATGCTCAAATTATTATTAGACAAATATATTACTGCCTTAATGATGAAATAAATATATTAAAAGCTGACTGCTTAAAAATTTACTTTTTAAGACCTCTTTTTTTCTCACTATAATGAGATTTATATAATTTTAATAATAAAGAACTTCACTGGTTTTTCTCATAAAACCGCATTCTTTTAAACAGATCGACAATTCTCAAATTATTACATTTAGTATGCGTATGAATTTTATTATTAAACTGAAATGGTTTTTGTTATATTTTATGTTATATTTTATGTTATATTTTATGCACATTTTTATATTTACTGTAAATAAAAAGTAATGAATATTTATTTATGAAATTTCTCTAAAGTATTATATATGTTATCTCACAGTTTAAATAAATTTTCTTGAACTATACTAAGTATATCATCTAATGAAATTTGTTGAAATTATCTAAATTTATAGTCTATTTAAATAGTTTACCTTTATTGAAAAGATAATGAGCAACTAAAATAATATTATTTATAAAGGTATTAAAACAAATTCCTTCTAGGAACTGTTGTAGAAATATTCATACAAAATTGTATCTCTTTCAGGAGAATAGGCCTAATTGCTAAAAGACTTTTATGGAAAAAATCAAATAAGTTTAAAAATTTCAATTCGTACTTTTACTATTATATGCAGTAAACAGAGGTTAAATCCTTAAAATTATAAATTCTATAGTTTATTTCGAATCAACCTAACATCTAAGAAAATTTGTAAAATAGATTTTATGAAGGTTTAGAACACCGCAATTTGCGTATTTTGCTTTTTTCTTGTAAGAAACTTTTATCAATTAAATATATTAACTGTTGGTGGAAAGTATAAATAATTTTCTGTTCTCAAAATATTGTTATATTTGAGATAAATTTGGGTACCTCTAAGATACTTCTTTTTTGTGTTGTAGAAAAAAGTAGTTACTATTATTTTTTTTAAATAGGGCGTACTGTAACAATATAATACTTAACTTAAGAAAAGAGAACAAAGTAAATATGGAATTCACAAAAAATATATATAACTTTTTAAAGGGGAATTAAATATAATATTAACATAATAAAAATTTAATAGGCAACATTTTGTCTTTTATTATATTTAAAATTCGTTTAATTCTTATAAATTTTTATCATGCAGATAATTACTGCTGAAAGACAGCTATATATCCCTGTTTTTAATCTTAATGTATTATTGTATAATAGAAAATTATTGTACCACTTAGATACTTTCCTTTCAAGCTACAAAATGAATCAGTAGCTATTTATTAGAAAAACTCAAATGGGTTACACTGTAACAAAAGCCACTATTTTAGTCAAAAAGAATTGCCAACTTGAGAGAAGTGAAAGAAGTTTGGTCTGGAATTAGGAAGACGTTTTATGGCCGAAAAGATTTAAGGCGGAGAGACAACACTTGGATGTTAAATAGCACTTTACTAAATTTTAATGGATAGATATAAAAGTTTTATTCCCCAGAATGGATATAAGTGTGAAAAACAGACTGCAGGATATAATATAGGGGCTATGTATCACACAGTTTATGTTTTACAAAGTTCATTATAGCTTACATTCATTTGAGTGTGAAAGGTAATTTTGTCCGTAAAACAGTGAGTTATTCTTAAGACTTGCGAAAGACAATTTTCTAATTGCTGTGACACATTGAAAAATTTGTTTATTTAAAACAAATGAAGTGATACGTTTTTATCTTAATTTATTTAAATAACACATACTTTTGTTAATTAAGGTTAAAGGAATATTAATTTATTTAAACGATACACAGTGAATTATGCCTGGACAATCTTTTATAAATTCTAAAATTAGATAAATTAAAGTTGTAAGTAACTTTTCTTTATTTCAGCTATTACAGTAGAATTACTTGTAGAACTTGTTTTCATTTTGATTTTTGTAAGATTTTTTCTTAGTATAAAGCTATGATTTACATTTTTAATTCTTTCTTAAGAATTAAATTACGTAAAAAATTAAGAAATAATTTAATTCTTTCTTAATATTTTAAGTTTTTGATACTTGCTTAGTATTTTATTAAATTAGAGAGCTTTATAAATGTGTTTCTCTTAAATTAAATGTTCATTCATGATATATTGATTAGAGTTTCATACTTGAGAGAAACATAAATTTGACTGATAATTGTGTCATATCGTATTTTCTAATTTTTAATAGTTTTATAAACGTACATTGCAGTGATTAAAATCAAACAAGACTACTTGCTTACTGTTTTATTAAATTAGAGAGCTTTATAAATGTGTTTCTCTTAAACTAAATATATATTCATGATATAACAATTAGCATTTTCCACTTGTGAGAGACATATATTTGTCTGATAATTGCATCATACCGTATTTACTAATCTTTAATAGGTTTATGAGAGCTTTATATATGTGTTTCTCTTAAATTAAATGTTCATTCATGATATAATGATTAGTGTTCCCCACTTAAGAGAAACATAAGTTTGACTGATAATCGGGCCATATCTTATATTCTAATCTTTAATAGTTTTATAAATGTACATTGCAGTGATTAGAATAAAATTATTTTTATATTTACATTTTACATAATATTACTTGTTTAATAAACTTTACTAAAATGTCCTTAAAGAGCAAATATAATTTTACTATCTATATTTATAATATCAATACATAAGACACATTAAAACACGTTAAACGAGTTTTTTGAATCTGTATAAGACATTAAAATTTAATAAATGAGACTACCTATGCAGTATATATTAACATTAAAAAATATATATTCTAGATTTTGGTTTTATTAGCACTTACTGTAAATTACGGTATTTAATTGTAAATTACAAAAAAATATAAACTCACGGAAAGAACAAAATGTGGCAATTTCTTCAGTTTTCCTTCGTAGCAAAGAGTATGCTCATTTGTAATAAATTAAAAGGTGCCTAATTAATACATATCTGATAATATGAAATCGAAAAAAAAAATGAAACTGTTTTAGAAAATTTTATTGAAAATACAATTCAAATTTTAAAATGTAAAGAAAACTACTCGCTACATTTTCGTTAAAGATAACAATAGTTTTTCACTAGGATTTACGAAGCACCTTACTTGTATTTGTAACACGTTGCTAATATCAGTTTTGAAACTAATTTTTTTATTTTACTGGGTAGTGAGAATGATTGTTAAAGGAAAGGACTAAATGACAATAAATGAAATAAAATTGCTTACAAAGCTCTATAAAGACCCAAAGCAAAAGAACAACTGGTATATAAAAAATTAGAAATTTTTCCATTGTGAAGAGAGAATAAAGTATTTTAATTAGTCTATTCATCTTTTTTAATTAAAGTATGTTTACGTATAAATCCATTTCTTTTACATTCACAGATTTGTACATAAAATTAATTTTAGTATAAATATTTAGGTCTTTATAAAATAACTCCAAGCTTAAATATAAACAGATTTGTTTCAGAGGAAGGTAAGAGTATAATAAATTTTTAATAACAGAAAATAGACAATTATTATGTCAATAGTTTAATTATTGACATGATAATTATTATAAGCTATAATTGAAAATTTTATATTTATTTCTATATGAAAAGGTATTAAGGAATACGAGTTTGTAGAGTAACACACACACCACAGACACACGCACAATATGCATATATATATATATATATATATATATATATATATATATATATATATATATATATATATATATATATATATATATATATATACTCATATCCATAAATTAAGGATAATTCAGAATCACACAGAAATTGAGCTCTAAAATAAAAATTTCACTTGTAGAATTATCACACACATCTTGAAGAAGAATATGCAAATTGCAGGAAACCACCAGATGGCGCGGATAGTACGTCACAATGACGAGAGTGTATGAAAGGGGTATATAAGGAATGGTAGCAAAGAAGTAAAATTGTTCACAAGCGCTTTAAAAGCCTTTCAGTGCAATAACCGCATACTTATGGCACAAAGGAAGCATTTGGATGATTTTTTACGTGGTAGAATTATCGGATGACTGGAATGTGGACGTACCCAGCTGGAAGTATCCGAGGAATTTGGAATCGCCCAGAGTGTCATCTCCAGGCTTTGGCAACGATTCAAACATGATAGTAATGTGAGTAGATGTTACAGCACAGGTCGCCCCCGAGTTACTACGCCGAATGATGACCGGTATTTGGCAGTTACTGCCAAAAGAAACAGACGGAGCACAGCATCAGACCTGTCTCGTCAGCTCTCTTCAGCTACCGGTACGACAGTTTCAAGGCAGACCGTGTACAGACGCTTAGGGAACATTGGTCTATATGCTCGTAGGCCTGTCAGATGTGTTCCCCTTACCGCAACTCACTGTCGCCTCCGATTATGCTGGTCTAAAGAGCATGCATTGTGGACACCGCAACAGTGGTCTTGTGTGATGTTTTCCGACGAGTCCAGGTTCAGTTTACATTCTGATTCTCGCCGGACGTTCCTATGGAGAGCGCCAGGTACCCGTTACCACCAAGAAAACACCATTGAACGACAGTTACGGTGGTGCAGTATGGCTCTTTTGGGAAGGAATTATTCTTAGTTCCAGAACTGACCTGCATGTTCAGAGTGCAACGATGACAGGCTACATCTATCGGGATGTCATTCTGGAACAACATGTACGTTTGCTGAAGGGCGCCATGGGTCCTGAATTTCTGTATATGGATGACAATACCCGACCTCGCCGTGCAAACATTGTAGACGAATGCCTTCAATCGGAGGATATCACCCGTATGGATTGGCCAGCATACTCACCGGACTTGAATCCAATAGAGCATGTGTGGGACATACTTAGCCGACGAATTGCAGCCCGTTAACTCCCTCCCAACTGTCTATCGGAACTTCGGAGGGCATTGCTTGATGAGTGGTGTAATTTTCCCCAAGATCAGATTGATAATCTGATATTCAGCATGCGTAGGCGTTGTAACGCTTGCATTGCATCGTCCGGGAGACATACTCCATATTAACCATCATACTAACCATGTTATACTGTTTTCTGTAAATAGGTACTTTTTTGAAATTTGCTCCAGGGAGTAAAAATCGCAATTTTTATTAATTATGTCAAACATATAGCATCTTTTTTGCTTTTTACCTTTTGTTTAATAAACAGACTTTAAAAATAAGTCAAATTTGTTTTGCTTTTGTCTCTTTCATTGCCTGAACTTCATTATCCTTAATTTATGGACATGAGTGTATATATATACGTTTATATATATAGGAAGAAGATACGTACAGCTGTTATTAAATCATCACTGGATATTTTCGAAAAAAGATTCCATCCCAGAATATCAGTATTATAATAACATTCTTTAGTTCACTTGTCAAAGAAAATATAAATAGAGTAATATAACTTAACATGATCTCCGTAAAAAAGAAATATTTAAAATAAATATTTATATAAGATATGTTATATTAAATTACAATTAGCTGCTATTGTCATATTTATTAAACTAAATGAAGAGATCTGGAACATTTTCCTATATAATTTTGACGAAAATAAATTTTCAAATATTATAATTATGTAAAGTTAATTATTTTTTTATAATTTGAAATGTAATATACACTTAAGCTTCAAAGAATAATAACTCAACTGTAAATATCGAAAAATTGTATTATATGTTATGGATATTCTTTTAAACATGTTTGGGTATGTTTTAATTATAATCGGGAATTCAACTTAAGTATTCTTAAGATACTCGAAATTTAAACTTTTCAAAGCAGAATAATAGAGCATTTCTAGGGGATTTATTTTTCAATTAATTGTTTCAAATTTCACTGAATCATAAATTTCATAGTTTTTTTCACACATTTTTAAAGTGCTGACAATATATTATTAGTTTATTTATACTTACAATCAGTTATGAACTAATTCAAATTTGCAATATGTATTCAAAATAATATTCAAGTAAAAATTCAAATAAATAAATAAGTAAAAAATTAAAATAATATTTAACTTAAAAATTCAAGTGATTATTCCATGTAGAATTTCGTATCAGTGTACATACATGCAAGCACACACACATTATATATGTATGTATGTATATATTTATATGTATATATATATATGTATGTATATATATATATATATATATATATATATATATGTATATATATATATATATATATATGTATATATATATATATATATATATATAGTATATATATATTATATTATATATATATATTACATATATATATATATATATATATATATATATATATATATATATATATATATATATATATATATATATATATATATATATATATATATATATATATATATATATATATAATATATATATATATATATATATATATATATATATATATATATATATATATATATATATATATATATATATATTTATATATATTATTGGTTTATTTATAGTTCCTATCTGTTATGAACTAATTCAAATTTACAATATGTATTCAGAATAATAGTCAAAATGTATAAATAATTAAATAACAAAATAATATTTAACTTAAAAATTAGTGTAATTACTCCATGCAAAATTTCGTAGCAGTGTACATACACACATGCACACACACACATCACACACACACCACACACACATATATATATTTATATATATATATATATATATATATATATGTATATATATATATATTTTATATATATATTTATATATGTATATATATATGTATATATATATATGTATATTATATATATATATATATTATATATATATATATATATATATATATATATATATATATATATATATATATTATATATATATATATATATATATATATATATATATAAGGACAGGGTAAATAACTGGCCCTAACATTTTAGAATTGAAAAGTCCGTTCAAATTCGTGTCTGGGCAAAAATGATTAATAGAGAGAGAAGAAATTAAAATTTAGACTAACGAATAGGGAAAAATGATAATTTTGGATAGACTTTATGGCTTAGATATCGATATTATATATATATATATATATATATATATATATATATATATATATATATATATATATATATATATATATATATATATATATATATATATATATATATATATATATATATATATATATATATATATATATATATATATATATATTACAGTTTTGTTATTGCGTGTATGCGAATGATGAAATCTTAAACTATAACTAAAGAAGAACTTGAAGATATGCAAAATTTCTTTCAATGAAAAATAGAAAATACTTTGAAACAATTTTTCCCCTTTATTTCTGTATTTTTTGACCTCATATTCGGATCTTTTCTTGAGAACTAAAGCAGTTGTAGGAATTCATCTAAAGAGCATCTCAATTTATCGCCAGTCCAAGTTGAATGTTAAACTTTAAGGAGATATTTCAGTGAGTTGTAAGAATAGAAGCGTGTGATTTTATGACCCCTTTGCCTTTTTCTGTCATTGTTTTCAGCACGTGCGCTATCCATTTCTCCTTTTGATCTTTACCGATTGTCAAAGAACTCTTTTGTATTCATTTTATCAAAGCAGTTTAAAAAACGGAATTACCTTTGTGACACTGATCACACTTTGATTTAACCGTGTATTCATATTTCTTAATTTCTTCATTTTGAATTATTAATCTTCATTACTTTTGAATCTGTCAGTTCTATACAACGCGAAACCATTTTCAATTATTATAAAAAAAACTTACGTTTTATCTACGTATATTTGAATTTCAAAAAGTAATGAAAAGAGTTTTAAAAATTAACCAAATTCGTAAATCTTACGTAAAAAACTACTCACCTTATATTATACGTCAATTTAGGAAAATTAAATGTGAAAGAAGATATAGATAATAATTTCTTTTTGAAAAAAAATTGTGATTTGTGTTTTCTTAGTTGGCATTTGTTTTACACAATATATGAAAACCTTGGACGCATATACTGAAGGGTAAAATGTCTGTATAGTATGACTTAGTGCTACAACAAATTGTCTTACATTTTGTAAAAAACATAGCTTCTAATATAATTGTTACTACATATACTTTATGAGTGTAATTTCATTCTTAATCAGGTGAAACCAGGTGAAACAAAATCGTAATTCTTTATGGTTAGGATCGGAACTGGTCAATGCACACAAACATTATTTTCGCTCAAGATTATAATAAAAAAAATTGCTTTCTGATATATATTAGGTTTAATTGTTCCCATTTAAATAGAGCCTAGTGCTATGAATGTTTTAATATTTAAAAAAGATAAGTATTCATTGCATTTACTCTCAATCATATTTAAGTTGTTTAGCCCTTTATAAAGCATGATAATAATCTATGTTACACATTTTTGTATTTCTCTTTATGCTGACTCTTTTTAAAATGGAATATCGATATTACAAAAATATTCTTTAAGTAATTAGTAAAAATTAAAATTAAAATTAAAATAAAAGTTAAAATTAATATAAAAAGGGGGTGATGAAGTGTAACTCATTTGTAAAGTGAAATATAATTACAATTATGTTATATATCTACCTGTAACAGATAAATGTAAAAAATGATTTGTCCCAAATCGGCAAAATCGTTTTTTATTAAGTTTATTAAATGTTTATTCACAAATTAAATCACTTATCGAAAGGTGATAAAAAATTCTTCATAAATATATATTGCTTGTTCAGATATGTTGGTTTAACAACATACTACATTTACTGAAACATTTGAAAAATTACTTTAAAATATTTATCTGGACTAAATTTTAATTTTATATTAAATTAATTAAGCATTATCGGAATTTATATGTGTAGAAAATTACAAAATGTTTAATCTAAAACCTTACAAAAATAATTCGTAAATTTCTTTTCCTTCTAATGTATGGTACGTTTAACCTGAATCTTTAAAAATCTTTAGTGTTTAGATTACGCATAACACTCAAATACATCTGCATGCTTTAGTAAAATTAATAATGATTAAAATTTAGGTATTTTGATTTATATCATATGCTACCTCTTTATCCATTTTAACTCGAATGACATTCCAATATTTTAGAGTTCTAAAAATACTTTTCGTGATTTATTAGGGTCATTGCTGAAGTAATATTAAGTCCAATAAATTTCATTTCCAATAAAATCTTACTTGAATGAATTCAATTCTATTTTTACTCAGACGTGACTTCTATTAAAACTATTGCATTCCGTTCTTAAAGAACATCTTACTGTAAATTGCTTTCGATATTTTAAGTTCTTATCTCCTTTCCCTAGTAAAATAGCTGATACTTATAATCATCTCAGAAACTGAATCTATTATCACAAATTATTCAAGATAAATTAACTTTGTAAAGAGGCCAATATTTTAAAAGTTTTGCCTTCAAATGGATTAGAGCTTCCTTAGAAATTATTTTACACAGAACTACAGTGAAATCGCATAGCAATAAATTTTAAAAAATAATAAAATGTATTTATCTTTTGCTCCTAACTCCCATTTTCAAGTTTTACAGATTGTATTTAAGATTTTTGAGTTCTTAAAAAGTTTCAGATAAAATTCTAAATTATTTTTATATAAGAATGATTTACGTAAAAATACATTTAATGTGTTCTGAAAATAAAGTATTTAAAATTACTACAATTTTCTTAACGTTACTAAATGGAACATTTATGTATGCATTAGAGCATCTCCGTACAGTTTGGAAATCAGCTAAGGGATCAGCGGAGCAGAATTAGAATAAGAACAAATTGAGTTAAATAAGAATATAGCCAAAATATGAAATTATCATTTTGTTCTGTTTCTAATACAGTTTTACAGTTAAAATAAGTAGAAATTTCAAACGATCTTAAGAATTTCTATAAGTTGACACTACTTTTGTTTAAATGTATTATAATTCGACAGCCACAGGCACTAAAACATTAAAAATATATGTAAAAATAGTTTAACTGATTAATAATTAATATTTTAAATTAATTTTAACCCCTTCTTTCTCTCTCCCTTGAAAATGACGGGGTGAGGTTTGGTTTTCTATTTCTCGCTCCCTTAATATTTCCGGGCTGGAGTGTTCAGTAAAAACGCGCCGATGAGATTAAAACTAATTTATTTACATACCAGATGTCAGTACTAGAGTATTTTTAGGGTAATTGTAGATGCTTATTTATAAACTAGATCTTTAGTAGATGAACTTATTGAAAGATATCAGTCATCAGACACCATTCCAAAAAAAATGACGATCAAACTTTGAGGATAATCCCAATCATTTGATTCAAAGGCATTTTATTAGAGAGATACTCCCAACTGATCAGAAATAGCAACCATCGCGAGATTGCAAAGTTTCTTGCTCCAGAAGAGATGTAGGAAGGAAACTCGGTACTACTTCAGATTGTGATGTTGGTCTGTGTATCTTTGAAATTTATCACAAAAGAAAAAATTACTAACCTTTATTTATATTATGCATAAGTTTAATAAAATTCTTTTTTAACGTTTAAAACACATATTTTTTAAATTTTCCTTGCTTGCTGGAAAACCAACATTAAGTCATAATAACCCTGAATGTTGACTTTTCCTCGAAATTTAATTTTTTTTTTTTTTTTTTTTTTCAAGATTAAAAAGAAACGATAAGTTAAAAATTAATATATATATTATTCATACTGATATTTTTATATAATTTTCAGGAATAAAAAATAGACACTTTTATGACCGTTTTCTTGAAAATTATCCAATCGTTAAGGGGTTAAAGGTAGAAATAGTTTAAACGATAAATCTAGATTCAACTTATAGTTGAAACTGGATATGGATTATAAGGAAATTTAGGTTTGGATTTGGACTTGGAATCTGGATTGAACAAATTTTAAGACATATGATGCATTATTGCTACAAATTTATACTAAATCGCAGTAGGAATTCTAATTTTCTACTCTCAATGTACAAATGAATATGTTTTAAAATACCTATTCTTTTGAATAATTGCATTTATTCAGTTAAAAATTACAAGATTCAATGATATTTTCCAAAGCAAAATTTATGTTTTTTCTAAACGCCTACGCCGAATTCTATTTATATTCAGAAAAAAGCTGAGGTATTCGTAGCATTAATATAGTTGAATATAACAAGTTCATTCTTTAACAGTAGTTTTATACAACATTAGTATGATTTAAAAAACATTCTTCTCATAGATGTATTTTCAGCTTCTATCAAATGTTATGTAGTTTACACACTCTGATTATTTAATATTATCTGGTATACAAAATCATATGCGATGAAAAATATATTTAAAATCTTTCTCAAACTAATCTAATTAATCTTGTATTTTTGAAATTATACTTACAGTAATTAAATATTTCTAGCAGATAAAGTTTCCTGCATTGTTACTCAGTTTTATCTTGAGAAGAATGCTGTATATCAGATTCATTTATTAAAAACATAATCGTATTTTAAATGCAAAGAAGTGTTCTGAATGTTCTTCGCTAATTAAAATGTAGTTATAATAGAGGAATCATTGACAATAAAGTATAATAGAAATGAAATACTCTAATTTCTACTGAAGTAATGCTGAAATTAAATCTTTTATCATAATTATTTTGCATTGATCTTTACTATGGTTTTATTTCTGGAAACTGTACTTCCTCGATTAATACATTTTAATTACACATTTTTACTTACGTAGATTGGAGTTAATCTTTATTATTATCAATAAAATTATTTTTCACCTACCAATTCCTATAACAAATATGTAAGTATATTTCAAATATCTAAATCTTAAATATAGACGCTTACAGATTTTGAAAAACTGTGATTTTATATTAGCCAGGAAATGTAGTTCTTATAAATTGACTTAAAAGTTTTGTGTTACATATGGTTTGGTTTAGAATACTACTGTCTACTCTTTTACTCACGAGGGCTCATGAGAATGAGATCTACTGCTTAACCCTTTCGTGGGCCATTTTTTTATTACTCCACGTTTCCAAACTTTCAAAACAAAACTGCTAATTTTATTCAATTGATCGAACAATAGATGACAGGGAAAAACCAAAGCGGGAATTAGTCTTCCCATCATTCCAATAGCAAGACCAATATATTAGAATTGATTTTGCGCTTCCCACAGTTGTGTTTTGTAAGATGGTGTAGGTGGAAAGTAATCTTTCCATGGCCCACGAAAGGGTTAAAGCCGATTCCTGATGGCTACTAACAAAATGCCAGCAGCGCTATGCGAACTCACAAACTTCGACACCGAAGGTCAATACTCTACTCTTCAGTCATCGTTCGGTGTTTATTGCATGAAAGTATGCTAATATAAGGAATACACCACATTTTTCTTGTAATAAGTTAAATCATAATTATCTAGAGAATATATTTCGTAAATATACAATCTGTAATTTATCTTGTTCTCAATTGAGGTTTGTCTCAGCAGTGTATAAGTTTCAAAATTACGACTGCTTTTGAATAAATTATATGTTATTCCTTAAATAATGTCTTTTACAGTTCTTTCAATTGCTTTAGTGAAAGACAATGTCAAAGTTTCATGAATAATTTCCAAACTACAATATATTAATGTTTAAAATTAGTGAATGACGAGAAGGCAATTTTAACAAATTTTTAAAAATGATATATGGTTTAAAAATTACAGTTTTTTCAACACTTATGTATAATGATTAAGATTATATTTTAATGCATTCTTCTAAGGTATTTTAAGTACATATTCTAATAGATTTTAACGTATTTCAATATCCATTAGAGGTTTCCAATATTAAATATTATGAAATAACTCTAAAGATTTCAAGCCTAAATCATTTCTCTTCCAGACAGCCATAATAACGGATATTATTAAATAGAGAGACTTTAGTAATCTAACATTACTGTAAGTCTGATTATAAGCTAATGCATAAATGTTAGGTAATTTTAAAAACTAGAAACATGTTATTTCAGATAATATCTTTCAAAGCTGGTATAATAATTTCAGATTTAGGGTTTTATTTGCAAGAAAAAGAGTAATTTTTCAAGATATATTATGTATAGCAACTACTACCTCCTTTGTCTGGAGAGGTTATATAAAAAAATAAGCTTTTTCATGTAAACTAAAACAACATAGCTATAATGTAATAGATGAAATAAAATTTTGGATTAGCTTTTTCACATTAACACTCTGATGAAGAATATTGCATTTTTAATTTGAGAATCACGGTATTTATTTCTTTGATAACATTCCCGGCAGATTTTTCTCTTTCCGCACATAGGTATATGAACAAATATTTCAAAATAAAAGTTTTGTAGTGAAATATGCTTCTTTTATTAAAGTCTTAA
>CM063502.1:86875451-86890451 GCA_032207245.1 Pardosa pseudoannulata
ATTCCGGTTAAATGGCCATTTTATTCAATTGAAACGCTCCCGGACACCATAAGTACATCAATAAAAAAGACATAAGTCTAAAAAACATAATACCATGAACAAAAATGAAATTTAAACCCGTTACAAACCAATGTATAAATAAAATTCTAAAAGTACATTAAAAATACTAAAAGGACTTATAACAATAAACCATTGTATACTTTAAAAATGTAAAATCCATTGAAAATTAATTCCCAAATACCGAGTTCCATCACATAATATATATATATATATATATATATATATATATATATATATATATATATATATATATATATATATATATATATATATATATATATATATATATATATATATATATATGTATGTATGTATATTATATATATAATATATATATATATATATATGCTATAATCGAATATTATGATGATGAAGGCCATGATTAGATTATTTGTGAATAATAACAACTGATGACAGTAAAGGAAGGATTTTATAGTACTGTATCCTCTGTATCTTGGAAACGTTGGCCTGCTTAAATGATTTTTCATTATTTTTAATTAAATATATTTATACAAAACATAAAAGATATATTCAAAGAAATTCAATAGAAATGTATTAGAAAATTATTTCATATTGTTTGAGTTATAAAATGTCTTACCCGTCTGTAAATTTTAATAACAGCATCAAATGGGATATGTCATGAGAAATAAATGGCAGTAAAGATTTTAAATCGTTATCTTTCAATCTACATGCGATTTTATTCTGTATATATGTATATCTAAAAGTCCTATACTGGAAGCTCCTGAAAACTGGAATTAATTAAGCATTAATAAATATCATTAAATAAAATTTAAATGTGTAATTTATATAGTTGTACTTATTTATTATTCCTTATAATTTCTAGATTACTTTAGTTGTCAAATAAATATTAGAGACTTGTAAATCCTTATGTGAAAATGATAAGTGATGCATTAAATTTTTGTTTTGGAAAAAAAAATCAAATTTATAAATAATAACTGTACGATAGAATAAACTGTTTCTAGGAATTATAACTATTATTTCTAAAATAGTAGAGTAAGTTTTATTTCCAACTGTGAATTTTAAAACAGACGCTTTTACTTGCTGAGATTACATCCTGATTTATTATAAGATGTGAAGAATATTAAATACACACTTTGACTTTTAATCGCTGTTCTTCAGTTTTAATTAATTTCTACATATAAGAAAATATAATTTGAAAATATTAGTAAAAGGGAGAAAATTGGATCACCATTTAAAAAAAAATATTTTATCCATACATTGCATTGCTCTTTCAAAGAGTAGAAAATATTATCTTTTCCTTTTAGTACACAAATTTAAACCGGTCTATTCAATATTTATTCAGGGTAAGGAACTGAAAGGAAACAGTTTGCAAAATACATTTTTAATATGGTTTTTACTTTTTCTTAATTACAAAAGTATATCACGAAGCATAATCTTTTTTAAACTTTTCCTTAATCACACCTTCTGTTATTTATTTAGTAGAATGTTCAAGAACAAAAATAAAAAGTTAGTCGAGTGATAAACTTTTTTTGGGAAGGTAGAGCAATTTGCAATATTTATTTTACTGAACTTTAATTCTTTTTATAGTAACGCATGTATTTGAAGAGTTTAATAACATTTATGCTTGGATTAGTTTTAGCCATGCTAATGCACTTTTTAAATACCGGCAGTTTTAACTTTAAAAAGAAACTCACAACTCCTTAAAAAGACATCGAACATTTTTTTTCTCGTTCTCTTAGAATTCGCGATATAAGGGAAGAAACATATCCTCTAGTTTATTATGTGATAAATTTTTTTAAAACAAAATAAAAATAAAGTGTTGAAAAAATTAGTCATCTAGTCTCGGCACTGTGCTAGTCTATCGCTGTCCAACACTGTCATGGAGACATGTATTTAAGGGAAAGCAGTATATTTTACAGTGAAATGATTTTTTAATCACACCCTCACCGCATGTTTTAAAATCGATTTCACAAGCCCCGGAGCGTTTTATCCTGAGAAATTTTCGAGAGAAATCAATTAACGATTTTCTCTTTGCTTTCAGCACCTTTTTCGTTTTCTTTTGTCCCGTCGTGCGCCTCAACCTGTGAGCAATTTCCTAATGTCGTCTTTCTGCAGAAGTTCGGGAAGCGATAGAATCGAATATTTTATCTCACAACTGCTTTCTGCTGAATCAACAGCTGGATAATGCACAATTTTTTTCTTTAGCACATACTTCCCTTCTCCTTATACCATACTTGATTATTTCTACTTTCCCCAATGCCTCACACGATCTTTGAGAAGATAGAGACAAAATAGGTGCTGCTGCTGTTCGATACATTCAATCGATTTGGATTGAAAGATTTTGTGAGAAGTAAAAGAAAGTAAAATGAAACAAACGAGTGGCAAAAAACTACATAAAGGGCAAAGCGTATTTGATAGGAAGGGCCACTAGATAAGGACAACAGCCACATCCTACTCCCCCTTTACCTCTTCCTCCCTAAAAGCGTCTAGTAAATAGAAAGGCGTTGGAATCGGAGAGACAAATTGTACTAGTTGTATTGTTGTTCGCTTCGACGGGTGGGAAAGAACTAAATTTAAGAGCTCAGGGGGAATGATTCATTGGATGCACACGTACACACACATACGCACGAACAGACAGACAAAACAACACACAGAAAGAGAAAAACTGCTGGAAAACGGAGTTATTTATTCGAAGAGGACGGTTGGAAATAGAATTGATCTTTTCTCTGTCTTGGAGAGAAATAAAGGGAAGTTTTCTCTTAGAGCATTCAATGTGCCGTTAAAGTTAAGTATATGGAGTTGCTGGTGATGGGAGATATGCAAGTAAAGGGGAATTTCACGGATCGTCTGACTTTGAAAAGGAATTTGCGAGGATGGGAATCCGTTAGGGGATGAGCATAAAGGAAAATCCTGTTGTGGACTTGTCGTCTTAGAATCGGAATCGTATCTATTTGTCTTCTTTAAATCAAAGTGGAAGAATCTTTTGTCGATGCTAAATGTGTAATTGATTTTACATCAAATCATGCACAAATTGTATCGAATAAAAATAATTTTTTATTTATGAAATTAATATGAAAAGTAATAAAAAATTAACTTTACCTTCACTGAAATTATATAAAATATTAAAAAAAACTTCTTTAACACAGAAAAATATGTGGAAATACTCAATCATATATGACCACTACTTTCAATTTATGTTTTTTGTGTTGTGCACTTTTTATGGTGTTTTATATTTTATGTTGAAAAATTATACTTTTCATTTTCATGAATTTTCTTAAACTTTTTATTTTATAGGTTTTAACAGCTTTTAGTTTTTTATATTGTTTTATATGATATTTCTCCAGACATTGAAAAATTATCTTAATGTGTTAAGCAGATTATGCCTTTAAAATTGATTTATTATGCTGATACAGTATAAGATCTGGGATTTATGAAAACCTTTGGTTTATTGAAACACTGATGAAAAGAGTAAAGTTAAAACTTTTATTTAATATCTCAAATGGTTAAGGAAGATTATATCTCTTACTAGTCCGCGGGTTAAAATCTTGTCTGAAATGATCTGATAAACAGCATGACATTTTTATTGCATCTTATTGGACAATTTTAGCCAGCGTGGATTTGCTACCGAGAGAAAAAATCTAGTAAAGCAACTCTTCTTTCTAAGTGAATGAGGTATATATTTACCACCTGTGGTACATCCAGGGCATTGGTAAATCTGGCAAAGAAATGCACAATCATGGTGTTTCATGAGAGAGATAAAACACCTTAATACTTGACATTAGAAAAACAATATTGATAATTTTTTTTAAAATAATCACTTTGCATTTTCTGTTTAGCATTGTAGGTTACATATTCACAAATATATTTTATTTGTTGTTGATGACAGTTTCAGAAACGACATGTGTTTATGCAAGATGCTTCAATTGTAAATTCAAAATTTCTAGCCATCCCGTAATTTATATTATTCAATGTAAAACTAATTTATAAATAAAACTATTTATGAAATATATATTGACTATTTTACTATAGTCATTCATGATAGGTAAGAGATTTTAAACAAGAAAAATAACATTAGTCATTTAATTTTATTTATGCATTTGTATCAATTAAACACTAATGTCTTTAAAATGTTAAAAACTTAAACTTCTATTTTATATTTTGATTTAGGAGAAGCTAAATAAGACATTTTCATTGGTAATTATTGCCTTTTTAAATTAATATATATTTGAAGCATAAATGTATATTAGATTAAACATAAAATTTTCCTAATGAATTATTTTTTACAAAATATATTTAGATATTTAATTTAATAACTTCTTTAAATTTTTATTACCATAATTTATTTCACACACATATAATGCTATAGTGTTTTCAATACTAATATACTGCTGCAAAACTAATATACAAAACATTTATCAATAGAAATATATTTTATAAATAATTGCATGAATGTTGCTTACTAAAAATATAAGTTTACTAAATAAGGGAAAAAATCGGAACTAAACATATTGTTAGCTTGGAGATATAAGTTATTAAGTCTCAAAAATGTAATATAACACTTAAATAAAGTCTACATTAATTCTCATTTTGAGAAAATTAAAAAAAAGTACAGTTAACCTTAATGTTATACTTAATAATAAAAGAAATTATCTATACTTTCTTTTCATGCATACAAAAAAAAATACAAGTATTATCATTACAGAATGACAAAGCTACAAATTTTTACAAAATATATTTAGATATTTAATTTATCAAAGCCTTTAAATTTTTATTATCATAATTTATTTCACACACATATAATGCTATAGTGTTTTAAATACTAATATCGTGCTTCAAAATTAATATACAAAACATTTCTCAATAGAAATATATTTCATAAATAATTTCATGAATGTTGTTTACTAAATAAGTGAAAAAATAGGAACTAAACGTATTGTTTGCTTGGACATATAATTTATTAAATCTCAAAATTGTAGTATAATACTTAAAGTCTACATTAATTCTGATTTTAAGAATATTAAAAACAATTACAGTTAACACTAAAATTATACTTAATAGTAAAAGAAATGATCTATACATTATTTCCATGCATACCAAGAAAAAAATCATTAGAGTGTTATCATTAGAGAGTGAAAAAGTTACAAATTCTTGTTGTGGGAAAAAAAAAACTAAAAGTTGTACTTCTAATATTATGTTGTAAGACATTAATTCATTCCCAACAGTTTTATAATAATAGATTTTAGTGGAGTACTCGAGGGTTTCCTATTACATTCCATTATTCATTTAAGTGATATATTATTAGTTTGGAATGGCCCTTTGAGAAGTATATTTGGGGATGTTATGGTATGGTTTGCTGGTGTAATTGCTAACAGACGTGGTCTGTAAACGGAAAGAGGTTTTAATTTTGCGTCGAGTGATCCTTTTAAGATGAAATAAACTATCAAGTAAAACAGCGTTTGTTGCAGATCGAGTTCTTTCATTCCATAACAAATATAATAGCTTCTAACAACACAAAAGTACCAGCTACTTTACTTAGCTGGAAATCACCCTTTCCACTGAAATCACTCTATAAACTATTTTCTCCTGTTGTTATCTTATGTACATTTCTAAGAACGCTTGTTTAGATAAGTAGACTGAGTACGTTTGGTAATTAATAAGTAATATGTAAAAAGAGCTTAGGAAAGTAAATAAGCTGAAAATAAAAGCTTCTTATATTCCTAATAATGTGACTTCTAATCTTTGAGATTAAAGAAGCTCTTATTTTCAGCCTATTAGCTAAAAGTGTTCACTTTTAAAAACATAATCTTTTAATATAGAAATTTATAAAAAAGATAATTGATACGATTTTAGGCAAAGTCTCCCCTTCCGTAAGCTTTTTCCCATTTAATAAAGCGGCGTTTCTTATTGAATGCTTTCAGGTACTTGAAAGCAAATTATGTATTCATTAAGTTCCTAAAGTATTTTGTGACAGATTTCAATTATTATCCGTATTTAAAAACTTTAATATTTGAAAGAACTGAACAAAAGAACACATTAGTTTCATAAACTTAGAGAAAAAAAAATAATTTAAAGACTATTTTAAGTTATCCTCTTTTACTTTGTAGAAATTTGTTTTATTACTTTACTTAAAAAAATGCTTCTTATTTCAGAACTAAATATTTAGAATATAAAGTACACAAACGAAATGCGTATCAGTTTGTCTGTAATTTTTTTATTCATAATAAATAATTAAGTTACTTAAATATTTAAAGCAACTCGAAATATTTCTTACTGAGATTAGTCATACATTTTACAGTTCAGACGGAATTGAATTACAATATTTAATATCATTTGTATCAGAAGATATTATTCCATGCACTTAAGATTTTCAAATAACAAATTCTGAATTTATTTTTATTCCTAAATATTTTATACATTCAATTTTAATTCTGCTCGCTTAGATTTTTTATAAGTCATCAGCTTAATTTAATGTTTCTGGAGCTTTTATTGTTAAATTTAATACAGGTATAGAAGGCAATTTATTAAAAAAAATATTGCAAAAAATTTATGAGGTACATATTAATAAAATCATAGCCTTATAATACATATATATGTATGCTAAATATTATCTAAAAATCTGCTTTTATTTTTTACTTTATCTGCAAAACCAAGAATATTACGCCGAACGGTGGCTGAATAGTAGAGAGCTGCTCTTTGGTACCGGTGTTTGTGGGTTCTAATCCCAATGATGGCGTGAATGTTCATAGTCGTTTGGAATGAGCTTTAAGCAGTAAGTCCCATCCTCATTATCCTCCGTGGCCAAATCAAACCAAACCACAAATAAAACATAGCCTATTGCAAGATTTTCGTTTTTTTCTAGGCAAAACAAACATTATCCTAATGCCTTACAAGGCTGCTAAGCTGTTACCCATTTAGCACCAAGGGATCAAGTGTAGCTTATGTATGCTACGGACGCGGGTAACATTACCCCCGTTGGGTATTTGCAATTTAGAAACAGGGACCAATCAGAACACCCCCAGACTTGGCCCGCCACCCCCAGAGGTGCCGTTTGAAAACTGGTAGGACATTGGGACCACGAATATATTTTACCAACCTCCTTCATCTTTAATGAACACGGCGAATCTTAGACCGTCATCGAGTGCCGAACAAGCAAACTTTCAGTTACACCATTGCTGCCTTTGCCGAATGAGCTACAGTGACCCTTTACAAGCGTTTTGTGCTTCTACAAACTAATCTTAAAGAGGATTACGGGTTGAATTCTATTCGTATTATCCAATTACAGACAGTAATGTTGATCCCCTATACGATTGTCCTGTAATAAATTTCTCAAAAGCCTAGGTTGCTGGATAGACAAATGCTAAAAACGCCTGGATAAGTAAAAAAAATAATTTTAACAGTATACTATTGATTAAGAAAAGAAGGCTTTAATATGCTCCTTTTATTCCTTCATAGGGAGAAATGTTAATCCCTTATACAGTGTCTCCACAATAAATGTATTCAACATTTTTGCGGTGTTGTAAGGATGAATTCGAATGGAGACAAATCCTCATTCCTTAGAAAAAACCACTCTTTTAATGGCATTTTATTATTTAATTAATAAATATTTTTCTGCTTAAAATTTAATTTAAACAGTATAGATATATTAGTAAGTTAGGTGGAAACAAAATAGCTAATTTAGAGAAGACAAATACTAATTTTTGTAAAATTGTTTAAAATAAAATGCTTACGTAGGCGAAATTTCCAACTTGGTTAATCATAGAAATATAGTTTGGTAGGAAAATATAATATACCTGTTATAATGTTCCCTTATATTATTCTGAATTTAATTTATTCTGTAGCATGAATTTAGGTTAAACTATATATTATACATTTAAATATTATTCTTAATCTTTATGTCTTTGATTACACATTAAAAATTTTAGATTTTTCCCATGATGATTGGTATTTTTATACTTAACTCTATTTTACTATTTAAGATAATCAAATAATTTAAATTATTTATAGATAATATTATATAAACATTTAATTTCATGTAGAACTCTAATATAGGTATGCAATTTTTTCATCTCTTTGTGTTTTATTAAAGCATAATGTCTTATAATATGATTTGTATAAATTAATAATTAGAAATTTTATTAATCAGCTTTTAATCCTTTGTCAGTTAACTGAAAAAAATGCAATAGTTTATGTACGATACTTTTTGCAACATGATTTGAGATTGCAACATAATATGTGTCTATATATATTCTTTTAACTATCTTACTGTCTGATTAAATGTTAATAACTTAGCTTTTACTTTTTCTAAATCGGTATGATTAGAATTTTTATCTTTAATTGCGTAACCCTATTTCAGTTAATTGAATAATTATCCTAAACATTAATGGATATTTCCTAAGGGAATAAGCCATCTATGCAGATGTTTCCTGTGACACTTGAAGTGTAAGGAAAGACAAAAATACTATTATTCTTTTTTTAAAAAAGTCTACTTAAATAGAAAAAATGCCGGTTAAAAAGAATAAACTTCTTTCGTCCACCCAATAAGTTAAACGCTTCTGAAGGAAATCGTTCGTATTAGCAGATTAAAGATTGGTAGTTTCACTTTAGTTTTTTGAAACGTAAAAAAATGAAACCACTATGGACCTTTTATTTTACTTTTTTTAACACAGGCATTTCTGTGAATCAAGAATACTTTAAACAGTCGTAAGACATGATTGTTCCGAGCAATTTCGCAGATGACTTTTGGCTGTTCTTAATATTACGATAAAGACGCTGAGCTTAACAAGAAAAGAGACTTTTTTTTATTATTCTTTGGCCTTTTAAGAGGTGGTAATGTTTTTACTTATGCAATAATACTTTTTTTCTCCGCGAAAGATATCGAGCATAACTTAAGAATATATTTTGTGGTAAAGAAAACTGAAATCTTCAAATTTACTGGATGCATTAATTTTAATTTAAGTTGAAACACATGAAATATATTCTTTATTCAAAAATTTTTATTTGATAACGTAACACCCTTAATTTAATTCCTTTTAAGATATCATCTCACATTATCGATTACAAAGAGTTTGGAGTGCTCTTAGAAGAAAACTTTAGTTTTAAAAGGAAAATTAAATAGCGTAGACAGATATATACCTATTTTTGCAAAAGGAATTATTTTAAATTGTCTTTAATTTTCTGTCTTTTATCATATATCCTCATTTGATCTTAAAACGCGATATTCTACTAGCATTTTTATGTTGTTGTGTTACATTATTCAAAAATTATATCTTACATGCTAATTCATGTTTAATACATATACACATGTTCCTATAATATACTCACACACACGCACTATATATATATATATATATATATATATATATATATGTGTGTGTGTGTGTGTGTGTGTGTGTGTGTGTGTGTGTAGACATATACTTTATGTACATATACAAACATTGTGAAATAACTGTATCAGATACTGAATGAAAAATATTGGTTTTGCGTAGATAACACTAAACTGGCAATTAAGGATATATAAATTAGAAATTTGACAGTAAGAATACAATTAAATGACGCCTAGATAATTCATGTAAACCCGTCAGCAATAGCCTTTGAAAAAGTTATTTATTAAAACAATTCTATCTTTTATAGAATTTTGGTAATTCGTCAGTATATTGGTATTCTATATGAAAGGAACAAGATTCGTTTGGATATTAAAAAGGGACTGTCTTAAATTTTAAGAAATGCCACTAAATGAAGTATAATTATTGTCGCTATAATTTATACTAGTGAATACTAATTTATAAATATTTGTGTAAAACAATTTTGACACATACTTAGTACATTGGTCTCAAAAACTGAATAGGAAATATTGAAAATATAAGCACTTTAAAATTATTAGAAGGATTAGAAATTATAAACATGTTTATCAGAATCAAATTAAACCAATAATAAACGATTCCTGCATTTCATGAATACTGTTCCCAAAACACATATTTAGGAATACTTTTGCTGTTGAATTGGGTATGAACTCTGAATAACATTTCGATTTCTTCGAGCCAGTTTTAACTTGGAGATTTCATTAATAAATCCCAAAGTTGAAAATGTTTACAAAAAATAAGACAGTTTTCTAGCTGAAGTTCATACAATCTGTCGGAGCATGTTTAAAATTTTATAGTTTTGCAAAGAAATTTAATCTGTGATTACATATATCACAATATTAGATAAGTCATAATAATTGCAAACAAAACAGTCAATTCAGCAGTTCATAATTGGTTAGAACTAATCAGATTTTGAGCACATTATTTAAGACATGTTTAATGTTTAATATTTATATTTACCCAACTCTCAATTTTGTTTTGAAAACTGTAATTGTCAGGGATTTTATTGATTGGAATTTTGAATTCCTAATAGTATATGAATATATATATATATATATATGTATATATATATATATATATATATATATATATATATATATATATATATATATATATATATATATATATATATATATATATATATATATATATATATATATATATATATATATATATATATATATATATATATATATATATATATATATATACATATATAGCATGTGTGTGCATTGTTTATTCTTAATAGTTAAATGTATTAGCACAAGATACTTTATTAAAGATAGTAATTACCAATGTCTTAAACTTAGTCATAAATTGAACCATAAGAATCTTTGGTATTTTTAAGTACATCGATATTTACATTCTTATTTGAAGCTTCTCTAACTAGCAATTCATTTACTAAATTGAAAGAATCATTTCAATTTTTTATCATATTCCAGTAAGGAGAATAAGATTTCTTTCATTCTTTCTGAGATGTTCAATCAGCGTATTTTACAAAATGCAAGTTATACCTAGCTGAATTTTGAACTTAAAAACAATTATTTTGAAATGCTTTGTCGGAAATGTATGATACTATAATAAACATTTTTTCTTTAAAATACGAGTATATACTTCAGTCTGATGAGAAATGGAAATATGACTTTAAATTAACAGTGTATAAAGTTGATCCCTGTAAGCTAAATGAGAAAAACACTTAGCTTTATTGTGTTTAGAAACATTACGATCTGTAAATTTAGATCAATGTGTCTTTGATAAAACCATAGATAAAGAGAATATGTTGTATTCTCAAGGGCAGTTATTAAACTACTGTATACTTTAGTGATGTACTTGACCAATATCTTTTTGACTGATGTGTAAATGAATAGTATTTTCCAGTAAGTTTGAAGGTAAAATAATTAAAAATTAAGTTATTATGTTTTAATATGTGAAGATTATAGCCATAAAATAATATAACAAAAACGATTATTCTATTAATTTTAAACTTTCATATAAAAATAGTAAAATACAAGTGTGACATTAATTTTTTTCAAATAAACCACTGCCAAATTTCTTCAAAAATATAAGTAGATGATATTTTTTCCATTTGTTACATATTTTTCAGACTTTCTAAAATATTTATTACATTAAGAGATTTTAAGTTAAATATCTCAAATAAAGGTTACAAAATGTTTGTTTATTTTAAAGAGCACATTCTGAAGTTACGAAAAAAGTAGTAGAATCAAATGCAGACTCTCCCGTACAAAAGCGTAAAGAGTAAAGGACATATAGAGTCTGAAATATCCAGTCCATCGGGAAAGCGGAAGTGCCCTTTAACGTCCAGGAAAGAAAAATATTTCGTGTTACAAAATGAATTTATTTCTCCATTTCATTGAAATTCTTCAAGGACAGAGATTTGTTTTTCTTGGTTTCAACTGTGTGTTTTTTCCGAGTTCAGAAATATAAAAGAACCAATAATACTGTTATTTATAGATACGTAGGAATAAAGTAAATAATCACCGAATTTTTTATAAGGTGTTACATTTTTGCAAATTATATTTTCTATATGTAACAAGTACTCTTCTGAGGATTATATAATAATTTCTTTGATTTATGTTGCATAAACGGCGAAATAAATAAAATTGTCTGTGGGTGAATTTTTTTAATAGATAAAAATTTAATTATGAAATTTTTCTAACTAACGTATATTTATATTTTACCTATTCTGATTTTTTTTACATATGATGTTAAAGGCAGGAATACCCCGAATATGGTCAAATCATTGAGCTATTAATACTAGTATAACTTAACGATCTAAATTTTATACAAATGCATTTAAAATTTCAAAACAGCGTCTTTAATATTTGTCTTTTTATTTAAATATTTGATTGATGGCAGCTTTTTTTAAAAGAATGAACACTTTAAATAACTTTTTTCTTCATGCATGTTCTTTACGGGGAATATTCAACCATTTATGCGACTGTGTTTCATACCTATATATAACATACATATGTTTGTTATTTATGCAGTAAGACATAAATGAGCTTTATTTTGTTTATTGTTGATATCTCAATACTCCAGTGCAATTATGTCGCTCATATATTCAATGAAAAATGGCGATAATGATTTTAATTTTCGTATTAGACTTTCAATCATTCTTTAATCAGGTTTGCATCAATATTCTTGAAATAGACTTTGTATATATTAAGTTAAAATTATAATGGAGAATCCAGAGTTACATTATTCACAATAATTACTTCACATTCTATATATTAATAATTTTTTTTCTTTTTTTTTTTTTTGCAAAATAATATTCAGTTTTTATAAAAAATATAGATTCTTTTGTTTGTAAAAATATGTTTTGTTGCCAATAGATTTTAGTTTTTGCATTTACATTTTAATTGTTTTTCGCATGTTTGAAAAAATATATTAGAGCAGTTAAGGAAATATTTTTGATGCTGGATATTGCTCCAAATGATGACCGGGAGGATATGACACTGTTGGTTGTTTATAGATGTTCGGAATTGGAATTATTCAGTAGGTCCAGATCTTATGTAGCCAAAAATTGACCGTAGAGCTCTAAACCAAACCAAACAGATCCAGAATAATAGAGATACAGAGTTCATTAAAATTGAATATTATGTAAGAAATTGTTTTGATATAAATCAACTATCACCTTTGCAACAGTCTAAGTTGTATATATTAGAAAATTTGGTAAGGAATAAATAACTTTCACTACATTAAAATAAAACATTTACATACAAAACAATACCACATAATAAGATGTAACAGAAAGCGACAATACAACTCGAAAAGTAAAATCTCGTATTCCGCTGGAAACCACGTAAAGCATTTTATTTGCTACATGATTTATGGCATTTTCATTAAAGAACAACGATTATTAACATATAAGGTATTTGGGACATATTATTCCCTAATATTATTCCATAATTGCAGTATGAAGTAAAATAACAAAATAATACTTAATATAGTTCAAGAAACAATTGAATTAGACCATATGCATTAGAAAAGTACTCATGTTCTACCATCAAAAGGAAAAACTAAAACAACGCAAATATAAACATTTATCCGTATTTAGTTTAAAATAAAATGCGTAACTGTTAAACCATATTTAAAAAGGTGACTGAATTCTAGTTACACAAACATAAATTTCTTTCCAATCCTCTAGGAATAAATATTAACCTCTCCTACATATAAATGCTTTACTCTGTAATTACAATCTCGCTCTCATTCTCTCTTTCTCCGAAATTAATTTATCAGATAACTAAGGTGCTGATGAGCAGTCTCTTCGATTTGCGGAGCTGCACTTTCTTCCAACGCAGTTATTAAATGTAACGCTTTATCTACAGAAGTCCATACTTAATATGACACAATCATATGCCACGGATATTTAGGATGTCTCAAAAATTCCATTCCCAATGCTTTGAGGCTTATGGAAACGCTGATTTATAACTGTATGATAAATATAATTAACATAGATTTTAACATTAACACATTTGTAACGTTGGAAATTAACCAGAAACATTAAGTATCCTCTCTTATTTGTCTTCACTTTAAAGTAAATTTATATTTATTTTTTCTATATTTGTGTAGAACTATTTCTTTTTGCTTCTAATTTTTACTGCGATTATGTCTTAATGATATATTAGATAAATGAAAGAAATTTTGTATTATTTTAATTATAAATTTATTTATTTATTTATTCTTCTCTCTCTCTGTATATATATATATATATATATATATATATATATATATATATATATATATATATATATATATATATATATATATATATATATATATATATATATATATATATATATATATATATATATATATATATATATATATATATATATATATATATATATATATATATATATATATATATATATATATATATATATATATATATATATATATATATATATATATATATATATATATATATATGTATATATGTATATATGTATATATATGTATATATATGTATATATATATATGTATATATATATATATATATATATATATATATATATATATATATATATATATATATATATATATATATATATATATATATATATATATATATATATATATATATATATATATATATATATATATATATATATATATATATATATATATATATATATATATATATATATATATATATATATATATATATATATATATATATATATGTGTGGGGGGGTGAGCAAATACATGAATTCATCGGTTTTATCACAGAACAAACAAGCTGATAAGCAATTCTCTTTGAATAATATACATGTATGTGTGTTTTACACTGGCAAAAGAGACGTATGCTGACGTCGGGAAAGAAATAAAAGATAAAACCGACTGTGAACTGAATTTTAGACAGACCTCCAAATTTAACTGAAAGGTTAAAATATCGTTAAGTTGGGAAATTCGTTACGTTTGGGCTAGACTTGTCAAAGATTGTGTTACGAAAAACCCAGTTCTTTAACTGTGCATCTTATTGGTGTTAAAACTTTAAAATTTAGATCATGTCTATTACATACATTCGTCAGAAAACTCAATTCTTAGAAATAGATAAAACCCCTTAATCAAACGA
>CM063502.1:86895451-86897951 GCA_032207245.1 Pardosa pseudoannulata
ATAAGATAAACGATTGGTTAGAGGATAGAGTTTATTATATATTCAATATAAAACATAAAGTAATAACCCGGAGTCCAAAACTATGCCTTGTAGCTATTATTACAATGACTTAAACAACAGAAAATTTTACTATTGTCATCTATGCATATTGATAAGTTTTGCATAGCAAAGATATGCTTTGCAGACTTGTATAAAAAAGTATATGTCTAACCTTGTGAGAACTTTATTGCGATTATTTTCGGAAACTTTTTTATTTTCCTTAGGAGAAAATCCGTATCTCTCTCATAATATGGGTGCAAACAGATAATATATATATTGAATATTCCATATGCTTTTATGAATTTTTGACTTTTCACAAATTTATAGCGCACCTGGTTCTCTCTCTCTCTCTCTCTCTCTCTCTCTCTCTCTCTCTCTCTCTCTCACACACACACACACACACACACACATATATATATATATATATATATATATATATATATATATAGATAGATAGATAGATAGATAGATAGATAGATATAGATATAGATATATTCGGGTGATCAGAAAAAAAGGTTACTGATCGAATAAAGAAAACGTTATTAATAATAGAAAAACAAAAGGCAATTAATAGGCATACGTACCTATCACTTTTTCACATAATTACCAAGTCTATTTAGACATTTATTGGAACAGAGAAGGAACTTGTTTAACCCATCTTGCTAGAAATTAGGTCCCTGCCCATTGAGTCAGGTCTAGCAATGCACGAATTGTAGCGACGGTTCAGGTTGGGAAATCTGGAGTCACCCCCCCTAAGTCCAAATTTGACACGATTTCCTTTTTTCGATGTTGAAGAAGCACTTTCCCGGCAGTCGATTCTCTTCACAGGGGGCTGTGAAAACCGAGACCTGGCTCAATGGACAGGGACCTGATTTCTATGAAGACGGGTTAAACAAGTTGATTTTGTGTTCTGATAAATGCCTAAATAGACTTGGTAATTATGTCAAAAAGGTTTAGGCACTTATGGCTCTTAATTCCCTTTTTGTATTTTCTGTCTATTGTTTATATATATATATATATATATATATATATATATATATATATATATATATATATATATATATATATATATATATGTATGATTATTAAGTATACATATTCTATCATAATTTGGGGATTTAACATTTATCTTTCAGTTGTTTTTGAACTTAAATTATATCATTATACACAGTTCAAAAATCATTTCGCGTTATTGTTAGAATATGGAATTCGAAAAATCTAAATGTTACTACCCATCAGTTGCAAGATAACAAATATAACATTAACAAAAAGAATTGTTAGTTTTATAACATACGTCTCTATGTTCGAGTCAAAATATTTTCTTATTATCTCGGAAACTCAACCTTATACAAATACAAAACTTCAAAATACATAATTCGACAAAAATATTAAAAGTCATTGAACATCTAAACTCACTTTCTTTAAACATAGTGAAGAAACACAAATAAAAACTCTCAGTTTAAACAGAAATGCGAATGTAGAGTAATATTTTATTTGGATATTTGTATAAAAATAATGCCAAGCAAAAAGAAAGTTTTAATAGTGACTATAAACAATATTAACACATCTTTCTAAGTATTCGTAGATATTTTATTTAAATACTTAAAAGCTGTTACAGTTGTAGTTTTTCTGAGAAATATTTTGAAAATATCATATTATAGCATCAGTGAGCATATTAAATAAGCAGTAGAGATACAGTTTTCCATTTTGTAGCTTCTGAATAGAAATGGCTTTTGAGCTAAAATAAGTATAAAATAATTTTGTAAAAGATTTTCTTTAAATTTCTACTAAAATATGTAAGGCGAAAGGTTATTGAACTTCCATCTAATTAGTCCAATAACTATGAATCACTTCATAATTTTTGTCTAGAAATTATGCATTTTAAATATAATACTAATCATTGAAAATATTCATTGTGTAAAATGTGTTTTGATTTATGTTTAATTTTTTATAGTATTTTTTAATAAAATATAAGAAGTAAATTTCAGTTTTCTCGTTATATCTTGTATAAATGAGTTTTAAGAATGTTTTTAAACTGTTGATCAATATTAGTACTAATGTAAAAATATACATAATTATGTAAAAGTATAATAATAGTACATTTATGAATTTTCAAGTTAAATGTTTTCTGCTTCGAACAAATAAAAATTATTTTCTCTTAAATCATAATGTCATAATCAAATTTAACATTTCAATTAGAAGTGTTTTAAAGGGTTATAGAGGTTTAAAATACTATTTTTCTTTCATAAATTATTTAGCTTCATCACTTTCTAAGTCTGTAATTTTTATGTGGAAATGCTAACCATTATCCTTGTCGTCGACGAAATATAGAAGAAAAATATTTTTATTTTTATAATTGACATTAATGCGCATCCAATCAATATACAAAGCAATGTATAAAATTTTTGTAGAAAATGTTTCATAATTTTATGTAATTTTAAAGAAAAATTTCAAATTTAAA
>CM063502.1:86902951-86917951 GCA_032207245.1 Pardosa pseudoannulata
ATTAGCTTGCAGCTTATTCTGCTTTTAGTTTGTGAAAAACCCTTGCAATTGGTGAGGCTTCTAGCTTATGAATTTCCAATTCCAAAAAAATTTCCATCCTATATATTTTACGGGGCTTTAGGTTACATTAAATTATTAAAAATTATCGATACTAATTATTGAAAATAATTTTCAATATTTAACAATTATAAAATGATTGGGCATGATTATGTTTCGGTGTAAGCTAATGATGCATAACACTATTATGTATATCTATACATATATTTATGTGCATTGTGTCTGGACATGGTAAAAATAAAATAAGTTAGTATGTTATATTAAGTATTAGAAAGTAAATATCCATACATTCTATTTGTTAAATAATGCAGACGGCAGAAAGCCATTTTATGTAACCAACATTAATATCATTCAACACTTTAAAACAAAAGCTTACGTAGTTGTTTGAACAAGTCATCAAAGTCAACTTTCAATATTCACCAATATCAAAAGAGTGGTCTTGCATTATCTTATTTATAACTGACCACTTTAAGTTCCGAGGAGTAGAATACAATAGGTGTGAAATAAATGTGAAAGTTCGAATCCTTTACAATGTATCCCTCCAAACTTTAAACAGTTCTGACCACAGTGAATTCACAAAGAGGTAATTAATTAAGACAGGATAATCAATACTGAAAGGGATTCAGTCTGAGTTTTCATGCACTTACTTGAGACTAAATCCAAATATATCGTCACATAAGTAGTTTTGATAAATATATAGAAGTTTGTTTGACAAATAAAACCAATGTCGGGATATGTTAGGCTTGGACATTTATTTTACACTTTAACTTCTCTATTCTCGAATTGCTAATTGGTAATCATGCTGAGCAGCAAATTAATTATAACATGATATAAGAGACTCTACTTTAGCATTCTGCAATTCTTCGCAGAAAAAAAATGAGAGTAAAGAAGTAATAGCTTCATGTGGTTTCACCGTTTACAATGAAAATCTAATGTGATGTTAATATGTTAAAACACTTCAGGAGCTAAAAACAGAAAATAATCTTTAGGGTAGAGAGTTATATGTCTTTACATGTTCTCATAAAGGACATTTACCTCAAACACTTTAGGCTGATAAAACTATATTTTTATTTCACAACGTCGTTAAAACCACAGATTATTAATAAATTTATTTTTAAGAAAGAAGCCCTATTTTGTTTTCATCTTATCTTTTCTTATTAAAAAGAAACCTTAACAAAGTGTAATTATTTTTGTTTTAAGTATATTTGGAATAATATAACATTGTGTTTTTATTTGCACGTTTTTAAATTCATTCAGTACATTAATAAGAACATGTATAAATATATTTTTTCTTATTTTTAATAACAACTTTTCATGGGACATAAGGAAAATGATATATTGAATAACTGAGAATTTAAATTAACGTCATAGATAATTTTAAATTAATTTAAACCTCGTTACATAAAAGATTATTTAATAATTTTACTATCTGTTCTACCTATGCTACAATACATTTTTATACTGTTTTCTGATGAGTGCATGTCATTAGGATAAAAAACTGGAATTATATATTCAAATTTGTAAATTTTAAATAATAAATTAGCGTGTAATAAAACTAATTTGTACACGCAGTTTGGATCTAATAATTTAATACTTTAATATTTTTGACTAATATTTTAGGTCATTGATAGAAATAAAAATAAATGATATCTTTTATATTAATAAATTTTATTTTCAACAAATCTACCAAAATATATGTTTGAAAATTATTTTGAAATTTCATTTCTAGGAAGTATTAATTTATAAGAGTATTTGAGCAATTTGTTTAAATATAAATTTCCCTTCCATTACTATGTCACTGAATTTCATTCTTCCCTATTAAAGACAATATATTTTTATTGATTGCAATATAAATGTTTTTCATATTTAATAAACCATTATTTTAAAGAACTAATTTTTCCTATCACTAATATCATTTTTTTCCTTTTCAGGTAACTTTAGTTGTTTTATTTGCTGGTCAAACTCATGATATGTTGATTTCAGTAAAAGGTAAATTTTTTTAAATAATTACGTCTCTATACTTTTAATAAATAAAATGTAACAGCCCAATATTTCTTAAAACATCTTGTTGTTTGTCCTTTATTTCATTTTCAAGGATACCAAAACTTACCTTAATATTTAAATCTGACTAAATTATGGAATAAAGCTAAAACTTAAAAGAAAAGTGATATTTTAATATCTATCAATCTATAATGAGTATAATTATTAACACAACATATTACTTTTATTAACTATAATATAAGATGTGTTTTGGGAACAATTTTGCCTTTTAGAAATATTTGAAACAGTCAATGAATATTCTGAACGGTCACTTTGATATTTATCAATTAATTATCAGTTATTTATCAATGTACAGGAATACCTGTTGTTTTCAATCTTACTTAATTCGTTGAAGTGCATTCATGAAATGTGAAGCCAACTAGTAAACCACTCATAGTTACAGGATGTATGCAGACAGCTGTTTGATGCTTCAAGTGAGTCGTATTAGTTAGCTAGTAATATTCAGTAGATAGTATTTATCCTCATGTGGCTAAAAATTGTACCTTAGAACTCCATCGAAACCAGTACCATATAAAATGAGACTGAGACTGCCGGCCTATTCTCTATAATTATATATGCCTCACTTACATTAATTGACATTTAATGCTATAACGAACACTACCTTCTTGTGTCAACAGTAAACAATAAAACCATATTATAAGGTCTAATATGTATAATATACTTAGAAATGATCATAATATGATTAAAGGGTGTGTGAATGAAGAATGTTGGAACGAACTGAACGAGCTGAACGAACGAACTGATTTTAGAAAAAAATTATAGTTAATATAATAACAAATAATTATGTTGTCATTCGAAATACTTTCTTAATTCAATGCGATAGAAATACAATGCACCAAGCATAACATTCACGTCATCTTAATCATGCCATCAATTTGTTCAATACGAATTATACTTATTATTCCTTATTAATTATCAAGGAATATTTTCTAAACGGAGCAGATTTTTTATTTTGTAATGAATCAAAAATAGGTTCTTATTCAGTTCGAAATGTACTAGGTGTCCTTCAGTAACTCACAGCACAATCATTTGCATTAAATGCAATACAAGGTAAAGGTCTATTCATTTCCAGGGAACATATAAGATATATATAATATTTCTTGTATCATGTCTGTAATGGATTTAAAAAAAACATGAGAGACCAAATGTACTTTTTTTACACGAACGGCACTCACATGTATATGAAAAAAAATCAGACTGCTTCCAAAATGTAGAATTTCTTTTAGTTCAAGTTATCAGTTTGACTAAATTTATTGCTAATATCTTCATTATATGAACATGAAATTTTGACGAATATAGAAATTAAAAGATAGGAAAAAATTTAAATATATTTCATAGCTTTACGAAAAGCGAGAAATGAGTTAAAGTGTGTCTTTCTTTATTTAAAAATGTAAATTCAGAGAAGATTTTAATTTTAATATGAAATGCTATTTCTCTTTGATTACTTTTGTAAAAAAATTGAGTGAAAAAAAAAAAGTTGATCATTTAAATCTAAGAATCTCATACTCTAATATATCCTACGTTCACAGAAATGTTTAATATTAAAAGAGAACTAACATTTTTTTCAAAAAGGTAATTTTAACTATTATTTTATTTTTGTAATACACTTTTTTCAATGATATAAAGTGTTAAAAAGAAACTGACTATAAAACTGTATATCACTTGCATTAACGTTTATATTAAATAAATTATTTGTATGAAAATCAATTATTGAGAAAAAATATTTGAGATTCCAAATAAAATTTATATTTAATTTTTCTAGTATGTGTAATTTAGATGATTATTATAGAGGTTTAAATCCAGAAGACATTTACGTATAGAGATATAAGACTACACAATTCGTTATAAAATTTATTACACATATTAACAGAAGTATAACTAAATAAACAACATTGGAAATTTTAAAAATTGTATATTTTTTGTACAGTATTTTTTTTTACGATTTCTTAAATTATGTATTGTTCTTAGCATTTTTATTTTCAACCATATATCCAATTCTTAATTAGAATTACTTCATTGTACATTTATTTGGTACTATCCTATTTCATCTGAAATCTTTATACTGCTTGATGGATCAAGCATAATTATTTAAGGGGATATAGCAATTTTCTAAACTTAAAAACTTCATTATAATAACCTTCTGTGAATCATAGTAAAATAAAAAGTTCTCTCCTTTTAGAAATATTTTCTCACAAGTTCTATATAAATATTCTAGATTTACAATTGTATATAGTTTTGCTCTTTCAAGTAGTATAGTATTAACATATTATAAAATATTTACAACAAATATTAAAAAAATTCTTAAGATAACTTTTGTTATATATATATATATATATATATATATATATATATATATGAAAGAAAAAAATATATGTTAGAAAATAATATCAATTTTATATCAATTGTATATCAAATTTATTACAGATATTTAATTTATTATATAAATCAAAACTTAAAAGAATCTGACATTTTTAAATTACAATTACAATTCTCAACGAATAGAAAATACATACCAATTAACTTTAACAAATTATCATTTAGTATGCTATAAAATAATATCAATTCGTATTATTAATAGAATTCTGGCTCACAGAATAAAAATTACAATTATCTTGAGGTTAATTGGATATTCCTTTTTTTAATTAAAATATATATATTATGCTTTTAATGCATTGTATCATATAAGAAAACTAAATAATTTTTTAAAGAGTTAGTCCCTAATCTAGGAAACTATATTATTAACTCAGCAGAGGTATCTATTTTTTATTGAATGAAACCCCCTACTATTTTAACAAAGTTTTACAACTCAAAAGGTTCTATGTCCCCCTTAAACCACTTATCTTCAAAGTTCGTAATGCAAAATATTTGCAAAACAAATGCCGACTTCAATAAACTTTTCCTTTCTATATCAGAATCCTCAAGTTTATAATAAGTATCCAACTATTTCCAATACACGGATGTTATTTTAGTTGAACCTAAAATTATAGATATTATCTTTAAATTTCTTACATGGAGAAAAATTTATTCAAAAAATATAATTTTAAATCAGGTTTCACTTTTAATTTGCAATGCTCATTTCGTCAGATATCTCTTCGAAAAGAATTGAAAGAAAAAAATAGTTCTTCCATTTAGTGGAAGAATCTCTCTTTCTAATAAAACCTAAATTCAGAAAAAGAATGCTTGATATTAAAAACAGAGTAAAAACTTTTCAATAAAGTAATTTTAATCAACCTTTAGTATTTTTATTTTTACCATGTAGAAAGGGGTGTTTAAAAGTAAACAGTCGATAAAACTGTAAAGCAACTGTAAATATTTTTAGTAAATGTATTAGCTAGGTCAATTATATTTGTATCAAAAGAATTTTAAAGAAAAATGTTTGTTTTGACTCCTAATGTATTTTATATTTAAATTTTGCATATATTTGGCTTTAACAAACTAGCTTCATCGTCTTTAAATTCCCCAAAATGTTTATTTTTGTTGTTTGTTGACTTTGCGGGATATTTTAAAAATTATATATATGTAATTTTTATTAGCTGTAATTATGAGTTTTGTATTTACTTTATATTAAACCATTAACTGCTGTTATAAATAAAACAATGCACAGTTTTACAAATGATATTTTTTTCCTTTTAAATTAGAAAAATAAATTATTATTTAGTTATATAACTCAAATATATCACATTTAAAAACAAAATTTTGGTAGAAAGTTTGTTAGCTAATTATTTCAAGTTTTAAAATGACTCAAGCTATCTTCGACCGATGGACTTCAAAAACCAATAAATATTGTAATGTACATTTTCCTTTAATAAACGTATACCTATAAAAAATATCACATTGTATTCAAATGCTAAACAATTTTGTTTAAATCCAATATTATTTCTACTGTCATCAAAGTTCGTAACCTGCAATTTCAAAAAATAGAGAATAAAAAAATGTGTGAAAAACTGAAATATATTTCACTGATATTCTAACGACGTGAGCAAAGTTAAATTGTAATTTTGATATTTAAAAATGTAAATTAGAAAAAAATCCCTACATGTTTCAAAAGGTCTCTTTTTTTCTATTACTCCTGAAAAAGTATTCAACGCAAAAAATAATGTTTCATCATTTAAATCAAAGAAGCTCTATTTCTAATACAATCTTAGTTCAGAAAAAATATTCAGTACTAAAAAGGAAAGTTAAAATTTTTGAAAAGGTAATTTTAAGAATCGTTTTTTTTTTTTTTAGTATTTTACTCGTTTTTCAAACAAAAAAGGGGGAGGGGGTTCAAAGGAAGATATACATACAATTCATCAGCAAATGCATGTAACTTTATTTTATAGAAAAATATTAGGTAGAATAAAATATTTGTTTAGCAAACAATTAATCAGAATAAGCTTGAGACTCTCAGTATTTCTTAAATTTTGATTTAACCGGTTTGTTATGTATTTATTAAATTTACATGAATAAGAGGATAGTAAATTTTATAATTATACACATATGCACAATCAAGTATATAATATATATATATATATATATATATATATATATATATATATATATATATATATATATATATATATATATATATATATATATATATATATATATATATATATATATATATATATATATATAATATATATATATATATATATATATATATATATATATATATATATATATATATATATATATATATAATATATATATATATATATAAATACATATATATATATATATATATATATATAATATATATATATATATATAAAATATATATTATACACCACACACACACATATACACATATATATATACATATATATATATAATATATATATGTTATATTTATATATCTAGTGTATATGTAAATATATATATAATTAAATTTATACTATATATATATATATACAATTTACATCCCTTATTACATTTTTGTACATTAAACACTAACACATACTTGCAAATACTAATCGACCAAAGCACTATGGGATAAAAAAAGACTGAAGTGGGACATTCACTGTCGAATATGTTCTATTATCACTGAATAAAATTAAAATGTGATTGTCCTTTTCCTGTGACTGGCTTTGAAACCACGTTTTTCAATAAATTACTAATATACGTTATTTCACACTACCCTCGAAAAATTATTTCAACAATTTTCCTTCTTTCTAAATCGGTCATCAAGATTTAATTTTAGATCTCTTTTTCTCAGGCTGTTTCATTTCAAGTATCTGCTGTTTTACACATATTTAGATAAAGTAAACTGTAAACAGTTCTTAATAAAGTTTATGTATTCTCTTTATATACCATTTTTTAACAGGTAATTAATGCTATTTAAGATTCTATATCTCTGCGATAACTTAAAAGTATGAAGAGATAAATGATTATAGTTCGGATCTGCATTTTTGTACATTGTGCTCCCTGAATATTCAATTTACAGTAAAAATATTTAGAACAGAGTTATGTTCTTACCTTATTCTTTAATTGAAGTACATAAATCTGGTTCAATAACGTTTTTTACATCAAACTTGTAATAATTTTCAGGATATCAGTAAAAACAACTACGCAGATTAATATAGTATATTTTAAGTAATGAAAAAATTGAGCTTGCTATTTTAGTTAATTTGTTAGAAGAGAGTTATATTCTTATCTTGTTCTTTAATTGAGGTACATAAATCTGACTCCATAAAGTTTTTACATCAAACTGATAATAATTTTCAGGATATCAGAAAAAGCAACAACACAGATTATTATGATATATTTTAAGTAAGCAATGAAAAAAAATTGCGCTAGCTATATTAGCTGATTTGTTATATTTGACAATTCTTGAACTTTACACATCACATTAAACACTTGTTTTACATCAGCCAATATGTGTATGTGAGTGGAAGTATAGTTCTTATATCTTCCCTCAGAAGTTAGAATAATGTAAGAAACGTTCAAATTTTTCTTTTGTTTAGCAAGAAAATAATATTTTTGACACTTAAAATAACACAATACCTTTTCTTTAAGTATAAGATTCTAGTCAAAAAACAGAACAAAAATGATTGCATTTTAATCTATTATATGAATCAAAATATTTTTCATTTGACTACAGTAATTCAAGACAAAACTCTATTAAGTTCTAGGGCTCAAATAAAACTTGAAACATATTTCTTATGAAAAAAAAACTTTGTAATGGATTTGCAAACAAATAAGGACCCCAATATAACTTTTTTTTCACGAACGGCATACACATGACTATAAAAAGTAACACACTGCTTTCAACATATAGAATTTTATTTTCGGTTGAACCTAAAATTATTGCTATTATCTTCAATGTTCGTAACATGTAATTTCGATGGATAGAGAATAAAAAAAGTGTGGAAAAAAATGAAATTAAATAATATAATTATATAAAAATTTTAAGTAAGAAATGAACAAATTTTCATAGCTATATTAGCTAATTTGTTATATTTGGCAAATCAAAACTTTACACATTACATTACGCACTTGTTCCACATCAGCCTATATGTGTGTATGTGATTGGAAGTATAGTGATTAGATCTTTCCTCAAAAGTTAGAATAATGTAAGAAATGTTCGAAATTTCTTTTGTTTATCAAGAAAATAATATTTTTGCTACTTCAGTAAACCAGCAAATGTACTAAAAATAACACAGTACCTTTCCTTTAAGTATAAGATTCTAGTTTAAAAAACAGAACAAAAATGATTGCATTTTAATCTATTATATGAATCAAAATATTTTCCATTTCACGATATTAATTCAAGACAAACTCTATTAAGTTATAGGGCTCAGATAAAACTTGAGCCATATTTCTTGTGCAAAAAACTTTGTAATGGATTTGCAAAACAGATAAGGACCTCAATATAACTTTTTTTTTTTTACGAACGGCATACACATGACTATAAAAAGTAACACACTGCTTTCAACATACAGAAAATTTTTTTTCGGTTGAACCTAAAATTATTGCTATTATATTCAAAGTTCATAACATGTAATTTCGACGGATAGAGAATAAAAAACGCGTGTAAAAATATGAAATTAAATATTTTAATTATATAATTATAATAATAATAAAATTATATAAAAATTTTTAAGTAAGCAATGAACAAATTGTGCTAGTTATATTAGATAATTTGTTATATTTGGCAAATCAAACATTTTAAGAATACAGTACGCACTTGTCCCACATCAGCCTATATGTGTGTATGTGATTGGAAGTATAGTGCTTCGATCTTCCCTCAGAAGTTAGAATAATGCAAGACATGTTTGAAGTTTTCTTTTGTTTAGCAAGAAAATAATATTTTTGATATTTCAGTAAACCAGCAAAGATACTAAAAGTAACACAACACCTTTTCTATAAGTATAAGATTCTAGTTAAAAAACATAACAAAAATGATTGCATTTTAATCTATTATAGGAATCAAAATATTTTCCATTTGACTACAGTAATTCAAGACAAAACTCTATTAAGTTCTAGGGCTCAAATAAAACTTGAACCATATTTCTTGTGAAAGAAACTTTGTAATGGATTTGCAAAACAAATAAGGACCCCAATATAACTTTTTTTTTCACGAACGGCATACACGTGACTATAAAAAGTAACACACTGCGTTCAATATATAGAAATTTTTTTTTCGATTGAACCTAAAATTATTGCTATTATCTTCAATATTAGTAACATACAATTTTGACGGATATAGAATAAAAAAACGTGGAAAAAATGAAATTAAATAATATAATTATATAATTATAATAATAATATAATTATATAAAAAAATTAAGTAAGCAATGAACAAATTTTGAGAGCTATATTAGCTAATCTGTTATATTTGGCAAATCAAAACTTTACATATTACATTATGCACTTGTCCCACATCAGCCTATATGTGTGTATGTGATTGGAAGTATAGTGCTTAGATCTTGACTCAAAAGTTAGAATAATGCAAGACATGTTCGAATTTTTCTTTTCTTTAGCAAGAAAACAATATTTTTGCTACTTCAGTAAACCAGCAAATGTACTGAAAATAACACAATACCCTTCTTTTAAGTATAAGATTCTTGTTTAAAAAACAGAACAAAAATGATTGCATTTTAATCTATTATATGAATCAAAATATTTTCCATTTGACTACAGTAATTCAAGACAAAACTCTATTAAGGTCTAGAGCTCAAATAAAACTTGAACCATATTTCTTGTGAAAAAAAAACTTTGTAATGGATTTGCAAAACAAATAAGGACCCCAATATAACTTTTTTTTTCACGAACGGCATACACATGACTATAAAAAGTAACACACTGCTTTCAACATATAGAAATTTTTTTTCGGTTGAACCTAAAATTATTGCTATTATCTTCAAAGTTCGTAACATGCAATTTCGACGGATAGAGAATAAAAAAAGCTTGGAAAAAAATGAAATATCTTTCGTAGCCATACTAATGACGTGAGCTGAGTTAAAGTGTACTGTCGTTACTTAAAAATGTAAATTCAAATAAGTTTTTCCTTTTAATTTCAAACGCTATTTTTGTTTGATTACTCCTGAAAAAGAATTGAATGAAAAAATAATGTTTCATCGTTTAAATCCAAGAATCTCTTTCTCTATTAAACTTTAAGTTCAGAAAAAAAAAGAAAATGATCAATATTTAAAAAAAGAGAAGTAAAAATTTTCGATAAGGTAATTTTAACAATCGCTTTTACTTTCAGTAGTTTTATTTTTTTTTCTAAATAGAAGAAGGTGTTAAAAAGGAAACTGTACGTAAATTTCTTAAGCATATGCATGGAAGTTTATTCTAAATAAAAGCATTTGGTAGGTTAAAATATTTGTATAAAAAGCAATTAATGAGAAAAATGTTTGGGACTCGTAATGGATTTTACATTCAAATCTTCTACGATTTTGAGTGTAACTCATTACTTTTACAGTGATGGAATTCACGAATATGCTTATTTATATGGGTAATAGAATTTACAAAGCGTTTTACAAATTTTAGTTACAGGATTCAGTACATATGGAAATTCCATAAGTACATTAATGACTTTAAAAATTATTAAATATCAGATAATTTCTTTAATACAATATTTTGAATTTTTTATAAACGAATAAATTATTATTGTGCTTTAACGTTTCATTTTTCCTACTTTTGCCTAAAAATAATTTAAAAATACATTTCAAAAATATTTGGTATATAGTGTTCAATCTTTCGATTATTAGTTTATATGGTACAATTTAATGTCCATACAGGAAGTTTTGAAAAAAAAATGATTCACTTAAGTTTTAATTTCTATTTAACAATATAAATTTAATATTTTATAAATAGTATTTAAAAATTAATACAATATTTTTAATTTTTTATAAACGAATAAATTATTGTTGTGCTTTAACGTTTGATTTTTCCTACTTTTGCCTAAAAATAATTTAAAAATGCATTTCAAAAATATTTTGTATATAGTGTTCAATCTTTCGATTATTAGTTTATATGGTACAATTTTATGTCCATACAAGAAATTTTGAAAAAAAAGATTCATTTAAGTTTTAAATTCTATTTAACAATATAAATTTAATATTTTATAAATAGTATTTAAAAAATTATACTACTAAAGAGGCGAAAAGTAAGAATTTTTTTCTGTTTTCATCTCTTGAAGAAACCTTACATCAACCTTTCAACATCGCGCTGCCAAATGTTATTCAATACTAAATAGAATTCGAGGCTTAGTATAAGGACTGTATATACTAATGTAACTAATGAAACTAGTTGATGAAAAATGTGTTTAACCTATTGTTTGTGCGCTATTTTAGTGTCCTCATTTAAGATTCAGCTGAATAAAAGGCAGATGTGCCGGAATTTGACATAGGCATTTTATGTGTTACATAAACGAAAAATGTACCAAGAATATTGCAGTTGCTTTGATAATATGCTTCTGTTATATAAGTTGAAAAAAATTAAGTTCGCATTTTAATACATTTATGAGGTGAAATTTCTATAACTGTACCTCTATTAAGATGTTGCTAAATTCATTTAAAAAGTTTAGAATATTCTAGGTGCAAAAAAGAAGTATAAAAATTTAAACTTGTTGAGTTGGAAATTGCGTAAAAGGCGCCTTGTTGATATTTATAAATAATCTCATAATCTTCATGTAATCCTTTATAATCCTGCAAAATTTAAAGCAGTAGTTTTCTTCAGATTACCGTGTGTTTATGTACTTAAAATGTTGCATAAATCTTACTTAGGCTTTCAACAATATACAAAATAATAAGATTACTAAATTTTAAACTTACAGCGTCAAATTACTTAAGATTATTATATTTTAAAAAGAAATTGATATTTGAATGTAGCAAATTTCTCGTTATGTGCTCTATGACTTTTAAATCTTTTCAATGAAATTTTGAGATTAAGACATGAACGAAGATAATTGTAAATAAAGCCTAAATGAGTGCAAATACTGGAAATGAATTTCACAAGGAGATATGTATATATATACATTGAAGAGCCAAATAATATGGTCATTTTGAAAATTCAATTTTTTTAATTTCTAGAAATATATTTGAAAATTATTTTCTAGCATATTGCATATAAAAGCATATTTAAAATACTAATTTCTAGTGAAATTTACGAGGTTTCTGTATTAAAGTAACCATTCGAATACTGATAAATATTTACATATTTTCTGTAAAATAAATAGATTAAATGTTTTGTTATTGATAAAGTAATTTATAATTTAGAAAGTTTAAGATTCTTATATTCTGATCCAAAATTTTCTTATCATAGATTTTTTCTCTTCATTCTTGGTGATACATTCTCAATATTTTTCAAACATTTTCGTTTTCTAATTATTAATGACCCCACTTTTATGGACTAGTACCAGATATGTACTGAAATACAGATTAATGTGATGTTGACATCATTTTAAATTTCATAATATTTAAATTTCCTGATTTATTGAGTTTTCTTTAATAATATGTCAGTAGTATTGTCTACAATATTGTACTAAAGAAATATTTTATATTTCACTCAAGTGCTTTGAAATCGAATTTCCTTTACGCTTCTATACCTTGTCATGAATTCGTTTTTGTAACGTAATTTGCACAATTATTGTTCTCTACCAAAATTACATACTTTCTGTAAATTGGTAAACTGTTAGTATAAAAATCTGTTATGTAAAAATGAAGGAATTCTGAGGAAAACTTATAGAATGTTGGGAATGTTTTAAAGATATATTTTAAGGGGAAAAATAAGTACATTAAAACATTTCAGGTAACTTCAACATGTTCAAATAAATGCGCACAAGGTAAAACAAGTATATAAGAAACCAACATGATATTGGGGAATCAGATTTTAAAATGTTCTTATGTTTTTTTTAAATGTGCTAAGGAAAGATGTTAAACAATAAAAAATGGCTATTTATGACTCATAGACGCCAACTGCGCTTTGGAAGAGATTTCTGGCAAAGAAAGAACGATACGGATTTTAGAATCTTAACGGTTCCATAATGAAGTGTCTTGAATTTTAAATTTTACTGAGAGTTTAAAATAAAAGCCATGGCCGAGGTTTCTATTTATGGGAGATGTTATAGTATTAGGTCAACTAGGAATAATAACCTATTGGTAGGGTGGTATTTGACTGTAATTACACAAAAATCCGAGAGTCATGCGAGAACTCCTAGTTCATCGCTTACGCCTGCCAAAGAAAACTATTCATTTGATTGCATGACGTTGAGTAGTCTTGAACTATACTTCAGACGTCCAGGAGTTTACATTCTTCCCAAACCTACAACTAAATGTTCTCAATTAAACTGGAGTTTGAAACCTTATCTCTAGAGTTGGTAAAAGTGGAGCAACTTGATGCTCAGTGGCAAGACCTGCTTTTACCTCATCACCGATTCTCATAAGATAATAATGCAGGGAACATGAAAGACGTTTTAAGTTAGAAAGCAATATGAAAAAGAAATAATTTTTCCTTAAGATGGTTAATGAGGCAATCAGATGCAATGTTGTAGGGTCACATTTTGGACAAGGGTTCTTCTACTATTAAAAAACCATAGACAAAGGCCATGAACCTTTATTTTAAAGTTCGGTTGTTCCCTCATATATATTCTGTGATGATTGCAAAACTTTTGATCCACTTTTTTCTGGTCGACAACATCATTGAATGAGAAAAAATATATAAATTTCAGGGGTCTGCTCAATAGTCTGATCTCGGTCCTATTGACCATTTGTAAGACATTCTAGGGCAAGAATTGTGAATGGATTCGTATGCATCAGTCTATATTTTCAGAATCCATCCAATCCAAAAGACATAGAATTCATGTAGAACACGAATCATCCACTATCATTTGTCATCTATGAGAAAAGGTTTTAAGACATGTGTGGTTACCAGAGGAGACAATAACTCTTTTAAACTGCATAATCACATTTTAATATAATTCTGGTTTTACATAGTTTCCTCTACGTAACTGAACTACACTTGCATACCACGAAATTATATTTCTTTTAATATCTACGTAAACAACATTTATATTTAGCACACTGGGATATTGGAAATTTGAAAATATATCTTACTTTTTCTTTCCATCTATGTTATATCTTTGTATACAAATTTATGTTTCGAAATTGAAAATAATCGTGTAATAGAGTGATATGTAGTCTACCTGAAATATAAAGCAAAAGAAATATTTTCTCTGAATAAAAGGATATTTTGATTTAAAGTAATAGAATGACGTACGAATTTATTCGAAGAAACATTTTCCTACAAAGGAATATCTGAATATTTTAGTTTGCATTTCGCTAGTGTCAAGTAAAAATGAATTGTTATTTTGTCTTATAAACCTCTTTAATTAAAGATAGTGATGGGAAAGGGAGCAAACTTCTCTCGAAGAAAATGTTTGTGTAATTTATGCAT
>CM063502.1:86922951-86935451 GCA_032207245.1 Pardosa pseudoannulata
ATCAGAAGAAGGAGATATTTTTACATTGATGACAGACATAATTATAAATTATGATGCTTCAGGTTGACTACTTCATAATTTTTTATTGAAATATTTATTCTAAAACATAAATAATGGATACAAAGGCTTTAGAGATGATGACCTAAGATGTTATTACATTTTTTAAAAAGCAATTTTTTAACCTGTAAATATAACTTTTATGTAATCCAATAATATTATTCTAAAATGTCTTTAAATTTTAAAAAATGGATTAACTGCTACATATTCGTATATTATGCAGTGTCCATAATACCTTTGTACAGTAGCACCAATATTATTTTGCAAAAACATGCAGTAAGGTTAGACAGCTAGCGAATTTAGAAGAAGGAAATATTTTTACATTGATGAAAAATATAATTATAAATTATGACTCGTCAAGGTGACTTCTTCATAATTTTTTATTGTAAATTTTTTTCTTAAACATAAATAATGGTTTTAAAAGCTTTACAAAGACTATTTCAAATGATGACCTAAGATGTTGCATTTTTAGTTAAAGGAATTTTTTAAACTGTAAATATAACTGTTATAAGTAATCCAATAATATGATTCTAAAATGACTTTAAATATTAAAAATGATCAACTGTTACATATCCTTATATTATGCAATGTGGGTAATTACTTTGTACAGTAGAAGTAATATTATTTTGCAAAAACGTGCGGTATGGCTAGACAGCTAGCGAAATCAGAAGCAGAAAATATTTTCACACTGATAACAGAATTGTAAGTTGCTATGCGTCACTATTTCATAATTTATTGATTGTAAACTTTATTCTAAAACATAAATAATAGTTAAAAATGGTCGTTAAAATTTTCTTTCCTTGACTTGAAACTTTAATTTCATTTTAAAGTCTATCGGAATACTACAATCATGGTTTACTTTAACGAAACGTAAGTCCTTTGAGAGCAGAAGAAAAGAGAATTTATATAGGATTTCTCTAGAATTTTACTATTGACTAACAATTTAGTCCCCTTAAAAAGTACTACGTTTAAAATGCGTTGAATACGAAACTCATTTCTGGAAGACATTAGAAAATTATTTATATATGTACTTTTTACAAAATCTGAACTAAAAATATCTTTTATATTTTTACATTATTTTTCAATAATTGGATTTATTTGTAGATATGATTCTGACGCTAGAACATAAAATTAATTTTATTACAAAAGAAACTAAACATGTGTTAAGGGATACTATGTATATAAGTAATGAATTTTTTTAATCTTAGCAGTGCATTTTTACTTGTGATTATTTACTGCAAAGAAATATTAATATAATTGAACCTTCCAAAATATATATAAAATTTCACCGGAAAAAATTAAATTTTAATTTAAATTATAAAACATTTGTTCGTATTTTGCCCAAAATTTATTGAAAAATTTCATTATTTAAATAAGAAAGAAATCTTCATAAAAAAAAGTCTCTTCTTAATTTATGAATCTCTTTTTACTTGTATGAAAGAAGATTTGTTCCTGATGCTAAAGAAATGCACATTTCAAATCTAAACTGCAATTAATTAAAAAAAACCAACCTAATGCCATCGTTTGTTTCAACACTGAACCATAAATAAAAATCTTCGACCAACATTTGGGACAATTTTTAATGCTCAAATTGAAAAAAATACATAAAAAGACGAAAAAGGGAGAAATGGACTCTGATCCCGAAGAAATACATGAAAAATATCACCATCTAACGCCGAAGTACGTTACCATCGACCGTTGTTTTAAGGTCACGTGGGTCTTTGCTTTGATTGATGACGCAGGGGCACAGAAGACATAAAAGGCCCTCATTTTATTCTGTTCTTTCTGAGGCAAAAGGCTGAATTAATCATGTTCTTAATGAACTCTACCTGACGTATTTATTGACCATTCAGCCATCTGCTATTGAAATCCCTGCTACAGCTCTTACTTTCAGTTTGAGGGATGTCTGTAATAACCGCGATCTGGGATCTGAATTCGCGCTGCTGAGGGACCATAGAAAATAAAAATGAATATTAGAGGTGAGGGGTGTGTGCAGGTGCTGATGTGATGGACAGTTTCCGTAACGCAAACGACTTGCTCTTTTGGTCATTTTTATATCCGCTGCATATTTCTCTTTTTTTAAATCCCCCAGCAGTAAACGTATATCACCTGATTCATGGTTAATGCTTTCGTTATCTTTCATCACTGATATTATTTTCCCCTTCTTCGGGTAATAATAGGTATTATTTCATCTTTTGCTTTTCACTATTGACGAAATTTTTAATAGAATTCTTTAAAAAATAGATGTAGATGTCACATCGGACTTCCCAATTGAAAACGATCTTATTTTAAGTATAATATTTGATTTTGATTCTTATTTCATACCAATAATTAAACAAACCTATTTTGCCTGTAAAACATTTTTTTTAAATTTTAATGTTACAATTATAGTAAAAAACACATTTATTTAAAACTTTAGGTTTTGAAAAAAAATATTACAAATACACTGTGATATATTTTCCTAAATAACAAATTTTCCGAATTTAAAAATTATTATTTAAATGTTGATTGTTTCATCTGTAAGTAAAAAATAATACAAAATTGGGTGAGGGCTTAAAGTGTACATTGCAATAAATTAGGAATATCTAGAAAAAAGTTTTAAAATCCTTTACAACAAATAATGTATCACACTAATAACAACATTATCTTATTCAAATGATATTTAAAGTAATGTTTATTAATTTACATCTTGTTACAAATACACATGCAAATATATATAGGTACCACAGCCAAATTTATTCTGCTATTTGCACAAAATTATGAAAGTTTGGTGCCTATAGTTTTTACTTGCCTGGGCTTGCTGAACAAGGAGAATCCTAAATAAAACACAGTTGTGGCACCATAAAAACAAGAAATAAAGTCCAACGTGGGACTTATTTTATTTAAGACCTATAAAAAATACATGTTACTCTGGCAAGAGCAGAGAAGTAAGTGATACACGAAAAAACGAAGTAAGCCATACAGAGAGACATACATTGTAACAATTAAGTTATTTTAGGTGTGGGCTGTTCGCCTGTGATAGCTGAGAAATGTGGCGGCTAGACAGAAAATTTACATTTACTGTAGATATATATATATATATATATATATATATATATATATATATATGTGGAAAATCATTTTAATTTTAACATTTTGTGGATGGAAATATAGATATCAAAGAATTATAATAGGAAGAGGAGAAATTTTAAGAGATTATTAAGTGTATTAATTTTGATATATTACTCACCCACACACACACACATATGTATATATATATATATATATATATATATATATATATATATATATATATATATATATATATATATATATATATATATATATATATATATATATATATATATATATATATATATATATATATATATATATATATATATATATATATATATATTATATATATATATATATATATATATATATATATATATATATATATATATATATATATATATATATATATATATATATATATATGTATATATATATATATATATATATATATATATATATATGTATATATATATATATATATATATATATATATATATATATATATATATATATATATATATATATGTATATATGTATATATATATATATATGTATATATATATATGTATATATATGTATATATATATATATATATATATATATATATATATATATATATATATAAATATATATATATATATATATATATATATATATATATATATATATATATATATATATATATATATATATATATATATATATATATATATATATATATATATATATATATATATATATATATATATATATATATATATATATATATATATATATATATATATATATATATATATATATATATATATATATATATATATATATATATATAATATATATATATATATATATATATATATATATATATATATATATATATATATATATATATATATATATATATATATATATATATATATATATATATATATATATATGTATATATATATATATATATATATATATATATATATATATATATATATATATATATATATGTATATATATAATATATATATATATATATATATATACATATATATATATATATATATATATATATATAATATATATATACATATATATATTATATATATATATATATATATATATATATATATATATATATATATATATAATATATATATACATATATACATATATATGTATGTGTGTGTATTTTATGAAATAATTCTATTTTCTCTACATCATTAATGTAATTATTGTAATAAAATGAGTTTTGGGCCAGAAAAAAATCCATTGTCTGTTAAAAAAATATTCATTAATTTTAATGAACTTGAATTATATTTCTTTTTGTTGTTGTTGTTGTTGTTGTTGTTATTGTTACCTTTATAATGAAATTACCTTTATATTTTTAAAGTTTACTAGACAATGTAATATATACTTATTGGACTTTCCAATATTAGCATTATTGTTTTCTATTTCTGGGAATCATGTCGAAAACAGTAAATTACATCACAGTAAAATAACTGGCCAAAAATCTCAGTCCCATCAACCATAATTACTAAGAGAGAGAAGCCTGAGGTATCGATGATGGATATCATTCAGCCAAATACGGACATTTAGGAAAGCATCTAGTTCTGGATAAAATCTCTTGGGATAAAGAAATACCCTCACAAAGAAATGAGGAAAGAGACTGGAATACGTAAACCAGGTCAATCATTCCATTGTTCCAAGTATAACAACCCATATCAATAATTGCTGATATAAACTGCAGAATCTTTAATAACTTATTCAATGAATGTGAAACTGGTATTCCAGTCACAACATGTACCATTATTTATCTAATAACAGTCTTATTCTTCAGCCCACGTCACCTCCAAATTAGGGTTAAAATCTCTGGATCCTCCATCAAGTTAAGATATCAATATTGTATAAGGAGAAATGAGATAAATACAAAATTTACACCATCCAAAGAAAGACAGTTTATTTAAAAAATAAAATTACTCTAATTTGATTTTCGTCTGATTGTTTGAAAATGTACAGTTTTTTAATGTTATTTATTACAGACTACAGCTGAAAAGTAATATAAAGATCTATTATTTAAAATTTCAACAACCTTTAAAATTAGAAAATTAAGCAACAAATATTATATTCAATATTATATCATATTCAATTTTTATGGAGTTATACAAATGCTCCCATTAATTTAAAATAATTCATTAAAGCTCCTAAAATTTAGACTATTAAGAATCACAAAATATTAAATTTTAGGCTATTGAATTTTTAAACCTATTTTATTAGGGAAATAATATTATTACATAATTTATATTATTAAAATATTGAAAATAAATTAAATTAATTATAATTTAATTTTTTTTTTCAAAATTTTAAAACAAAATTAGAAAAGTTTTCTACTGGAATTCTAAACCAGTTTGTAAAAGTCCTCTCAAATTATAGAATAATAATTAAATGCTTAAACATCTTTACTGCTTGTTTAAAATTTTATACAAAAAAAATAATGGTTTTTAATGTTACTTACATTAAATACAGTTCCTATTAAAAAATTATTAAGTTTTGTTCAATAACATAGCAATTTTTTCATTGTCTCTCAACATTACACTCTGTAATTCGAGAAAATGCTTAAGGTATTCAAAAAGAGTCAGGGGTTTTATAAAAAAAAATATATTCAAGGTACTAACAACGTTCAAATATATGAATATATGTAACTGGATAAAAATGATACATGTATAAATAATAATAATAAATCAAGTTTACGATATAATTATTTATCTGAAAATATATTCTTGCTATTGGAAGTTTACTTCCCATTTAACATTTTCAAAAATAATATTATGCATCTTTGGTCAGTTTCTAGCACTTTTAAAGTCGCATATTCCCCTAATACTCTGAGGCAAACAGAGGTTCTAATAATACATTAAATTCCTTTTGAACTGAACAAAGCTCATTAAAACTTAGTCCTAAAATAGAATAGGATTATAGCGAACGTTTTGATTCATATACGACGATTTCAAAGCACGAAAAACGGGAACTGCGTATTTGTGTATGCAACTAAGTGTAAATGTGAGAGTGTGTGATTAAGCAGTTTTAATTACTATTCTGTAGAAATATCCCACTTGTGATAGGGAATAAATTATTATGTAAACCTATTTCAGTCGAAACGAAAAACTTTAAATAAAGATTTATAAAGTGGTCTTTTCTTTCCCTATTCAAAGTAAGGAAAATATTGTATTCAAGATGAATATTAGTGCTCGGATTTCAAAGAATATACTTTATATTGTCATGTTTTTCAGTCATCGTGAAATAAGTTTTAAAGGCATTCAAATGCATCAAAATTAAGATCAATATGTGTATTTGTTAAACAACCTGAAAAAAGTTTTAAAAACTTTAAATATTAATTTTGTTTGAAATTTAGTTTAAAATGTGTTTAAACAAATTTTATCCCGGGATAGATAAAAAATTATAAAATGTAAGGCATGACTAACCAATTAAAAAAAAGCAAAAAAAATTAAATAATTTAACAGTTTTTAAAAAACAATGGTATGGTCTTCTTTTAAAAAGAATTAATGATATTTTAACAATAGAAAATTGTCAACTACCATGGATACATTTTTGATGTTTTCCATGGTAAAATCTGCTTAAATTACAGTAGTTTTCTACATAAGCTAACATGGAGTTAAAAGGAATTTTACATGACTGGTACCCAACTAATTTAAAGAAATATTCAGACATTTCGATGCCTATTTCTTTTCCTAAAGACTATGAATGAAAATAGCAAACTAGAGTAAATTTTGAAACACCACAAAAAATTACAATATCCCTGTATGTGAATTAGACGAATGCAAAATATATAGAAAGAAATTTAATTGTAGGTTAATCTGTTAAAAAGAAATATGTAAGTAAAGTGCCATCTAGTATATTGATTAACGGTAGGAAAAGAATTCTGAAGTGAAGTTCGAAACGCTTACGACGATGAAAAATGCTGATGGAACAGTGCTAAGATCACAGGCTGGGAAAAATGACTGGCATTGGTGTTTGTTTTCTCATTTGAAACAAGTGCGCGACAGGTTGTCTAGTACTCACTTGTTTCAGCGGCTAAACAAGTCATGAGGATAATGATAAGTTACTGGAATATTTTAAACAGCTGTAAATTGTAAATTTAAAGGCAGCAGAATATGGTCTTCATGGAACTATAAACATATAAGAGATAAATAATTAAGTAACATTTAATATGCAGTATGCAGTATACACACTCATTCCCCCCTATATAATATATATATATATATATATATATTATATATATATATATATATATAAATATATATATATATATATATATATATATATATATATATATATATATATATATATATATATATATATATATATATATATATATATATATATATATATATATATATATATATATATATATATATATATATATATATATATATATATATATATATATATATATATATATATATATATATATATATATATATATATATATATATATATATATATATATATATATATATACATATATATATATATATATATATATATATATATATATATATATATATTATATATATATATATATACATATATATATATATATATATATATATATATATATATATATATATATATATATATATACATATATATATATATATATATATATATATATATATATATATATATATATATATATATATATATATATATATATATATATACATATATATATATATATATATATATATATATATATATATATATATATATATATATATATATATATATATATATATATATATATATATATATATATATAATATATATATATATATATATATATATATATATATATATATATATATATATATATATATATATATATATATATATATATATATATATATATATATATATATATATATATATATATATATATATATATATATATATATATATATATATATATATATATATATATATATATATATATATATATATATATATATATATATATATATATATATATATATATATATATATATATATATATATATATATATATATATATATATATATATATATATATATATATATGTTTAACCCTTTCAAGTTTATAAGCGTAGTCATGTCTGTGGTACATATTACGTAAGAATATTGGTCTGGTCGTTATTTTAGAATGGAGATAACACATTTAAAGTCGCTTGTTAAACCTTATTTTAAACATGATTTCTCCTTCTCCAAATCAAAAATTCAAGTACTAAATTTCTATACATAAGGTATAACTTTAATAAATAGCATCATTTAGCTATATTGTTGAATAGTTATTATAGTTGATGTAACTACTATTGAATAACCTTAGTTTGAAGTTATGTTCTAACAAAACCTTTGAGATTATTATGTGGAACATCATTCTTGAAAATAAGAATAAAATTTTATCTTACGGATGACTTGAAAAATATGCTGTCACAAATTTAGCCTTTTAACTTGCAGAGAAATATAAACAACATAGAAGGTAAACAATAACATAGTTTTGAAGGAATATTAAGCTAACTGATATTACGCTATTATAAGCTATTATTTAATGAAAAGTATCGAATTCTATTCTGAATAGATAACTATTTATGGAAGCTTCAGCATTTCTGGTGACTCCACTAAAGAGATAAACTAATAAGATGTTAATAAGTAATTTTGTGGCTGTTTTCACCCACGAGGAAGTATTATAGAGTACGGCTAATAAATCGATGGAACGGAAAATCTTTTGGGAGATAATTTGAAAACTTACCGGTCGAGCTCAAGATGGGGAAAGTTGGTCCCTGGACAGTAAGGGGTTCGTGTGAGTTTTCATTAATTCCCTATACTACATGATAAATTACATGTGGGAACACAGCAGCAATCAGTTGCAACAAATTAATGAGTAATAGCATTACAAATATATACACCTAAAGTAATGTGAATCTGTATGTATATCAGAAAGTTTAATAGAGCGAATATTTTTCTATTTTTATAGTAGAGAAGTCAATACTTTCTAACATCCATTGGAGGTATAAATAACATAATATGTCATTAATATAATTATAATTCATTATTTATATATCCATATGTAAGTATAATAGTACATTTGCCTCTGTACTATTCTGTTTAATGTACTGCTATTAAATGACTATGTACTACTGTTTGACTATTTGACTAATTGACTATGTTTAGTGACTTACTGTTTAATGACTATGCTGTTTAATGTACTGCTGTACATTAAACAGCATAGTCAATGTCAATCACACTGTATACACAACTAAAATGATAACTTTTATTCGGAATGTAATTTCTACAGGATATCAAACATTTTACACTAAAAATATATAAATTTTTTTGTAATAATCTCAGGACACTTACACAATTTTCTGATTACAAATCATGTTTCACTGCCCATACAAAAACCAGATTTCCTTATCTTAACAAGATTAATAAAATGTTTAGATTCGCTGATTGAGTTTTCTACAGCTTTGCGTTGTGGTTTATTTTTCTGTTTAGTTGTTAAAGTGCAATAAAAATGAATGATATTTGTGACTATTACAAAGGACGAGGATTACGTATGTATAGAAATTTTGTTATCAGTGTATGAATAGCCTATATAAATAAATAATTTAATCTTTTGCTAAATCAACGAGAAGCCCAAACTTTAAAATATTTAATGCACAGAATTATGCACGACATTCATTGTAATTCCTACAGGGATTAGTTGTTGATGGGGATATGCTATAGTACATTTCTACAAAAGACATTTTATTCCTCATCAAAGACTGTGAAAGGAATGTAAATAGAATTATAGTTAGTAATAATACAATAATGCTCAACCAGTTATCATAAAGTTATTAATTACCAATCAAGTCTACAAGAAATGACAAATGTATCACAAATGTATGACAAATGTATAATTATTTCTTTAGAATTATTCGCGTTAAGTTAGCCCACACACATTCGAAGATATAAGAAACTTTCGAAAATGTTGTACTCTGTTAAAATAATTGCAAATAGGGAAATATATACAAGGACTCCACTTCCTTTCTATAAAAATATTAACCATTCTGTTAAAATTCAACTCATTAGGAAAATATACAGAGCAATGTAAAAATTTAAAATTATTGCATTTTTAATTTAAAATAACTCTTCGCCAATTTTAGTGTGTAATGTTTTAGGACATAATATAAATATATGTGTTTCTTTTAAATGTAGATTTAAACTTTAAGTATTTTAAAAAAAGATATATAAAAATCTTAAACAAATAAATAAGTCAAAATTATTTAAATAAAAAATATTAAATGTTAAAAGTATCAAAATCAGGTATGTGATATGAAAATTAACTTAAAAACACTATATTACCTAAATATAATTGTGCCTGTAAAATAGATCTGGTTCTTATAAATTATCTAAATATAAATGCTGAAAAAATACTGTGAAAGGAATGTAAATAGAATTATAGTTAGTAATAATACAATAATGCTCAACCAGTTATCATAAATTTATTAATTACCAATCAAGTCTACAAGAAATGACAAATGTATCACAAATGTATGACAAATGTATAATTATTTCTTTAGAATTATTCGCGTTAAGTTAGCCCACACACATTCGAAGATATAAGAAACTTTCGAAAATGTTGTACTCTGTTAAAATAATTGCAAATAGGGAAATATATACAAGGACTCCACTTCCTTTCTATAAAAATATTAACCATTCTGTTTAAAATTCAACTCATTAGGAAAATATACAGAGCAATGTAAAAATTTAAAATTATTGCATTTTTAATTTAAAATAACTCTTCGCCAATTTTAGTGTGTAATGTTTTAGGACATAATATAAATATATGTGTTTCTTTTAAATGTAGATTTAAACTTTAAGTATTTTAAAAAAAGATATATAAAAATCTTAAACAAATAAATAAGTCAAAATTATTTAAATAAAAAATATTAAATGTTAAAAGTATCAAAATCAGGTATGTGATATGAAAATTAACTTAAAAACACTATATTACCTAAATATAATTGTGCCTGTAAAATAGATCTGGTTCTTATAAATTATCTAAATATAAATGCTGAAAAAAAAGCTGAAACCGATACATCCGAAAGCCGCATGCAAACGTGAAAAAAAAATATGATATACTAGACTTACCCATTAGCATGGAGCCGAACGACGGCCGAATGGTTAGGGTGCTGACCTTCGGTACCGGAGTTCGTGGGTTCGAATCCCACTGTGGCATGGATGTTCGTAGCCGTTCGTAATCGGCTTTAAGCTGTAGGTCCCGGTCTCATTAGCCCTAGTGTTGCAAAAAGTAGACCTTTGCACTCCAAACCAAACTAACCCAACCCATTAGCATGGAAAATTTCAACCAAAAATCAATTATATATATATATATATATATATATATATATATATATATATATATATATATATATATATATATATATATATATATATATATATATATATATATATATATATATGTTCTCAGAAATTCAGAAGCTAAGAGAGAGATGCGATTTTTCTATTTCTCCTAAAACAAGATAATTTAAAAACATATAAAAGAATATTAAGAATATTAAATACATTTTTTATCGGTAAAATTATCAATGATAAAAAATATTTATGAGGACTGGAAGTATCCATTTATATCATTCATATATATATATATATATATATATATATATATATATATATATATATATATATATATATATTATGTGTGTGTATGTATGTATGTATACACACAATGTTATATCAAGTTTATTGTTGAGTTTAAAACACAAGCTCTATACAATATGTGCGATATCCTTTATCTACTTACATATGAAATTATAGCTCAAATCTGAATAACACTTTACTTCATAAACTGTAACACAATCCATGTCACAGCACCCGTCCATTTTGGAAAAATTGTTGTATTTAACACTAGATTGCCCAAGGCAGTCATTTTGATTGTTTTTTTAATTTCAATTAGAAAAACAATTATGAAATATAATGACACAATATCTTAGAATTTGGTGACTTTTTCTATAACATATAAATGGGTTTATGAATAATTGTAGTTACTTCCGCCCTCCTTTACTATACAATATTAAAAATTAATTTTAAACAAATTTCCTTACATATTTGTTATTTTTTCACAATTCAGTCATTTTGACTGTTTTGGGGCAATATAGGTATACAAGAAATATCAGGAAATCTAGTGTTACTTACCGAGCACTAACAATTATGGGGGTCATACAAATTAATTGTAATGGCATGAGAAACACACACACAATACAATTAAATTACTTGCTTACATTTAAGAAGAACATGTCTCCGAAGCTTTTCTAATATATTCAAAAAGCATATTAATGTAA
>CM063502.1:86940451-86947951 GCA_032207245.1 Pardosa pseudoannulata
TCCATAGATAAAGAAATACTTATCTGGAGTATTACAACTCTATTCGAAACTATAATTTAAACACCGAGAACTTAGGGATTTAAGTACAAAGTTTAAAATATTGCTAAGAAGATCATAGATGTGTCGAGAAACCACGACAAATCTACTTTTGTTCCTTCAGACTAAAGATTTACTTTCTCTGATTTTAATGATAAATTTCTATCCCTACCGTAAACAATTTTGCAACTGAGTCAAGAGATTTGTAACTAAAAAGTTTCACATTTAATTCTGTTTTTAGTCAATGTAACGAAATGTTTTACAATCAGCTTAATATGTAATATATGGAAAACTGGATAGAAATACAGATTATCATGTAAAATCAAATAAAAACAAAGACATATAATGTTTAATATGTGATTGCATTTCACACTTTCAGAACACTGCTAACAAATATTTGACTATATAGCGTAACCTATTACAATTTTAATATTGTCATTCCTAAAATTTCTATAAAGTAATACCTGTAACCAGTTTATAGGTAAAAATATTTTTAACAAATTATCACTTATTAAAGTATTAAAAAACTTTGAAACATAAATTTCAGTGGTTTTGAATGTCTGTGAGGAAACACTTCACTTTCATCATGTTTTGTAACGTATAACAAATTGATAAATAATGCAGATAAGTCAGACAGCAAAGAAATATGTAAAACCTCAAATCCCGATACTTAATATTTTATTATATAATATTAGAGGTCATATTTAATTTTAAAACACAACTTATTTGTTTGAATATATTTAGCTTACTACCGCATTCGTATTTTTATATTAAACATTTTAATAGCCTGTATTGACTCTAGGGATCTGATTTACATTTAGTTAATTTGTTTTAATCCTTTGAAAGTTTGGGGAAAAAAATAAAATCACTGAGTGATAATAAATAAAACATATCATAAAAAAGTAGTGATTTATATGTGGTTATATAACTTCAAGTGTAATTTCAACTAATATTAGATTATATAACACAAGTCATCGCTGAGAATATATTTGAGATTATATCTGCATATATTTACATTATATTAAGCACGTTACAGATACTTGAATAAGACATTTGGATTTACTTTTATATTTAGGCAGCAACGAGAAAATTGGATGAAGTCAAAATTCTTGATAGCAAAGGGTAGCGTTTATATCATATGAAAATGTCTTTCTGTTTTCATTCAATATTGAAAATACTTCTGCTAACATACTCATGTAATTTCGATAAAGTAATGGCAGTTTTCATCCATATATACTATAATCATTATATTAACTTTTCAGAACTTATTAATCTATTCATAAGCCTATGAAATCTCCAAAAGATGAGTCTTCAATGAACTGAGATGACTGTGGGGAAGTACTTTGTATTTAGCATAAATTTTAATGATTGAAAAATTAAAAAATATATATTATTGGACAATAGCAAATAAAATATAACAAAAGCTAATATTTTTTATGCTATTTAATTATTCCAAGGTTTAGATTTTATTTATTTTTTTACTTAACACAAATCTTTAAATATATTTTAAATTACATACATACGTGTATTTTTACAAGAGATTAAACAAATCGCAGATCCCCAATTATATGATTTCAGTTTAATATCTTATTTAAGTAGCAAAGTGAAAATACCATATCAAAATCCTGATATCAATTGTATTTTTATGTAAGTTTCTCCTTAAGTCCCTTTATAAATGGGAATAAATTTTGCTATTATCCTGTGCATGAAATCGAATTAAGAAAAAAATAGTAGTCCTCTATAAAAAGGAATCTTTCCTTTACCTGCCCAAGACTTACATTTATGCTTTCAATGAGTGTCCACCAATGAGAAGTGTTCAATAGTTTATGGTCACTGTTTCGAATTATTGTGAATTCAGCTTATCTTTCAATGCTAGGAATTTATTTAATAGTATTGCTAGGAATTTAAGTAATTGATCTACAATAAACAAGCAAAAAATAGTGAGATACATAGTTTTTCAGTCGGTTGCATAATTTTGTGAGCAATTTATCAAATATTTGATTCTATAACACCGTTACTCATTTTCAATATTTTTATGATTATATTCGTATTTTTAAATTCACGTTAGATTCAAGAGTTCAGAGCAAAGGGAATATTTTAATTACGTAGAAGAAATTTGAGAGCATTCCTATATACGTGATATTAACTGCCAGATTTCCCCAGTTTTTAATCATAATACACGTTTTGTTGCTACCAAATTCGTAAATTCCCGATAAAACATTAGAAATAAACCGTATGTTTTAAAACAGATTAATTCCATTAGCAACCCAAGAGTTATTGTCTTGAGCTCAGAGAATAGCATATGCAACATTAGTCTAATTATGAGTCTGCAATAACTTTTGAAAAGATTTTATTTCAAATTATTTTGCAATGCTCGGAAATTTCAAACTAAACAGCAAGTAATTGGGTAATACAGTTTCAAACATCGGGAAAGGCCTGATTTAGAAAACAACATTTTTATTAGAATGCGTAAATTCAAAATTTGGTTTCTCTAACTCAGTACGAATTAAAAAAACCTGTTTACATTCAAACATACTCAAGCAGAAATAATTCCAAATATTTGCAATTCTTGGAAATTTCAAACTAAACAAAAGTATTTGAGTAATACAGTTTCAAAAATCAGGAAAAGCCTAATTTAGAAAACTACAATTTTAATAAAATACATGAATTCAAAATTTGGTTTCTCCAACTCAGTACGAATTAGAAATGTCCTGTTTACATTCAAACACACTCACATAGATATAATTCCAAAAATAATATTTTCGGACTCAAAATAGCCCAAAATGTCAAGGTCATTTAAAACCAAATTTAAAGTCAATTTTTGAGCGATTAAAATATGTTTTCCACTTAATGTGTAAGGAAAAGTAAAAATGTTGTGGAGAGTAGCAATTTTATACTATGCCAAGATTTTGCGAGTAATTTTAATCAATATTTCATTTTATAACACATCTCATCACTTACTTCAGATTACATTCATATAGATCAAACTACATCCTTACCCGTATATTCACATTAGATTGAACAAATGGCAGCTACCCGAATAAACGATTTACGTTGCATATCTTATTTAGAAAGCAAGGAGAAGATTCAGAGGAACCCCTACTCTCCTGAGAAAAAAGGGACTATTTGCATTTTGAGGGGGAATCGGCTAGTTCAGTTCGAATACCTCCCGAGGTTCAAAAATGATGTGTGAGGATTATATACCAATTTGGACTGAATGCATATTTTATAATACATACCCAAGTGCTTCAAAACTTGTCTTATTTTTAACATTGTATATCAATTTCAGAGTTCGAAACCGGAATGCTTTTGCTCTGTTAAAGGAAAATCTTTTGTATAAAATATCTTTATTAGAAAATCCTCAAAATTGAATGTTTTCCTTTCAAGATAATAGTTTAATTATTTTGTGTTACGTCAAATGACGTGCGTTTGACGTGCACGCGTCAAATAATAGTGTTTTTCTAGATATACAAATTTAAAATATATTATCATATTTAATGCACAATAAATCCTTAGAGAATATTCTTTCACTGAAAATTGGACTTAACGGTTTAGAAAAAAAACTGTAATAAGATAAATAGTTACTCTACAAATGAATTAATCATTTCTTATATAACGCAAATTAAATGAGTCTATAGTATGATTGCTAACATAATAATTAATGAAAAGCAAAAAACAGAAATTAAATTAATATCAATTTGCATTTTTATTAATATAATTAGAATTGATTGAAAAATTCAGTTAATATTGTCACAAATTATAAGTTGCAGTCTTAATTTATAAGGGGATGAATTACACCCACCCACACACGCATATACATGTATATAGATATATATATATATATATTTATATATACACACACATATATATATATATATATGTCAGGATTTAAAATATAGAGTAATTTTAAGAGATTTTAATTAGGGATTCTTTTAATGGGAGTGACGCGGCTTGAGTTATTAGTCACATAAATACGGCTCACGCGCAATGATCTAGAGAGAGAGCGATAAGCAATTACTACAGTCAGACCTGTGGCTCCTCGAAGCAGTGAAAACTGCCTTTGTTAGCAATTGGGTGCCAATATGAGACACCATTGTTGAGTAGAGTGTGATGAGGATTAATAAAGAACAGAAAAAGAATTATTTGAGAGTGGATTGATTTATATATTTACTTATGGGGATGACATATATATATATATATATATATATATATATATATATATATATATATATATATATATATATATATATATATATATATATATATATTTATATATATATATATATATATATATATATATATATATATATATATATATGTATGTATGTATGTATGTATATATATATGTAAACCAGCGTAATATAATCCACTGGTTACATACAATTGTAGCTCCTATTGTTTTTACTTGCCCGAGCTACTAGACAAGGAGATATCTAAGTGTTATTAGCTTATTAAAGATGTTGTAGTCAGTCCATTTCATAAAATAGATTAAACAGAAATCTTACGTAGATTTGGTTTGGAGTGCTACAGTCTAGTTTTTGCAACACGAGGGCTAATGAGACCGGGACCTACTGCTTAAAGCCAGTTTCGAACGGCTACGAACATCCATGCCATAGCGGGATTCGAACCCACGAATTCCGGATCCGAAGGCCTGCACCCTAACCAATCGACCATCGTTCGGCAACGATGACGTAGAGCTTAAACTTTTATTTAAGAGATTCAAGAATAACATGCTTCTCAGTATAAGGCAAAAACGAATGATCATGAACCATTTTACGTTTACAGAATTGTGCCCCACAAAGAGATGCGGAGACTAATCACTTCAAAGAGAAAATCAGTGGAAATAGTGAACCGGGAACAGTTGCAAAATGTGACGAGTGGACAGAAAATTTGCTTTTATTTTCAGAGAAAGCTTTCCTAAAATTGGCTGGACGAATTTAAATATATTTAAATATATTTGTTAACTTTATAGCCAGTATAATTACTCTTATATTTGCATACTTATGTGTAATCTCGTAATTCTGTAATTATTTTTTTGCATAATTTCATCTGATCCTTCATTGTAGACCTGATTTGAAATTTTACTCATACATTTATTGTCTTTCACTTACAGTCCTAAAATTCTGTAGTCGGAGGATGATGCACTGAAAAGCTACGAATTAGATTTTTTACAAATTTCTATGTTTGTTTCTATTCAAAATTTATCTATAATAAGGGTAATACTTCATCAAAGTACACTATGTATTTCAATTTAACATAATGCGAAAAGATAATAAGTATTTAAAAAAAATAGTAGGACAGTATTCTTGGGGCTTGCTCGGTGACGTCAGGAGAGACAATTCCTCAGACAGAACACATCTGGGATGTCAATTGAGTAATTTAAAATATAAGATATTAAGTATTTAAAATATAAAAGAAACACATTACTAGCGAAGTAAATTTGGTCTGGAAATAATTAAAACCTAGTCGTCTTAGATTGCATGGCAGGAAAATGACTCTTGTGTTATGAAGATACCAGAAACATCTCAGGAAGGCCAATCGTGATCGATCTCAGTTTGAACAATGGGTATATAATTGGAATAGATGTGTATTGTCGGTTGAATTCGGTGAGGAAACACCTAATTTCCGCGAGGAATGACAATATTCCATTATATTGGCGTTAAGAACAACGTAACTGAAAACGTGAGGATGGGAAAAATGGAGTGTGATCAGTTCAATACAATATTTTAGAATCAATGTAAGACATAGAGTTTGATAATAGTGAAATTCCGACTAAATGGTGTTACCGTAATAAAATAGTAAAAAAAATATGGTGTGTTGTAGCGGTCAATGTTGATAAATGACAAGTGCATTGAAAATACCGCATGATATTAATGAAATTAAAATCTTGTTTACTTTTTTATGTAATTTAATGTTGTAAAAAGAATATTATTTATTAAGATATGTTCTACTAACATGAGACATTTTACATGGAATTTGTGACATCCACATGTGAATTTACACCGCAATCAGCCATGATATAACTGAAGATCTTAGCTGAAAGAAGAACATCATGTATTTTTTCAGTTTAAATTACTAATGTGACTAAATAAATATGGAGGAGAGTGCAATATAACATATATGAAATAATTAAAAGTGGTTCAAGAAACTTCAAAAATATGTCTTTCAATATTTTCTTGAAGCCAGAAACTGAAAATCCCAACTTAGTATAAAAGATTTAGTATTTATTGTAGAAGTTTATTTGAAAGCTATCTCTATTGTTAGATTCAATCATAGTGTACATTATAGTTAAATGATTTCTTAAGTCATATTCAGCTTTTTACTAAAGACATACACTAATAACTTGTCTATTTTAGTCTTAGAAAATCTGCACCCTTTGAAACTTGTATCTAAAATACATATTTTTACTCATTCATCAGAGTGATACTCATACAAAGTTTATACAGATCAAAAGTATTTTGGCCGAAGTACAATTACGGAAATCGAATGCGCATCGGAGTCACTGCGCTCTATATTCTTTGCAGAGCTGAAACCACCACTCATAGGTTCGGTACAGCTGCTTCGATTGGAGCTTACTGTGTTGATTCGCTGGTCGATGACATGTTATTTTGTCTGACATATGAGTTGTAGAAATTGCAAATCTCTTCACTAGAAAAGCGCATTCTGGAATTACTTATCTTCAGTCTTTGTTTTAAAATTTGTTCTTTCTATTTCGCTTGTGTGCTTATCTCTAATTTAAAAAACATTTAAGACATACCATTTATATAAGAGATAATTAAATATTGAGTGTGCGGTATTTGCAAGCAATTTGTTTTATTGTTAATATGATAAATAAAATTTATATCAAAAGAAATGGTCCCATTACTCAATTTAAAAATATTTCAGGTGCCATTTAAAAAAATATCTAGTATATAAAAACATTTAATGAGGAAATTTAATTTAATCATGACTTCATGACTAATCATGTGTTTTTTTACTTGGAACATTTGTTTTATTTCCAATGTTTGTTTATTAGTGGAGATAATACTAGTACACAAAACAGAGTGTATGGACTTCAATCATTTATCTAAAAATCTGAAGATGTATGAACGCTTTGAAAAAGGTTATAAGAAAGGGTTTTTGGCTCAATTTCGGAAACTAAACTTCTTAATCCAATTAAATTAAGTCTGCATACTAAGCAAGATTATGCTCAACAAGGAAGTTAAAAAAAAGGATATACCTACAACAACGATTGTATTAAGTTTTCCGAGCAATTTGAATTATTATTGTGATATCAGATATTTATAATATTTTATAAACTAATAGTATTTGAAAGAAAGCGTGATGGAAAATCCAATACACATTTTAAAACTTCCCCCATGAATAAAAGAAACAGTAAAACAAATCAGAATGACTTACTCGGTTCTAGTATATCGGATTAATATAATAAACAAATTTAGCTGAACGAAATTTCTTGCTATCGTG
>CM063502.1:86952951-86970451 GCA_032207245.1 Pardosa pseudoannulata
CACGTAAAAATGTTAGTTAAGAATAAGGTTTTGTCTGGTTGTTGAAATTGTTTTCATTCACAGCTAGTTAGTTTTCCACTACATAAATTTAGCCGCAAAGCTTTAATATATATATATATATATATATATATATATATATATATATATATATATATATATATATATATATATATATATATATATATATATATATGTGTGTGTGTGTGTGTGTGTGTGTGTGTGTGTGTTTTGTGTGTGTGTGTATGTGTGTGTGTACAGTGAGTGACGTTCAGATAGAATGTATAACAATTTATCATTAATGGTATCTAAGTATATAAGTATTGGAAATCAGTTTACATGAGTAAAGGTAAGAAAAATTTTATGTTTTTCAAACTGTTTAATCTAATTATTAGAGGAAAGTTTAAAATTCTAATTACTATATACTGGAATAAATCATTTAAAAAGACATAAAGTTTGAGTGAGAAGTATAAAAAGTAATAAATTGCTCTAAATTTGCTGAAGCGAAAAGCGACTGTATAGCACCAAAAACCGAATTTGAAATAGATTTAAAAACTAGTCAGTACTTAGACGCATTACACATGAAAAGTACACTAATTATTTAATGGTATTTAGAGATGCCATTTTGGAGAAAAAATTTGTACTACATCTATGAATAGTAAATTTATGTATTTTTAAACAAAACCGGCAAATCATTAAATAGCTCTCGTTCCTTTTTAACTCCTTTTGTTACACTTCACCCACACGCAACCGATTTGGATACGCGGCTCATATGATTTATTAGCAAAAAAATAATAATGACTAGCCCTTCGCACGTTATTCGAGCCATTTCTATTCCTAACTGGCAATATCTGAAGCACACGAGAAACAGCAAAGATTCGTGAAATGGAAACTTAGATATCAGTAGATATTGAAAGCTTTAATGAGCTTCTAGTTTGTCTTATGTATCTGAGAACTTTCTTTTCTGTTTCATCTTATTTGTCGATCCCTTCTTTTTTTCTTTATTCCTAACCTCATTAAAAGCGAGAGATTTCCAGTGTGTTTATATGAGAGGGAAAAAACGAGATTTTTTCCCCTTCTCTCCGTTCCAGGGAGTACTCGAGTAGCGCTTTCTCGTTCATTTTACAGCTGCTATTTTTTAAGCGAACACGTTTTTCGTCTCGTCTTCCCAAAAATAAAAATAAAAGGTGTGCGTGCTAGGTCGAGTGTCTTCATATTAAAAACGAACCTTCTTTGAGCGATCTTTCTTAAAAATCTTCGCTTGGCTAAAGTGGATTATATTTAAATTATCTTTTTAGGAGTTTGTTGAAGAAGCATTCGAGATGGCGAACAGTATATGCAGAGTAGTGTGTTTTTTTTTAATGTGATGAATGTTATAACGTAGATTTATTGCAGGAATGCTCCGATGTTTAAATGGCAGAGTGTTCGCAAAGATATTCGTATGAGAATTTTCTCTTCGAGCATGCTTGTACTTTTCTAGTGTACAAACTAAAATGCTATATTTAGCTTTGTTTAGGAGTTTGTTGAAAATTTAATAAGCAGTGTATATGGAATTTTTCTTACTGTGATTTCAGTTATAGAATTCATTCCAGACATGTATAGACTTTAAAATCTGATAGTTTATAAATTTATATATCTTATAGATTATTTATCGATTTATAGATTTATTGATTTACTATGTGAGAGTTTTCTCCGCAAAGCAGTTTGCAATATTCTCGCAAACGTTATTGACCTTATAATTGGTATATAAGTTGTGAGCTATATTTTGGAGCGGCATGATACGATTTTAAGACGACCGACCACGTTCATACAGCAATTTTCGTGAAAAATATAGAAAAAAAAATATTCGTTTATTTTAAAGACCACTCTTTTAGCTTTAGAAAACAGTTTTTAGCTTGCTTCTAGGGGCATTAGAAGACATCATATACATCTGTTTAATCATCAGCGGAAGTGAGCAGTTAAAGGGGTTCCCTTTGAGTGTTAGCATGGAAAGCTTCGTAAATAACGTATTATAGATTTTAAATAAATAAATAAATTACTTCAGTACATTTCTGAATGTTTATCAAATTATAAAACACTTAATGAATTTATCCAATAAAATCTGAGTTGAATTTCTGAAAAACTGTGATTTTTTCTACACCACCACACCTCCACAATCATAAATGTTAAAATATTATTTAGAATTTAATTAGAATTTAACTGTATGTTTTTAATGAAGTTATGTATACATTGAACCTCAGGATTTAAAATATATATTTTTTTAAATGAGTTATGGGCATTTATGTTAGAAATTTCATTATTTTTTTTTCTTGAGTTTTTGCTCTAAATAACTTGATTGGCTATAACTCATTTATAGTGTAGAATATTTTCATTCTGGAGGTTCAATGCATACATAATGGATATATGTCTACATTTATCCAAGAAAGAGTGATATGTTTGCGTATTTTTTTTTAATTAGGAGTTTTGGAGAAAGTCAAAAATGCTTGTTTCTTTCTCTATTTTCGTCAATTTTTAAGACAATATATATATGTATTTATTTTCATATTTTTCTATGTTTTATAACCTATTACTGCAATATCTAAAACATATTTCCATAAAAACCTTATTTTTAAAAAAATTGGCTCCGAAGGTGGTCGGTTACCTTAATCCTGCTAGTATCATGGATGATGAAAGCCATTTCGTGCAGTCGTACCTGTATCTCTATCTAATTTTCTCCTACTGTAAACATATTTTCGATTTAATTTTATGTTTTGTGTAGTCTTAAAATATGACTTTGGAAATAAAATTGAGAGAAATTTAAAAAATAATTTCCGAAATTGTATGCCTACTCAGCTTTATTAAATAACCGTGAATAATATCACAAATATTTAACAGTTTTACTGCATTAAATAACATTTTTAAAGTGGGGGAATAAGATGGGGTTGTACATACTTTTATAAAAGTACTAACTCAATAAGTTTAGTGTTGTTTTATGTGTACAACAATAAGTGAATTACTTTTAATTTTTTAAGGTAAACAGTCAAAGACTGTTGGACACACGCTTATGTCACACAAGAGAAGATATTTTTAAAGTTACCTTTCAGATTCAAGAAGTTGGGCACAGCTAAAGATTTTCATGTGGTCAAAAACATTTAAACATTTGTTACACAGACAGTGCTTTAATAAGAAAGTAATGAAGGAAACGAGGTGAACGAGATATCAACAAGAAAACTCAACCAGGTTAAAGTCTGAATGACTCCTAAATACATATATCTTACATACCATGTGAAAAAGAACCATGTAACTAAAAATTTAATTTTTTTCTACTTCTTCGACACAAGTTTACCTGTACACAGCATAAAATTACTATCTTACAATCAACAAAATTGTTGAAATTCTATACTTGTCACGTCTCCTGTAAGTCTTACAGTCATCCAGATGAGAATACTATCGTTTGTTTTGAACATAATAACAAAATAAATCACACTTTACTTTTAGAAAAAATTTTTATTTTTTCTAGTACACTCAGGAAATGTAAAAATTTGTACGATGTATCGGATTATTTCAAATGCCAGTAAATCACCGAACATGTAAATAACATTCAATTAGCGTTTGTACGCTGGGATAAATTCACTCAAAAATAAAGTCTATCGTTACAGAAAAATGATGCTGTTTTTACACCAAAATATTGCATTTTATTTTTTAAATTTCTAAAAATTTATATTCGAGAAATAGCTGAAAGTTTTCAAACAGTTTTTACAATATCACAAAAAACCTAATTCTTCCATTAGCGGAAGTTTTTAACAATATGAATTAAAATGACTGGGACGTCTAACTTTGTAACTAAAGTAAAAATAAATTAAATTAGTTTTATGTTTAAAGGCTAGTTTAAAACTTTCCCTGATATAGTCGTTTCAATAAGCTGTATTTTTCAACAACAGTTACATATATCTTAATAGCTTTACATTTTATTTTAGGAATTTCCATAACTTTCCAATTCAAAATCATTAAATTTTGCTTTATTTCTGAAAGGACATCACTGAACAATGACTTTAAATTTTCACAGGGTTTAGTTATGTAAATGGTAATTGCGTAATAAACTAAGTATTTTATGTGATATCACTTTCAGATATTTTTGACTCTGTTAGTAGCTTCACCTTCTTACGGAATGTATTAAGATTTAGATTTATAAGTCTCAAAAACTAAAAAACGTATTAATTTCATAAAGTTACCAATTCAAAAAGTTTGAATAGTATGCTTTTTTACTTCAGTAAATTTATGTTCAATCATTTTTTCACTTTCTAGTAACAAATCTTACAGAATAACATTATGTATTTTTTTTCCAGTTTAAGAAAATTTTTTCATCATGATTAGTCTTAGACAGTTAAATTTTTACATTTTATACTAGAAATAAAAGTAAAAATTTAAAATGATTCTATATATTTCACTGTATAAACTCATTTATTTTTAAAAATGTAATTTTATGAAGGAAAATGTGAAATAAGCTCATTTTCTCTTTAAAGGCTTATTTTAAATTTGCATTGAAGAAAACGATTCAATAAAATAGATATCTCAATAACACTTACTTAACTCTTAATATCTATACTTTTTTATTTTAGACCCTGCCATAACTTCATCTTCAAAATTATTAAATCAAAATCTGATTCATTCCTGAAAGGATGTCACTGAAAACTAGCTTTAATATATCAAATTTTCTGATTTTATAAATGGTAATTGCGTAATCATAAAGATTCATTTATTTGTAGAAATCCTTTTCCTTCCCAACAATTTCAGTCTGTTATGGAATGTATTAAGGTTTATGTTTATTTTATAATCTCAATAAGTATAAATCTCAGTAATTTCATAAAATTTGTGCTGCTGAAATATTTGAACAATATGACTTTCTGAGTCAATAAATTTATGTTCAACAAATTTTTCATTTTTCAGTACAAGATCGTACAATTAAGGAATTGTGTCATTTTCAATTTCCAGTTTAAACAGTATTTTATTCATGGCGAGTATATGTTCATTATTTTTTCCGATTATAAATGTAACAAAAAAAACATAAATAGTGTTTAAAACTTTATAAAACAATAAATTATTATTTAATATCGAAATTTATTAATGAAGTGTATCTTTCTTTTAAATTGTTTAGAACTCAATAACAAAAAAGAAAAATAAAATTACGTTAGTTAGATTGATGTTAAAATATACAAATCACGAAAATTTAATTTTCATTAATACTTACATAACCCTTGACAATTTCTCCTTTTACATTAGTTTTCTAATTAAAACTATTAAATCACATTTGCCTTAAATTCCCATTGTTTAACTAAACACTGCCTTTTATTTATCAAAGTTTCGATGTTGTAAAGAATAATTGCGTAATCATAAAAAAAATTTCATGAATTTTATTTACTGAATCATTTTTTTTTTATATTAAGCAGTTAAATCTTCTTAGAGAAGCCGTTAATATTAATATTTATATTTTATATTGTTAATTGAAATCAAGCATACTTTTTTAATTTCATAATTTAAAACAATCTAAATAAACTGACTGAAACATATGAGCTTCTAGGACTATAAATTTATGTTACATAAATTTATCATTTTTCTCAGCAGTTAATCTTACTATTTATCTCGCCTTGAATTATTTACACTTCATTTTAAAATTTTTATTTATGGCATGTCTGTATACAATAAATGTTCTTCATTTTAAAAATTATCTCTCTATATTATATCTTCAGCTGTATGGCTCATTTTAATAGTATGTATAGAAGTTTGGACAAAATATATTTGTTATTCTGGAATTATGTACTAGAATTTGTAACCCTTGTTTAATTCATTTTAATTTAAATGTTCTAATCTTTAAGACAAAAGTATTTTAATAATTTCAAGTGCTGTGAAAGTTAAGCGATTGCAATTCTTTGCTAAAGACAAATCAAAAGATGCCATGGAAATCCGTCTAGACGAAGTGTGTTACATTATCCTGAAAAAGATCCTTAATGGATTAACAACTTTGACAATAACTCTTTAGCAAAACTATAAACAAAGGAAATTGAACAAAAGATTAGTGGCTCTAGCAAGATTTTTCTGTCTACGAGTGAATAAAAAGCAGTATTCATGAATTAATACCAATAAATGTAATAGTTAAGATTTAGTTAAGAAATCACATCTTATTTCTGCAATGAAATAATTTCAGAAAGAAAGAAAAAAATCAAGATCTTTATGACACCAGAAAAATATATTAAATTTCCTCTAAATTTATTTCAATATGATTTTCGACCTTATAAAAAGTCTGCCCTTTTGATATTAAGAAAAATATTTTATCACTTTTCATTTGAATTTTTTTAGATTTTCTTATTACGGTATGGTTACATTAAACTAAATTTAGGTTACTTGAAAATACATATGTACATATATGCTATTTTAAAACATCTGTTGTAATTTATGATCTGACAATTTTTTCATGCCGATTTCATTCCCTTATAGTTTGTTTTGTAACTTAGTTAGGAAATCACATCTACTTTCTGCAATGAAATAATTTCAGAAAAACAGAAAAAAAATCAAGATCTTTATGACACCAGAAAAATATATATAATTTCCTCTAAATTTATGATTTTTGACCATATGAAAAGTCTGCCATTTTGACATTAAGAAAAAATATTTTATCACTTTTCATTTGAAATTTTTTAGATTTTCTTATTCCGGTACGGTTACACTAAACTAAATTTAGATTAATTGAAAATACATATGTACATATATGCTATTTTAAAACATCTGTTGCCATTTATGATCTGACAATTTTTTCATGCCGATTTCATTCCCTTATAGTTTGTTTTGTAACTTATTTAGGAAATCACATCTACTTTCTGCAATGAAATAATTTCAGAAAGAAAGAAAAAAAATCAAGATTTTATGACACCAGGAAAATATATATAATTTCCGCTAAATTTATTTCAATATGATTTTTGACCTTATAAAAAGTCTGCCATTTTGATATTAAGAAAAAATATTTTATCACTTTTCAATCGAAATTTTTTAGATTTTTTTGTTCCAGTATGGTTACATTAAACTAAATTTAGGTTACTTGAAAATACATATGTACTTATATGCTATTTTAAAACATCTGTTGCTATTTATAATCTGACAACTTTTTCATGCCAATTTCATTTCCTTAGAGTTTGTTTTGTATCTTAGTCGAATAAAATATATAATCATGTGCATATGACAACATACTCAAAATTAAAATAAAGATATTTATAAAAAGGCCGTTTTTATATTCCTATATATTTCATACAATATAAAACTAAAAATAGAATATTTTTAAGAAGAAAATGCAGCTTAAATTTTATTCAACTTTTAGCACAAACAAGGGAATAATCTATTATTAATTTCTTAGATCTTTATAACAAATTTAATGAATAACCTATGTTTAAATGTGATTTTTTACATTCATCACTTTTAACTGTATTAAAAATTTAAAAATCGTGAATTTATATAAATGCTTTACTTAAAAAACTAGCTATTAAAAATTTTATCGTTTTTTAAAATATTATAAAATGAATAGTTTCAAACATAATATTATATTATATTTCAATAATAAAAAATATTTTTAAAAAGTCAATGATATTTAACTCATATTTTAAAGTATTATTTTGGATTAATTAAAAATCATAAGTGATTTTATGGTTTAACTTTTTAAAAATTATGCAATGCATTATTTTTATTCTTTCAAACTAATTACCCTCCTTATATTGAAATTTCTAAAGTGAAGAATCGGCAAAGAAGTGGCTATGAAGTATACTTTTATATTATAAGTACCTATTGTGGCAAGATTTCTTTAGTGTTTTATTTGTATAGAGACTATTGAAAAAAGACTTTAAAAAATTGTCTGTGTTACTAACAAATGATGCAAGAGGATGATACCTTCTTTTTGTTACTCGAGATTTTTTAATAAATGTTACTCAATGAAAAATATGAAAAGGAATTGAAAATTACTTAAATACTTCATTGCATAACATCTATGAATCAACCAAAAAACACGGAATATAGTATTAATTATCTGCAGAAAAAAATTAGAAGACATGATTATTTATGAATTAATATTTTGTTAGATTTTGGAAATCTTAGAAATTAAAATGAATTAACAATCTATCTATGAGACAAAACACAATTTTTATAATTAAAAATGTTTATAGGTGACTACGTTCTTTTTATGTTTTAAGCTCTAAAATGACGTCTAAAGCAGTATTAGTACCAATATAATCTTACATTTGTCAGAATGCTATAAACCTTAAATATATTAGCATTTATTTTAAAGAGCTACAAAAGGTGATATACTGGCTTTACTGAATATTTGGTGTTTATAAATCCACCAAACAGAGAATGTTGATTAACATCACTAGAATTCAGAAATTTAGATTTCATACCGAATCACTCGAACATCAAAGCCTAGAAATAAGTGAATAAATATAAGGTATGATGACATGAAACTTTATTCATCTAAATCAAATATATTTTACATGGCATGAGTTTTAAAATCAGTTATCAGTAAATAATTTGTAATTTTCCCATAAAAAAGTAATTATGATTATTCAATTGTGGAAATCAACAGCAATTAGACATACTATAGAAATGTTACACAGCTCATATAAATCACAAAAGATGGAATTCAAATACTAATTTTGAAGAAAAATAATAAATAAATCAAATTATATAAATTATTTCAATGACAGTCAGAAGAAGTACATCAAAATAAGGTATGGTGACATGAAACTTTATTCATTTAAATCAAAAATAATTTTACATGGCAGGAGATTTAAAATCATTTATCAGTAAATATTTTGTAATTTTCTCATAAAATGTAATTATGATTATTCAATTGTGGAAATGAACAGCAATTAGACATACTATAGAAATGTTACACAGCTCATATAAATCACAAAAGACGGATTTCATATACATCTTTTTGATGAAAAGTAATAAATAAATCAAATTATATAAGTTATTTCTATAACAGTCAGAAGAAGTGCATCAAAATAAGGTATGATGACATGAAACTTCATTCATCTAAATCAAAAATAATTTTATATGGCATGCATTTTAAAAGCATTTATCAGTAGATAATTTGTAATTTTCCCATAAAAAGTAATTATGATTATTCAATTGTGGAAATGAACAGTAATTAGACGTACTATAGAAATGTTACACAGCTCATATAAATCACAAAAGGTGGAATTCATATACTACTTTTGAAGAACAATAATAAATAAATCAAATTATATAAATTATTTCTATGACAGTCAGAAGAGAAGTGCATCAAAATAAGGTATGGTGACATGAAACTTTATTCATCTAAATCAAAAATAATTTTACATGGCATACGTTTTAAAATCATTTATCAGTAAATAATTTGTAATTCTCCCATAAAAAGTAATTATGATTATTCAATTGGGGAAATAAACAGCAATTAGGCGTAATATAGAAATGTTACACAACTCACATAAATCACAAAAGATGGAATTCATATACTACTTTTGAAGAAAAATAATAAATAAATCAAATAGTATAAATTATTTCAGTGACAGTCTGAAAATAAACTGTTCCAATAAAGAAATGTTGTAAAGTACATTATAAAGGATTAAGTGAATAACCCAAGGTGTTTTTAATCATAGTTATTAATATAAATTATTATTTTTAAAACATTAAACATTATTCTCAAGGTTATGAAATTCATTGAATTGGAAACTAACCAATTGGAAGTTATTCGTACAGTCATTTTTATTCAGGGTTTTTAAGATATAATTATGAGAAGATTTCTACTTACTCAAGATTTGGCAGATTCCTTTTTTATAATGAATCTTAAAAATACTACAATTTGTGCTCTAAAACAAATGCTTGCTACTTTGCTTACATGAATTACCATATCAAGAATGTATCTCTTAGAAGCATCCTTGCTTTATTTGCATAATAAGGCAATTTCGGATCTCGAAATTGCTTTTATATTTCAGTGTGGTTGCAAAAGCATTACTTGTCGCGCAGCAAAAATAACATGAATCATGAATGAGTTATTGCACTGTTACTGGAAGCAGTTTTATTGTTAATATAAAAAGCTATAAGTAGATTTTTATTGAGGGTTTTTTGAACATTTATTTTCTCGAAAATCCATAAATAAAGATGCATATAATATTGGTGTGCATTTTTTAAGGAAAGAAAAGTTTTTGCCTGTAAATGAAAAAACAATGTAAAAGTACCAACTCATTTCAATGTTCCTCTGGGGAAAATGGAATTTTAAATCAGCCGTACCGTTTATAAATGTCACCATTGGGTTTTATTCGAACTCTTACTGAACACAGTCTGAACCTATCTAAGTACAAATAAAATATGATTCAAAAACCTTTATATTTCGATCCACTGCAATCTTAAGATACAACCTGGAGTAAAAAAAAAAGATTACTTAAATTTACTTATTCAAAACACGTCTTCTGCTACAAAACACAGGTAACATTTATGGCTCATATTGGGCCTAATCGTATACATTCATTCACATACCCACATAAATTTTATTTCCGACATTAAGTACAACTACCTTCCACTTCTAAAGACGTTAGATAGTCGGGACCGGCTGTTTTGTTTTTTATTCGATTTCTAAATTTAGTTCCAGCAAGTTACTCGTAAATACATTTCCTTTTTTTTCTGCTTACTAATAGAAATGGACATACAAGCTTGAAAGCTTAGAGGAGCATGATACACGATCAGTTTATTTCTGCAAATATTTCTTTATGTTCTGCAATAAAATCAGTTGATTTCATTGATTCAGAAAATGCTTAAACTAAGACTTCAGAAAGTTAGAAAAAAATTCAGGTTTTATATCCATTACTTAGAGTTTATACATACGTAAGAAGAAAGAAAAATATTTTGTTCAGTTATTTCTATATTTTTAACTATTTTATATTCATATATCTACAAGATTTATTAATTGTCAAAATTGAATAAATACACTTTCATTCATTTTATGAATGCGCTAAAAGATATGTTCAACAATCAAAGACAGACACGGGAAAGCACATGAAAACACGTTCTTGTAAAGGTTGGACGTCAGAGCGAGCGATGCATAGAATTTTCTCAAGAGACAGGCAACTAAGTCAGTGAATTTAACTACAAAATGTAACTTAAATCGGATGGGAAAAACTGAGCCTTTTTTCAGCGATAGCAGTAAAATACTGTGAGTTGCACCTATTGCAGAGAAGTTTTTGTGAAATAATAGGAAGAAAATAATAGGAACACCTACTTAAAAATGAGTCGTCCTTCGATCGTCCAATAATCTGCTGTCTCGATTCACAACAGTGTGACACCTACTGGCGGCGAAACTGAAGGTAACAGTCTAGTATTTCACAGTGGGAGAGCTGGATGAGAAAATTATGTTTCTTACAAAGCGTTATTATGTCCCACTTCTCTGTTCCTCGATGTGAAATGAGACAGGATAATTCCGGCTCGCCTAGCTGGAGTAACTTTGGGTACCCTAACAAGGTTGGCTGTTCTCGTCAGAACAGCCAACCTTGTTGGTGTTTTGAGGACCACAGTAACAAGGGTTATGACAGTCGACACAAACCTGATTCAATAGTCTTCTGCAAAGCACAACAGTGGGTGAAATTCGAAGTTGAAGGACCGTGATAGACGGGTGTTGAAAAGGATATTTACCCCAACTCGCAAAACTACACTGTCACATATAACGTCGGAGATGAATACCCACCTTCTGAACCCCGTATCCTTGAAAACTATTCAACAACTGATTCAAGTTGTATTCTGCGAACATTCATGGCTAAGTAGCTATTTTAAAACCATTAGTTTCAGCGCAGAATGTAATGAAGAGACTTCAGTGGTGCCCCAGACCACCTAAATTGGACACAACTGCAATGGGAACAAGACATCTGGTCTGATGCATTATCATTTACATTATTCCATAACCTATGAACGTATAACTGTGTTCGTCTTGCGAACATCGGCCGAAGCATCTCATGTTTATTGCCACCTAAATTGGACCACCTAAATTGGACACAACTGCAATGGGAACAAGGCATCTGGTCTGATGCATTATCATTTACATTATTCCATAACCTATGAACGTATAACTGTGTTCGTCTTGCGAACATCGGCCGAAGCATCTCATGTTTATTGCCTGATTTCAACCGTTAAATATGTAGAGGTTCCGTGTTGGTGTGGGCCGCAATATCTCCCCTTGTATTGGGGCCTCTTGTCGTATCGAGGGATATGATCATAGGCGACCATTATCGAAGCATTCTCTCAGATCATCCTCATCCTATGCTTCAGAATCTCTTTCCTGGAAAACGTCGCGTGTTCATACATGATAACATGAACATGATGATAAAGTAGAATATTTTATCTGATGTCCTCAGTTTTCTGATCTTAATATTATTAAGTCTTTCTGGTGTTATTTAGAGAACAAAATCCGTGCTCTTTTTCCTTCTCCACGCAAACTACCTGAACTTGAGACGTCCTGGACTAGGAATGAGTGCGAATTCAGATGAATTTTTTCAAAAGCTATATTTGTCAATCCCACCTTTAATGCAAGCTGCCACTTAGGGCAAAGTTGGCATAACCCCTTACTAATTAACTTTGTTCATTTATTTACAGGCGTTCTTATTATTTTGCCCTATAAATGTATGTATACACACATACACATATACATGCATAAATATGTGAATATATATATATATATATATATATATATATATATATATATATGTTGCCTAAATATCTATATATTTATTTGTTTCTAATAACTGATTTACCCCGAAATCGAATTTGGAACTTCTAGAATTGATACAAGTGAAGATAAAGATATAAGGTTGATATGCTATTGATATCACTATAGTTCGTATAGATTCTTGTGTATAAAAATATTTTTTTAAGGTTTAATTTACATTTAAATTATAATTTTAAATTTTTATGACATCGTTACATATGTTTGTCACTTTGAACAGAAAAAATAAGTTGTTCAATACTTCGTATTTTATTGCTTCATAAATATTTTTAACTCATTACTTTTGAACTATAAAAACATTTATTTCTTGAGAAATCGTTTACTTTTAAAGAGTTATTTATATCACACTTTAATGATTTTTAATTTAATTAACTTTTAAAAATTAAAGCATCTTATTAATTTGCCAATAACTACATGTTCACATAATAGAGTAGTATTTACTTGAACCATCCGGTAAAGTTGATTAAAAGTTCAAAGTTCATTAAATCTGTTTACAAATGTCCAACGTAGTCCTATAATCTACTGTAGACGGAATTTGAAAGTTTCCTTCTAATACTTGTTGTCATTTATTTAAGAGAATATTAATTTGCAAATCTTTTTAGTTGTTAATTTTTTTCTTATTGTCATTTTTCAATCAAAACCGATTAATTGACAATGCTAATGAGATTAAAAAAAACTTTAATTATCTCATAGAATACCTTTCAATAACAGTGAATAATTTATAACCTACAAAAATTCGAATACGACTTTTGAATACTATGGAAATTCAATTAAAACCTTAAAGAAAATTCTGTTTCTTTAGAAAAGTAAATATTTTCTTCCTATTCTTTATTTGAAATAGAAATTAGCATCGGTACAAATACTCTCATCCTATTTCTTCTTTAATATCTAGTTTTTCAGCATAACAGCTTAACATTCAGTTTTTGCAGTACTTTCAAACGTAAGCTGTTTAAGAGAAGATAATCACTTAACATTTCGTGTTCTTCATTTCTGTATGTTTAAGTATTAATGATCAAAGCGTTGTATAAACAAAAAATATTCTGCTGACTTCGCTTTAGAGAAGAAGTTTGTTCTAAGAAACAAATGATAAAAAGCTGATTATGTAATTTTTTTTTTATGTTGCGTCTTAAAATGTCGCTTATAGTCACCTCTAGAAGTCATAGATTTTTAATGAATGCAAGTAATCTCTTTTTAACATCTTTTTTGGATTTATATTATCTTAGATCCATATGACTTTCACATAACTGTAGAAAAGAAATATAAAATCAACTTTTTGCTCAGCGCAAGCTAAACGAAATAATTGTGTTTCTTGATCTGTGAAGTAACTCGAAACTAAATTGTCCATAGTGTGACTGTAATTTTAAAATCTAAAGGAACTAAACAATAATTGCACTGAAAATATTTAGATTTAAGGTATAAGATTAATTAATAAAATCTTTAAAAATGTGTAAATAAATACATAGGGTAGCATTTTTTTCTTGTAATAACCAGTTATTTGCAGTAACATTTCATCTGTGTTAACAATAAATGGAAATTTTTGGCTTAACTTTCGTAACATAATGAAATGGTAATATAGAATAACAGTAATACTATTTACTGTAATAAAAAAATGGGTAAATCAGATTCAGTTAAAACACTAAAAACTACTTTAGCGTTTGAGTACGGTAACTAAATATCTTGCACGAATACCATTTACTGAACGGTTGGACTGAATTTAACTAGTTAATTATTGACTACTTGAATTTTTTGTCTGAACCTCTTTCTTTATATGCCTAGTACTAAGTAAATATTGAACAAACTAATAACCTCTCTGTAAGCCTATTTATATGACTATTTCCTAATTGAATTTACATCATAATGTTCATTTGAGTGTACACAGCTACGCTGATAAATAAGTTTGTAAAAATTATAAAAAATAAAGACAGAAATTATTTCGAATACTCAAGGCATGAACATGAGACATGTTAGTTTTACCATGCCGTCATTTTGATCAAAATAGTATCTAAAAAAATAATAATAATACAAACTTCGAAAAAAAACCTTGTATGAAAATTTATACATATTAATTACGTTAGGGTTTTCTTTCATATGCAGCTTTACAATATAATTGCTGATTTTTTCATTATATATTTAAAGTAAAATTTTATCCCAAACTGCTAATTTATTCGAGAACTTGTTGTTAATCAGACATACGCTGTTTATTTATCTAAAACAAGAAGATAACGGTGATATAAAATTATGTGTTAAAACTTTTAATCTTGTAAATAAGTTAAATCTAGACTTTCATTTGTTATATCCAGTTATATTGCACTGATATATACTATTATTTAAAAATTTATTTAACATACCAAATTAATCTAAACTACTAAATTTAGCTGAAATTATTAGTAACGAGTTTTTTTTATGGTTAGGTACACAAACGTTGAAGATAGCACTGATGTAAAATCATCTATTAGATCCCAAAGTATGCAAGCTTTAAGTTAAATGCATGCTAAATCCATTTATATTGCATTTATATAGTCAAACATCCCAACATATATCTAAAGTAAAAGCTTAAGCAAGAATACTAAATTTGGCAGAATTTATTCATAATGACACGTATCATGGTTAGTTTACATAGAAGTTAAGGATAATAATGATGTAAAAGCGTGTGTTAAAATCTAAAATCTAAATACGGATCTCCACGTTCTAAATCCAGTCAGATTGCATTTACATAATCTAGTATTTAAACATATATTTAAAGTAAAAATTTAAGTAAGAATACTAAATTTAGCAGAAATTGTTCGTAATGAGACGTATCATGGTTAGTTACATAAAAGTTTAAGATAACAATGATGTAAGAGCAAGCACATTAAAATCTGTGAAAATCTAATCTAACTGCCTTTAGATTAAAATTATACGGTTAAATCTCAAACTAAAGACTTACTTTGAAATGAGCGGACCATTAAAAAGACGCAGTAATAGGTGCGCAGTGCAATATCCCAGTTTAAGGCACCATTTCCGGGCATGAAAAGTCGCTCTTACTCTCAAATTGCCCCTATTAATTTTAAGAAAAGTGTCACCAGGCTATAAAATTTCTTCTACGAATAGAAGATTCTGATCTGGTGGTAAAATCTTTGTGGATATTACCTCCGGTTTTATTATCAGCCGGTAAATATCCATGAGTAAAAACTGTCCTGTTATGATATAAAAATGATTCGTGCTCATAGAGTTGTGTACATTAAACGAGAAATGATTGGGAACTTTACGATAGATATATATCTGGTTTTAAAATTTTACTTTAAAGTTTTTGCGAGGAGAATTCATCGATACGTTTTCTAGTATAATGTCCAGTGTGTCGTATCTTATTCTGTTATGAAACACACACACGCACACACACACACGCACACACACACATATATATATATGTTTGTGCGTGTGTGTGAGTGCGTACGCGACTGTATGAATACATACATACATACATATCTATCTATCTATCTATCTATCTATCTATCTATCTATATATATATATATATGTGTGTGTGTGTGTGTGTGTGTGTGTGTGTGTGTGAGCGCGAGAGTGTATGAATATATACATATATATCGTGATCCAGTGTTAAAGCGAATGGAATAATTAGTTCTTCGTAGTAAAACACTTCTTTATTTAATATGGAGTTTCCGTTTCAGACATCGCTTGTGCCATTTGCTTTTGTTCGTGGCAGAGCTAAGCGTAGAATGTGTTGACAGTTCCGTGTCCACGCGCTAACTGATTCTTATCTCTTGATTAGTCATAAACTTCCTGTGAAATATATCTGAGCTTGACGGCATTATTCAAAAAGGTTACGCAAGCGTGGGTCTTTTTAATTTATTTTATTATTATAAAAAAGTTCCCTTTTAAAATCGTTTATAACACACGTAATTTCAAACTATCCCCTTTTTAAACCTGATATATATATATATATATATATATATATATATATATATATATATATATATATATATATATATATATATATATATATATATATATATGTATATATATATATATATATATATATATATATATATATATGTATATGTGTGTGTGTGTGTGTGTTTGAGAGTGTATAAATCACATAACATCTAAAAGCTTATATGAATATTCGGTAACAGACCTTAATTCCCTATACAATGTTATTTATTTTCTTGTATTACTTTTATAGATCCTATCTCACCCTGCTTCTGAGTCTGTTTTGATATAATCGGTATCGTTTTCCCATATTTTAGGAAAAATTGATGTTTTACTCTAGCCGTTGTATAACTGTCATATTCCATTGCAGTTAAATTATAAAATTAATTGCATATAACACTGATATAAAGGGAATCTTAACAGTTTTCTAAAATTAACTGACAGTTAAATTTCCCAAAAGTAAATGGTACGTATTCGATGGTTACATGTAATCATACTTTAAAATTTTTAGATATAGCTATGTTACAAATAATGTTATTTGTGAAATACAATTTCCTGTTTCTTAATTTAATCTGGTTATACACATGTAGACAGATAACCGCTTATTGTAGAAATACTTTAACTTTATTTAGCAGAAATTTTTGACGACGGGTCTTTTAGAATATAAATAACCAGATAATATGTTTGTGAAAAAAATTATCTTGAATGAATTTTAATTTTTCTTAGTCCCTTTGGAGCTACATTTTACTGAGTGCAGGAAAAATGTTTTTATTACACAATCATAAATCAAAGGACTATAACTTTGCAAG
>CM063502.1:86975451-86990451 GCA_032207245.1 Pardosa pseudoannulata
CATCTGATAAGACTGGCCTTTAGCATATTTCATGACATGAAATCACAATTGGCTGTTAACTAATATATTTGCATACTTTCATCTACCTCTGCAGCAAATTGCATCCTCTTCAATTCTGATTGGCATCCGGAAATTAACATTTTCATCTTCGTGCTTAACCTTTGGAAGTGAATGTATATATAGCACGTACTGTGGTCGTTCTGAATTAGATGTTCAAATTGGCCCTATGGGTGAATTGCCTACATTCGATAACTTCAATCGCGAACAAATCCTAGGTGTCACATGGGTTATTTCCTTTCCGAAATCGTGAGACAGCTAGGATTTTCAAGGTTGACAGTGTCAATAGTATACCAAGAATACATGGATGGTGGAAAAAACTAGTGATCGCGCAAACTACGAAGGACTCTTAACCTTGACAGTGCTTGATGAGAGACGGCTCAGGCGGACTATACATGTCCAGTGAAGCCAAAACTAGCTCATATTTCTACTCAGTTGTATGAATGTCACCGTTTACTGTGGTTGCCAGTCAGACAGTCAGAAAACAAACTGCGCAAAGTTCGCTTCAGTGTATGTGTTTCGGGAGCTGTCTACCTACAAGAGTAACATAGCTCTATGATCACCATCGTGCTGCACATATTACTGGGCAAGAGAACACACTGACTGTAATGTAGAGGACTGGAAAAGACTAGCACGGAGTGAGGAGTCTCGACTTCGACTACGTAACGCCAACGAGAGGCTGAGAATATGGCATCAAATTCATGCAGCTATGGATCCTGCATGTCATGCTAAAATTATACAAAGGCATGGTGGCTCATTAATTTTCTCGGATGTTTTTTCTTGGCACTGATTCGGATCTTTGTTGCGTGTACCAACCTCAAGGCAATTCAGTACACAGAGTTGCTAGGTGATCACCTTTATAAATCTATGCTGTTCTGTTTCCAGCCAGACAACTGTACCTCTCACAAGTCCCTGTTGGCTACTGGCTGGTTGGAAAAGCATTCTTCTGTCATAAATTGGCCACCTAGACGCCAAGACTTAAATCCTGTTGAGCATCCTTGGGATGTTTTGTAACAAGGCGTTAATGCCCAAGCACCAATGTACCTTACTTAATTATGGACATCTTTACCCAGAATTTGTAGTATGTTTATATAGTTCAATCTAAAGGGAGATTATATTCTACACCCACTTTCAAATTTTTTTACTAGTCGTTTTAATGTTTTTCATGTTCTTTTCATTTAGGTTTCGGTTCATATATACGGATAGCATTGTTTCTTTGTAAAATCCCAAATTCAAGTGTTTATATTATGGCAAGCCATTCCCGTGGAGCTATTCCAGAAACTTATTGAATCTATATCTCGTATGGCAGCCGTTATCAAGGCCAAAGGAGGCACACCTCGTTCCCTAATTCAGTGGCACTTCAGTATATATATATATATATATATATATATATATATATATATATATATATATATATATATATATATATATATATATATATATATATATATATATATATATATATATATATATATATATATATATATATATATATATATATTGATGAGAATTTTGTCCCATCACAAACGGAAGAGAGTCCATTTCGAATATAATTCCCACTTTAAAAAATTCAATGAACAATACAAAATTTAAGGTTAAAAATTATATACAATTTCTTATAGGAATCTTTTACAGTTTTAAAATTAAGTTTAAGCTAAATAATAAATAAATAACATCGTTTCTTTTAAGTTTAGTTATGTATTGCCATTGAAATAAATAGCAAATTAACTTTACATACTTTTGTATTTTGGGAAATACATTTGGAATTCTTGAAAGATTTGAACATGTGTTGATAAATTCTTGAAAATATTTATCGAATTTGTAGTATATTTATATAGTTCTACCTAAAGGGAGATTATATCCTACACCCACTTTCAAACATTTTTACTAGTCGTTTTAATATTTTATGTGTTCTTTTCATTTTGGTTTATGGTTCATATATACATATAACATTGTTTCGTTGTGAAAATCCTAATTCAAGTATTTATAATTAACTGTAGCGTAAAATATAATTTTCTTTATAAATATATTCCGACTTTCGTTTGTAATGCTATTTTTATTATATTTTTAAACTTATTTGTATTCATACTTGGTTTCTTTACTGTAATCAAATAAATATATAGCATGAAATTTTCAATATGTAACGTTAACATTTTTAATTTTAATTCATTTTTCTTTAAATTTCATGCTTATGTTGTCTTTAATTTAACCACAATTTCCTTTTAGTTCGTCTACAGGTACATTCATGGTTTACAATTCACAAGTTTATGTATAATTCTTAGTAATTATATTCTAACTCTGCTTTGTTTATATTTGAATTATGATAATTTCATGTTTTCACTGAAGTTCTCTGCGTCAGTGAAATATAATTTTCATGATTTCTGTTTCAAACAGTATAACATATTGGAATATTGAACCTTTTAAAAATTTAAAATGTTTCAAATTGTGGCAATGAAGCATAGTTCCAAAAGAAACAGAAGTTATAAAAGTTTAATATTGGATTAACCAAACAAAAGTAACAGACTAATATACAGTTCAGCCAGTTTCAGCAATGGTTTTCTATTCAACGAAATCTTAGACATTTAAGTTATATGTTAAGTGAAATTTTCGTATAATAATTTTGAAAAATAAAATGTACACATTATTTTAAAGTTATTTAATTTATTTACTACCTACAAACTTTTGCTCAAATATTTATTTTTTACAACTATTTTTTACATTATATATAAATAAATAAACAATTTGGTCCCGAAAAGTAATATAAGCCACAAAATCATAGGAATATATACTTGTAAAAACTTTTTTAAATGTTTAAAAAGTACAATATTTTTGGATATAATTTTGCAAATGAAACTAATTTTAAAATCATTATATTTTTCGTTTATTTCAGAAAAATATGACTTGTTTAGTACGTATAATAAATAAGTATAAAACCTAAGATATTTTTGTTTTATATTATATTGATTTCGAATTTATATATATGGTAAAACTCCTTTTATTTATTTCACTTTCACTTGAATTGAATTGGGCGAAAATTTGTCGATCAAATATTTATATATCACTCCAAACCATCTGTTAGGGTATAAATGATGCATTTACTAACCGTACAAATTCTTCTACTGCTGATTTTGGCGTTAAAATCTGCAATTTTTTTTTCTGTTGGACGGGAACGAGGTTGTTTTTTAAATATTTCCATCAAATAGAGTTGACTATTAATATTTATCTATATGAAAAGTTTTGATATGAACAAAATAATTTACAATCTTTTTATTTTTAACTAGACTAACTCCAGTAACATATAAAAGTTAAAAATATGCTTAAAAACTATTTGTATCTACAAATAATTATATTATTTACCAATTACATGTTTACCTGAACAATCTTCTTAACTCAATATTTGCTCTCTTTCTTTTTTGAATAAAGAAAAATAATTTGAAAGAGAATGTATGAAATTCTTTAGCAGATACGAATTTAACTTTTCTTTAAACCGACACGTATCATGTTTAAAATTTTGAATTTTTATGACAGGCGTTTGTTTAGTTACTAAGTTGTTGAATAAGAATATAATCTTAGTAAAGCATTTTGTACACTTACTAAATGCCATTAGTTTTAAAGTATATCAGTTTAGTATGTGAAACTGAAGATTATGAAACAAACTCTTTTAATGCAGTATGATTTTACATATTACATACAAATGCACACACATGTGTACATATGTATATTATATATATATATATATATATATATATATATATATATATATATATATATATATATATATATATATATATATATATATATATATATATATATATATATATATATATATATATATATATATATATATATATATATATATATATATATATATATATATATATATATATATATATATATATATATATATATATATATATATATATATATATATATATGTGTGTGTGTGTATATATATATATATATATGTATATATATATATATATATATATATATATATATATATATATATATATATATATATATATATATATATATGTATATATATATATATATATATATATATATATATATATATATATATATATATATATATATATATATATATTATATATATATATATATATATATATATATATATATATATATTATATATATATATATATATATATGTATATATATATATATATATATGTATATATATATATATATATATATATATATATATATATATATATATATATATATATATATATATATATATATATATATATATATATATATATATATATATATATATATATATATATATATATTATCACATATATATATATAATATATATATATATATATATTATATATATATAGTATATATATATATAAAAAATATATATCATATGTTATATATATATATATATATCAACTTTTACATTCATTATTTAAATCCGTTTAAAAAAACAATATATATATTCATTTATATAAATTTAAATAAAATATATATTTTAAATTTTATTATTTCTTTTTAATAAAAAAAAAAATACAATTATTAAAGAATTTTATTTTTTTAAGTAACCTTCATATATGCGTATTTGTACTTCTGTACGTAAAAAAACGTATACTAAAATTTTTTTTATTTTATAATAGTTTTTTTTTATAGTTTTTTTCTTTCATGTAAAAAAACATGTTCAATATTTCAATATATACATTTTTTATATTGTTTTTGTTTTTTTATTTTTATATTAGCGTGGAATAATACCATCAGTTTTAAATTTTTATATTTTAATGAAGCTATAAGTCCTTAAAGTTATGTATTTATTAAGTCTGTATAAAAAAGTGGAAATTTTTTTTGTAAGGATTACTTTTTATATTGCTGTTACTTAGAATTCCATCTTAATTAGGCTTTTTTTGTATTTAAAATACTTTTAAAGATTTACATAATGTATATATTAAAAAGTGCATGGTATTCTTGTAATAAAAAAAATTCCTTAAAGTAAGAGGCTTTGTAGTCGAGTGAGTATTTTACTGTTATCTAATATCCTATTAAATGTGTATACTTTTTATTGAAGTTGAATGCTTTTAATGTCTTACATAGACTTTCAATTTGTATGATTCTTGTAATATAGACATAATTCCCATACTATTTTATATTTAGGATTTTTTTTTTACAAATGAAATGTTTATATGACTTTTCTTACTTGTTCAGTTTTCATTCACATTCCTGTTATGAATGATAAGACATTTTTGTATCTAAGATAAGGGATTTATATTTTCTTATAATTTTTCTTAATAATACCTGTGATAAACACCTATGCATGGATTTAGACTTCAGTTGTTTAGATTTTTTTTACAAATAAAACTATTGAAAAAGTGTTTGGTTTTACCATTTTACGCTATGTATATGAGGACAAAATTATTTTTAAAGTAATGCAGGCGTATCTTTAAGTCTGTGTGGTATTTAGAAATAAAGTTTGTTAAATATTTAAAAAAAATCGAGTAACAAGTAAATGTTTAAAATTTGTTTGAGTTAGAAAAATTTTAAACTTTTAATTACTATTTTTAAAAATTTTATAAAACGTGCTGTTTAAACAGTCTACTATTTTTCAAACTCTACTTATAGTTGGTAATTGAAAAACATTTTATTAAATTTTTATCTTGTTATTTAAAATTAAAAATGAAATTGCTAAAAAGGTGCCTTGTGATGAAAAGAGTGACAAGAATAAGAGCAATTTTTACTCTTATTACTAACTATATTCTTTCAAAAATATTACTGTTTTTCAAATAATAGCAAGTTGTAACTTAAAACTCAGATATTTTATTCATAAGATCATAAATTTCGAGTCATGTTATTTATTATATATCTCTTGTCCAAAAACCAGTGTTTCCAGAATCTTAATTGAAAAGAATAATTTACAAAATGACTTTCTCTTAACTAATTTTTGCAACATTTAACGCATTACGCATGTGAAATATTTTGACTCCTAGCAAATTGATGTCAGAAGACCACCTGTGGTTTCACAATTAAGGAAGCAAAAGATCGAAAAAGTCAATTATTTCTTAATTGCAAGTAGTCGTTAATATAGGTAATCGTCTAAGAGAACTCCAATGTATGGAAAATCACCCTTAATGGCTCTTTTAATGCTTTTGCTATTAAAAATTTTACTGAATCTTCCGTTTTCACACCATTTCTCTTGGAATTTGTCACCACATTTTAGCATTAATATTGATCGGTTTTAAAGTTCAGTTAGTTATAAGTCCCTCTAATTGTTTGTTGGATAAGATTTATGGCTGGAACCCGTAAAGAATAATGACTCTGTAACGAGCGGCTGCCAAGTGTTCATCTCATGGAAACACTTACTAATTAAGTGCGACTTTGCGATGTGTCTGAGCATGCCTCAATACCAGAAATGAAGCTCAGGTTTTCAAAACCCTTAAAATTCCTCCTGAATTGTATACTTTTCGAGTACGATTAAAACATATTTAAAACAAAATGAATGGGAAAGAAATGTGGGAATACTATAACTTATATTGTTCATTTCCCCCAACCCAAACAACACATACACTCGTAGGTGCATATATATATATATATATATATATATATATATATATATATATATATATATATATATATATATATATGCCAGTGCTCAGAAAATTGGTTAGTTTAAGGATACGGGTAAAGTGAATTAGAATTGAAAAAGAATTATATATATATATATATATATATATATATATATATATATATATATATATATATATATATATATATATATATATATATATATATATATATATATATATATATATATATATATATATATATATATATATATATATATATATATATATATATATATATATATATATATATTCCGAGCCATTACATAATGACCAGCCTCCATTTATAAAAGTGGATTTGCCGAGAACAAAACCAATGCGGGTACTCAACTGATGTTGGAGTATATAAATCGGCTATGTAGTGTCTTTCCAAAAATATCACGATTAACAGGAAGTAACAGGAAATGTAGGTGAAATATTGGACTTCGATAAAGTTCAAATCATTATCGCTCAGCAACATCAGTATCAGAAAAGGCGTGTTTAGTGAACTGTTCAAGTGCAGTTGTTCTGAGCACATATTGAAACTGGTGTGCAGAGGGTGAAACGACAAGGCGACGTACATCGATGTGACGTTCACAATGCATTATTACCAGAGGATATCGGAGATTGATATGAATTGTTCGTCGAGAGCTATAACAACAGAAATAACTACCAGCTACAACAGTAGCGATTCAGACAGTGTTTCTTAATACACTTTGAAGCATGCAATGCTGCTTATGGATGTACGCAACCCGAGGCTGAAACATGTCCCTGAGCAGTTGGACGGAGACAAGCCGGTAGTTTGGTGTGGGCAATGTTTTTATGGTGGAAATTAGCACCATAATCCTCATTTGAACAATTCCTGATGTATGTGCGCTAAGTAAACATCAATGTAGACCATGTTCACTCATTCCTGACAACATTATTTCCGGGAGAGAGTGTTATCCATTTGGATAATGCATCACGTCATAAGGATTGAATCATCAGGAAGTAGTTCCCTGAACATTCCACTAACTTTCAAATCATGTCTTGGCCTCCTAAATCTCCGTACATTAAACCAATAGAACATTTTAGTTCCATCTGGAAAACCAAATTCGTGCCGCCACACTACCACTTCGCAATGTATGGGAATTGCAGCACCAGTTGGTGAGCGCCTGGTACCTGTTCATATAACTACCGATCAACACCTTCTTGTATTTACGTGACTGAAGATTTTTTATATTAATGTATTAAATAGTGAAAGAAGGAGAGTAAAATGTTCTCCATAATACGAAATTCTTCTACGGTGAAGTTAGGTAGGCAAATACTATTTTAAGTATGTTCTTTTCTTGTTATTTTAGAACTGGGATCAACTTCATAGTACTTTAACCAAAGTAGCTGAGAAAACTGTGGATGTATTTGAGAAAAATAACATGAATTAATTTCTCTTTAATCTATGTAAATGAATAAAATTCACTTAACATCAAGTTATTCAGCCTTCCCTTTTTTCTCTAATTCAATACATTCAAGTTGTTTTAAATCCAAGGTATTTCTTGTATATTCTACTTAAAAAAAGCAATTTATTGCGTCATGCTATAATGTATTTTATGCAATATTTGATATTCGTTAATTATAAATTCATATTTTTCGTACTTAATATTTTGTATGAAAACATCACATTTTCTTATCTTCAAGTGGGTGATTTTCCCACATAATAGGAACTTTAATAAACATTGAAATCTGAATATTTGATATTTTACGAGTGATTTGAGTTAATTGATCTTTCCAGGAACGAATCAATCTCGTAAGTTCAGGTAACACTACACTCACACAGAGACATATACATATTACAGATATGTGCTTATGTTCGTATTAATATGTATTTATGTATGGTTTATTGATATCTGAAGATGACGGTTAGTGTAGTAATATACCTACATGTTTAGTTTTTCCCTATAAAAATGTTATCGATCGGCAGTGGAGGGTAACTTTTGATTTGAAGTGAGTTGTATCGACCATTACAACACGGAAACTCGCCATTTCATTAATGAGCCTCGTATTCTACCCCTTTCCTCTTCTGAGTGAAGTCACGGGTCCCTAAACTCATTTAAGATACCTTATTTTCCACCCTCCAGGACTCGAGGACGGGAACACATTTTTTTTCTCACTACTTTTCAAAAATAGACGTTTACAAAAGCACACTTTTAGAATATGTGGAGAAGAATGGAAAGCTTGCATAGGGATATTACCGAAAGAAATTTTTGAGGCTATACATTAATAGATTTCAAGACCTTTTCATTTATTTATTTTTTTTTTTGAACAGGCAACTGAGTGTTTATTGAGAAAGAGAATTCATAACGGAATACATTGTATTATATATAAGAGATTGATTTATTTATAATGCCAATAAATGTGTTTAAACCATTAAATAAATAAATTTTAAAAATTCCTTTTATCAAAATAATAGATATTCTTACAGGAGAAAATTTCTAGAAAAAGTGTGGAAAAAATTACTATTTTAATTTTTGTTAATTTTTGAAATTTTAAATGTGATTAAAATTCTTTTAAATATTTTGCGATCTTTATCATTGGTTTGATTTACAAATTACTACCTTATTCTATAATTGTATCTAGCATTGTTTAAAAACTTTAACCAGTGCAATAAATTGTCCTATACAGAAACAATATCTGTAACAGATAATCTTAAGTAATAAGTGTATTTTCCACCCTCCAGGACTCGAGGACGGGAACACATTTTTTTTCTCACTACTTTTCAAAAATAGACGTTTACAAAAGCACACTTTTAGAATATGTGGAGAAGAATGGAAAGCTTGCATAGGGATATTACCGAAAGAAATTTTTGAGGCTATACATTAATAGATTTCAAGACCTTTTCATTTCTTTTTGAACAGGCAACGGAGTCTTTACTGAGAAAGGCATTTATAATGGAATACATCGTATCATATATAAAATAGATTAATTTATTTAAAATGTGTACAACTGTATCTAAACCATTAAATAAATTAATTTAAAAAATGCCTTTTATTAAAATAACAGATATTTTTACGAGAGAAAATTATTCGGAAAATATGTGGAAAAAATTATTATTTTAATTTTTGTTTGTTTTGAAATTTTTAATGTGATTAAAATTGTTTTAAATATTTTGATACCTTTATCATTGATTTGTGTTACAGGTTACAACTTATCATTGATTTGTGTTACAGGTTACAACCTTATTGTATTATGGTATCTAGTATTGTTTAAAATATTCAATCATTGCAATAAATTGTTTCTATAAAGAATACTTTTGTGTAACGGATAATCTTATGTTATAAAATAATGTCGGCAAATGATGTTACAATTTATTTTACAGTCTAAAATAAAATTTTATTTCAGTGAATTTTAGGTGTAAAATGCAAGTATAAAACAGAAAAAAGAAAGTTTAAAAGTTATATTAAATTGTCCCATTTAAGCAAATTTTTCACTTCTTGACAAAGAACATTTTATTCTCTATATACTTTAACAGATAAAATAAGTTGAGCTCCTTCGAGATGTAGAATCGCTCAGGAAAATTCATTACATATAACAATATTCAGATTTTTTTCATTATTTTTTTACTTAAAAACCAGAAAATTTAAATGCTTATTATTATATTATACTAATGAAATTATAATCTGTAGCCAATGTTTTATTTTATCACCGCTTTTTACACATTTAAATAAAATCTGTTTGCAAGCCTTTCGAACGTTTTTTGGGTATTTCCTTTATTTAAAAGATAAGTAGGACTTAAATTTTCAAAATTTCGAAATTTTGAAAAAATACTACTAAGAGAATAAGCATTTTAAATCAAACCACGTTAAACATTCTTGTTATTTCAGAAGTAAATGGCTAAAATGTGTTGGATTTAATATGCAAATAATACATTTAAATGAAAATCTTTGTGTACAGAATTTGGTTTTGAAAACTATATCAAAAATCATCTTCAACGGCAAACATAATTATTAATTCATTACAAATTAAAATTTTACTGTAAATAAACAAATTTTATATAACTTTGAAGGATTATAATATTTATTTAATCTTCGTATGTGAATGATACCAAAATAGAAAATTTAAGTAAAAGAATATAATTTAAATTTTTGCTTATAAATACGTACTTTTGGGTTAGAACATATTTAGTCTTGAATGAAGAAATTATATATATATATATATATATATATATATATATATATATATATATATATATATATATATATATATATATATATATATATTCAAAAGTTAATTCAATTTTATTTTGTATAAGGTGTTGTAAAAATTAATTATTAAAATTTAAATACGAAAAAACTCTAAATTATCTCAAAACATAATTTTTTATCATTTCCAATCGGAAAATTTTACTACTACTTTATCATGGTTTGTAAAGAAGATTGGTAAAGTAGGTAAAGTAAGTAATCATGGTAAAGTCACTTCTTTACCATGATTGTCACTACTTTATCATAATTTCTAAAACCTTTTACTTTTATTTGGTTATAAGTTGCAAAGATTTTTACTATTTTGGAGAACTAGTTGTAACAAAGGTTTAAAATTATAAAATGGCTTCAAAATGAATTAATTTCACTACAGTATGAACAAACTGTTATAAACTACATTTATTTAATTTGAGATGACGCAAAATGATTTCATTGACAATTACGCATTTGAAAATATACTCTTAAAAATGCTCTTACAGCAAAAGAAGTTTAAAATATGGTATGAAAATATTTTAACAGCACTTTAATTTATTTTATATCTGATCGTTTCTTTGACGATTTATGGTGAAAATTTTACAACAATGAAACTAATTGAGTGGAAAATATTGCTTAAAGCAATACATCTAAAAATCAGTTTCTTTATAACATCTCTAGGGTATATTAATAATTTTCATAATTTTATATAATTTTTGATATAGTTTTATAAATCCCGACACTGAACCGAGGCAGTCTGAAATAAGAAAAATTTCTTTATACATCAACATACATTTTTTCAAACTTTATGCACAGTTTGTATTTGCATGCAATGTATGCCAGACAGCGTTAATTTGGATATATTAAAATTTTTGATATAGCGTGTAGATTATAACCAAGGCGAAAGGTAAACAACTATAATTTACAGCAGTTCTAAATTAAAAAATTTTATATTCTTTGAATAAAAGTGTTTGATTTATGAACAATATTTATGTACATACTTATGTACATACGTAACGACAGAACTACTCAAAAGAATGGTCAAAATGAAATTAAAGTTTATCTGTTAAAGTTTCAATGTACTTACCTGCAACATAATGCTTAAAATATTTAAAATGATGCATACAAGGTCGAAAGTTAGAATTTCCGTTGAAACTTGGAGACCGGATGGTTTCGCCTTTAGAGTGCCACCTTTATTTCATACAAGAAGATAAAAATAAATCACTTATTAAGAAAGAGCGAGAAATGGGGAAAGCCTACTAGAAATATGTTAGACTTTTATTTGAGTACTGTGTTTTTTCCTTTGTATTTAGATAGCCTATATTATTCTTCTTTTAATAAGCCCATAATGATATAATATATCACAATTGACTGTTTTGAAAAACGTAATTTTTTTAATTTTACAGAGGGTGGATTAAGAAATAAAATAAAGAATAACAAATACACCAAAATTGTTTTAAATGAGCAAAATAAATGAAAGCAAATATTCTTAAGAGCACCAGTATTTGTTTCTCTAGACTCCTCTAAAAGACAGCACGTACTTTATCCAGTCATTATCTGGATGTCTTATCGCTCGTATTTTAACAATTGTTCAATGTTTTATTTACTTAAATTTATTTAATATGTTTAACTTCTAGAAATTACTCTTTAGAGCTAAGCAATTTTGAAATAAAGATTAAATTTGTACTTTAGTCAAAATTTACTCTAGATATTGTTTAAATAATTTTATATATCTGCCATTGAACAGGTACTATTAAAATTAAATTTCTTTGTAGTATAACTTTAAAAGGGTAATTTTAATCAATATATGACTTTCTTCAATATAGTATTATACTTTTAATTCTCGCGCCCACATATGGCATCCTTGCAATGTCAATATCCTAGTACAAAATAATACAAAATGTATCACTTGCAGTTATAGAGTTATTCGCAAGAATTTCCATTTACAAAACTATAACTAACGAGCAAAAATCTATGACTGCTCTACAACTTTAATACTATGCACAAAATGGTTGGAATAAAAAACGGAACTCATTTCGTTGTATGTATCAAAGAATTTGTTTACATATGAAGTCGTAAAATAATGGAATATGCTTTGTTTTATTTTAAAGTTGCAACAAAAGTGTAAATATGTTTAAAGAAGAAGTTTAGAAGTTGTTAAATTTTTCTTCCTTTGATAGCCCCAATAAAATAAATCATTTTGATTAATTTTTAATTATCAAAGAAATAACAGTGATTTAACTTTTAGAGAGAGACTGGACAACAGGTGTCAAGGGATGAGCAGTCTATATCAATTATAAGCAAGATATACAGACACCTTCAAATATGAGGAGGGGATAAGTATATTTCTTAAACAGCCTTATCATGATGGGTGGTAATTGTGGTGATTGTTAAAAGTCTATCAAAGCAGAATCAGTGATGATCTGTAACAAATGAATTTTGATCCATTATGGTAGATAACTCGGTTGGTAACGACTTGTTTTCACCATGTTTTGAAATGGTTATACTCGTTACAAATAGCAAGCGTGGTAACAGTTAGCCTTAAAACCATAAAATTAGGATTGTAAAACACTATAATAATTTGTAATTAAGGTTGTTGCCGATGATTTGGTATCATAGATAATCTGAACATTCATTATCAATGGTTAAAATTATTGAAGTTTAGGTCGGACTCCGTTTGTAAATAGGAGAGGTAAAATATTTAATTTAAAGTATTTGTTGTAAATTTTTGGCATATTCTTTCTTGGACATAAATTTAAACATTAATCCTACACTGATTTCAGGGAAGGGTAAAATCAATTTTCTCCTTAGCCAGGTCTAAGGATAAAACATACTATGAAATATGAAATGAGACTATTTGTAGCGTATTGTGAAATGAATGTAGGGAGTGGCTGTACCTAATATAAATAGATTGTTATTTTAAAGAGTAAAAGCTGTTTGATAATTCAATATCTTTAATGATTCAATATCCCATAGAGTGTATAGATTAGGGTCAATACATCTCAACAAGCAATCTACTTTGACAAATGAAGCCACGCTGAACATTAATTCCAAATTTGATCGTCTTTAATAAGAGAAACTTTTTCTCATGACTCCGTAATTCTCTGCCGACTCTTTAACTTCCAGTGAAAATACGCACACTCACACAGGTTTACCCTGCATGTTTTCTGGGTATGCACAAATATGATCAGTGCGCCTGTTATGGTTGAAATTGGCATACCGGAACTTTAGATCAGCCCATTGTGTTTGTTCGAACCATCGTGTTCCCAGTTAAGAGCCGAAGACGAACGAGGTGATTTATTTAAGTAAAATACTTTCTAAACAATATGCTTTATTCGTTATCATAAAATGATAAATCCCTAAGATCGATCGAATCCTCCTTGTCAAAATATTTCTTCAACTTCCGCATGGTTAATCGACAGTAACATAAACATTTATATTAAAAAATAAAACACTGATTTAATAAATTTCCTTAGTAGCGCCAACATTAAAAAATATAACGTTTCATCCCATCTATTTATAAATGGCACTATTGTACTTGCTTTTAAGCAGAGTAACATCGTGATTGGTGATACCATCGAGAGCTTTAAGCTACATTTTACAACTTAGTTAGATCTAAGGATTAAACGTAATGGGAAAATGAAATGAGAATATATAACTTATAGGGAAAGGACTGCAGGGAACAATTGCAGCTAAGCGAAATGGATTGAGTCACTTTAGGGAATGAGAACTCGTGGATAACTCGACTCCTATTACGATTTAATAACTGATCAAGCTCGTAGAATAGGTTAGATTAAAAACACTTAATATGCATTATTTTGCTTATAGAAATACAATAAAACGGTTCAGATTCATAAACTTTTCATAACTCAAGATACTAAAAACGGGGTTATCGCTAATCTTTCAAATATTTCGACTACAGAATGAATTTAAATGTAGTAATATTTCTATTACGGCTATAACATTACAGATTGATTGATCTCACTGACTGTATCATAAGACATGTAAATGGATTAAGACGGTTTTTTACGCTCGCTTTCCTTTGTAACAAATCGGTATTTAAATTTGTTTTAATGTAGGAAATATTTACATCTTAAGAAAATTATTTTTTATATTCCATAATAAATTTCTAAATCCATTTCTAAAT
>CM063502.1:86995451-87000451 GCA_032207245.1 Pardosa pseudoannulata
TAAAATACATATTAATTATAATTATATGCGAAACATTGCCGAATGGTTAGGGCACTGATCTTCCGTGCGAAATTCGTGGGTTTGAATCCCATTGTAGAATGGATGTTCATAGCCGTACCTAATAGGCTTTCAGCAATAGGTTCCGATCTCATTAGCCCTTCTGTAGCAAAAAAGTAGACGCTAGAGCTAAAAGTAAAACAAATCCAAAAATCATTACATAAAAATAAAAGCGTGAGTATGTTTAAAGTCTTTATTAGTGTGTTATTGGTTTCGAATCATTATACTGAATTACATTTTAGTGAACAAAAAATTTCACTAAAATGAAGTGTCATTTAAAACCTAAAGAAGGTTCCGAAGCAAAATTAAGAGGTAAATTAAAAGTTTCTGGAAAAAAGTCTAGCAACTCTTCAAGTTCATATGTTTAATAATTTTAGTTCTGTGATTAATTAAGGTCGTTACAAACTAATATTTGTTATTAAATTGTGAAACATATTATACGGATTATAACCGTTATTGTGATATTGCATAAAATAAAGTTTCAGAAGTTGAAGTTTAATTTTTAGGGCATTCAGTGACTCCTGTACCTAGACTCACCTATATTTCCCGTTGTGTATATATACATCCAATTTTTGTAACATGATTTGTTTTCAAGCTGTAATATTTCTTTTTAAAACTGAACATTTCTGATTTAAACAAGGTCATTTCAATACCGAATTTTAAAAAAAACTAGAAACTATATATTTTATTCCATGTCTTTTAATTACTAGAATATCTCATTGAGTGTATTAATGAGAAATTTCTGTTATTACTTTCCAAAACAGAAAGATATATTCGTATGATATAGACGAAAACTCTCTAGAACATAACAGGTTGATCCTATGCTAAATGTTGTTCTTTAATGCTAATGGAGAAGCAATAATCTTGTACCTCATTTACTGCGCTTAGTGAATACGGAGGATGGAAATCTAATAAGCCAAAAAGAAGATTTCTGCATAAAGCATCTAATGGACTACTTTAGTAGTCAACTAAACTGTAAGCGAAGTGGAAAATTAAAATTAGTAGTTTTATAAATATTTAAAATTTACAGATTCATACAGCTGTATACTTTTCGATTAAAATATATTTTAATCGCTAGGTTTTTAATTATTTTTTCCTTATTATTGATTAATTATTTATTACTAGTAAAATTCACATTCGTGGTAAATTTTATTTATTTTTTGCATATTTCTTTTACAAGAAGCAAGTTATGTATGTATTGTTCCTTGCTTTTTATTTATTAAATTTTCCTTGAATCACGAATATAAGTTTTAAGTCCTAGCAAATTATCTGCTGGGCAAAATTAGATTAAAATTTCAATATTTATGTTTAATTGAACTGCAAAATAATGACAAATTGTTTTAATAATGTTTTTATTGTTTCACATGCCTTACAATATATAAGCATTATTTATTAACATAGAAATTTTCATTAAACATGAATCATAGCATAACCTTTAGGCCACAATCAGTTTTCTGCTGGACAAAAATTTAATTGAATATTCTATATTTCTATTTTATTAGAATGAAATAACTAAGAATAAGACGCATAATGATATTTTTAACATTGATTACATAAAACTAATAATTGTTACTATAAAATGCAATGCAGTTAAAAGTGTTACAATCTTTAGAAGTCTGTACTAACAAAAGGTTATGGATTTTATGAAAATTTAGAACACTCAAAAAGTATTTTCAACTCTTATGTTCTTTTCATATTTACTGAAAATTACCTTATATAAAATAAAAGTTAGTTCAAATTAATTTGTTTTAAAACATAATATCAGTCAATTTTATACTTTAAATAATTATTATAGGCATTTTATCTAGAAAAATAACTATTTTAAACTTTTCTAATACTACTTCTCAAACTCACGTGATCATCTTATTTGAGTAATAAACAATTATTTATAAATTATTGAAAATAATTTATAAATAAGTGTTATCTTTAGTGACTTTTATATACATTTAAGTCTTATATGTGGTGTTGATTTTGGTATTGTTCTCGATAAGTGTTGGTAGCAGAAATTTGAAATAATTTTATCTCAGATTTGTTGATATGAATACAGAAGCCAAATAGTGTATTTAATTTTTGTCTTTTGTGTAAGTAATATTGTAAATACCATTCATAGTGACAAAAAGACTATCATAAGTATAAAAGATATTCTGAAATTAGCTGATTTTTTAATAACCCGAAATAGAACCCCGCCCAACCCAAACCATTCAAGACCTTTATGGTGATAATGGAAATATACTTAAATGGACTAAGATGTACATTTATTTTATGTATAATTATATAATTATGTATAATATATAATTATATTTTATCGAGAAGGGGGTGATTAAAACAGTTTCGGTAGAAGGGTGTATGGTCTATATTTGGCATGCCAGTCAAGAAAGTTATCATTGAGCATTGAGGCATTCATCCCCCTGCTTCTGCAGGTTAAATACACCTATTCGTTAAGACTCATTTTCAGGCTGCTTGAAGAAGTTCCTAAACTGCTTACTGTACTTCTACGTTCAGCTGTACGTAGACCGTAGCACTCCAAACCAAACCAAACCAATCTACGTTCAGCTGATATAGTCGACATTTCAAGCAGCTTTTGAAGAGACAGAAAGTAAGAAAATTACAGGGGCAGACACTTTATTTCGGATGCTCAAGGGTTTTCCAATTTAATGAGTGTAACTATTTCGTTACACAATTTCCGATGTAGGGATATGCCTTATCATACAGCAGCATTACCTAATTTCACAGTTTTGGAACTTCCACCTTACACGCACATCGTTAAATCTCTCGTGAATCATGGTATCATTTTCCATGTATCGAGACACCCGGAACATTCTAAACTAATAAGCAGCCAGCTTGGTAACAAAAAAGTTTGAATAAGAATGATGAGTTTGATAAGAATGATGATTGGTCCTCTTTAAACATATTTGGTAGCAACAAAGATGTTACAACAACGGTAGAAATGTTAAAGATTCAACATTTTCAACATACACTTTGATAAATAACAAATGTTATAATAATACCAGACCTCTTTTGTGATACTTATATACCTCTGTCGAGGACGTAATTACATTTATATACGCTGCAGTTACACCAGAAAACGAAATCATTTATGTTACTCCTTATATAACTATTACCAAGATGATTTTCTAAAACTCCCCAGCACTACAGCTCAAGTGGGGCCATGATCTACAATGTCAATGTCCGTTTCCGAGACCAAAGGCCCTGGGGTGCGAAGCATATGTCCCGGTTAGATAATCAATATTAAGCGGAGCCCCCAGCGTTTAGTTCCCAAACATGCTTGGTCCTCAGTTTGTCTACCCGTTGAAAGGATGAAAGGATTAGTCAACCTTGCCCATCCCGAGGACCGAACACTGGACCTGTATCTTGGGAGCGCGAAGCACTAACACATCTCCACTGGGCATTTGAGTATTGTTTTCATGCTCTGTAAAACATTTCATTACTTGAATAAATGGTTGAACTCTACAGAAAGTAAGAAACATGTTGTTAAAAGCATATACCGTTGTATTCACAAACCTGTATTAAAAAACAAAATAAATGAAATTTAAAAAATTGTAATGTAAAATTTTATTTTATATACCATGTATTAAATCCACAAAGCTCACTTTAATGATGCTTAGAATATGTTGTCCCGTGTTTAGGCCTTCCATATAAACACTTTTCAGGTTGTTATGAAATATTTGAACTAACATACGGCTTTTGTCCTCCATGAAAGTTTAAGCTGACAATATTTTCTCTCCATCAGTACGTGCAAAATAATGAGAAACTTAAATCTCTCATCTAAAAATTCATTTCATTCATTCGCAACCTTTTCATAACTTTAAATACATCGGAATTCTTCAAAAGTACAAGTAAATTCCCTTTCAAAATAGATAAAGCTGCGAAGTAAACGCTTTATAATTAACCTCCCTACTTATACTGACGCCCCATCTAGAACTCCACTACAAACCATTATTCTTCTACTTCAAAAGAACACTATTACGATCTTCCAAAGTTGCATTAATAGAACTACAGCTTGTATTCTCCCGCCAGTAACTTGATTAAAATACTTGACAAAGATAAGTAGCTGGCCTTTAATGAAGTACACTGATAAGATCCGCTCATGGACTTGAGTCCAATTAGCCATCCTTTAAACTTAGAGCAGAGTTTAAAGCCAGAGCGGAGTTACAGGCTTGTGTCTTTGTTGCTCAGTTACTTTAAAATAAAAGCAAAACTTTCATCTCCTCTGGGTTTCAATGGAAAATCTTCAAGCAATGAATCAGATATGAGTCACAGAAAAAAATAGAATTTTGTTAAGGAACTTTATATGTATAGGCACACGCACACACATGCTCATTGATACAATGCATGCCAATTTTTACACATCATTAATATTTTTATATAGATATTAATGAGTATCCAATTGTGCGCCTATTAAAACATGCATCTGAAAACGAGCAGATATTTGTGTATATGCATATATATGTATATATATATATATATATATATATATATATATATATATATATATATATATATATATATATATATATGATTGTGTAATTATATTGTGATTGTGTATGTGTGCAAACACAGACGTACACACACATTCACACAATGAAAAGCATACAGACTCATTATCAAATATGTGCAAATTTCTGTGAAATCATGACTTATTTTTGTATGTGCATTAATATATATGTATGCTGATATATGTATACTTATATAAATTTATGCATAAGCACACGCACAAATATATGTTAACATATATTTTATATACATACACATATTCTTTACATTATAAATTAAATATGCTTGAATTTTATTTAAGATACGTGCTTAAAACAAACTTTTTTTCTAATGTATGTGTTTATTAAACCTATAAAAGGATTCAAGCTAATACAAGATATTTTTAAGTATTTTCTGTCTTTTATTAATGATTTAATAATTTTCATTTG
>CM063502.1:87005451-87027951 GCA_032207245.1 Pardosa pseudoannulata
TATTGCATTTCTTCTAATAAATGTACATGTTTTAGATAATTAATATTTATACAGTTATAAATCTGATAATTTGTGTCATCCATATTTATTTTCTACTACAGACATTTAAATAATTACTTAAGAATATTTAATCGCTGAAGAAAAAAATCTAAAGCTTAAAACTGGAATTATCGTAATGAAATGAGTAAAGTATTTAATTTTTTTAAATATCTTTTATGTTTGTCAGCATTATATTTTGCCTTGACTTATGTACTTTCATACATCTTAGACAAAAACTTAATGCATGCAGAAAATATTTTAGATTTTTCTATTTTCTTATATATCTAGTCAATATCTGTTTTTTTAAACATGTTAATTAATAAGAATCCTTTCTTTCTATATTTTAAGCTTGAAATACTTTATGTAAATGTTATTATTCTGTGTAAAAAAATGGATGTAAAGAAAATGATTAAATGAAACATTATAATTTATAATACATTTTTATTTATTTTCATTGAATGTTGATTTATTACACACAATTTTCTGCAGTAATTTTACTAAAACGATACACAGTTTATCATTCGTAATCAAAATAACAACCGACTTTGGTGGAGAAGAAACCGTGTAACTTATCTCCAATCCTTATACTAATTCTTCTGGGAATATTTCATCAATAAACCTAGCTCACTATTTAGGTAATACACCAAAGAGTCATATCTCCCGAAAGTAGAAAAAAAGTATCCAGTACATAAATGATGGTAAGCTTCTTATAACAGAAAGATTCTACCCTTCGAGATGATGTGTTTCTTTGCTCAGGCATTTCAGATAAAAGTAATCCCAAATTTGTAACATGCCTCACACTTGATGAACATGCTACATAGTATGATGTTCTGTTTATCACCAACTAGATGGAAATTTCAGAATAAGAAGCTGACGTGTGAGTATTTTGATCTCCGTATAAACTGAATAAATTAGAGATCAAACTATTTGTTTATTGAAAACAGTGTTTAGAAACAGCTATTCTAAGGTAACGTTATGGGGCATCAAACGATAGTTTTTCCAAAGTTTAACAGTGTAAAATATAGTACACCGTCAAATTTTCCTTAAAATAATCAATTCCAATAAAGGTATTTTTGATAGTATGAAAATATTAAAAAGAATATTTTTAGTTGAAACTTTGTAGACTGAAGACATTTTTCAAGTAAAGTACATTGAATTCTCTTTGAAATACATAAATTTGTGTTTTAAATACAGTTCAGTTGCATTAGTTGTATCCAAACAAATAACCAACTTTAGTAAGGAGGTTACTATAGGGTTTCGTAAAAGAGATAAATTATATATTTCCAAGTGTTCAGTGTAACACCGGAAAATGTTCATTAATATCGGAAAAAATCGGAAGTTTTTTTGCTTTGTAAACATTTACACAAATACTGTGGCAGGTTTGCAATTAATTTTTTACAGTTTTTCAACTAAATAAAATTGTGTATTAAATATAGTTTAATGAATCCGTTGTAATCACACTAACACTGGCTTTGGTAAGAAGAAATGCATGTAATATTCCTATAAAATCTCTCTTAATTCTTCCTTAAATATTTCACCAATATACCTTCCTCCATCCATAGGTAAAACCTTGAAGAGTTTTATCTCAGCGAAAGTAGAAAAAAATTGTTCTAGGATATAGATGAGAATAAGCTTCTTATAACAAAAAATGTTCTATCTAGCTAGGTGATGGAAGTATATTTTTACTCATATGAGATAAAAGTAATCAGAAATTTGTATCCTGTGTGAACTGATAGAAATGTTTAATTTAAAACCCTGATTTTTATTACCTGCACTTACTTGTAAATTCAATTTTAGGTTGCGATCATACTTACACATTAGTATTTGGAATCATATACAAACTGTATTCCATGAAGATAAAGTGATTTCTTTTCAAACAGTTTTGATATTATTTAAAGAACTAAATAATAAATAGTACTATGTTTCGTTTTTACAGGTTAACATATCATAAACCTGTAATTTTTCATTTAGCATACTCATTATTTTAAATCTACTTGAAATAGTATTTTAATACTATACAAACATTCAAAAAAATACTATTGACTAAACATTTTGATGTAGTAGAACATTTAGATGTAAATTAAATTTTAACATTTTTTAAATGAATATAACTATATTTAAAATGCGCGCTTAATATATGCTGACTGAAAAATATATTGCGGATTAACATTATGGGGATTTATTAACATTCCTGAATAATTTTCATAGATGTTCATGGTTTTATTTCATTCCATAAAATATTTACTAAATAAATATTTATGAGTTCCTAAGTTACTTTACTAATCGATGAATTGTTAAACAAATGACAATTCTCTTGATGTTTACAGGTATGTTTCTCTAAAATTTATATTACATCTGTTGAAAAATATTACACTAGAGCACAAAATCAACAAAGATTTATATTAACACTATGCTTTAATCTACGTATGAGGCTTTCCCAAATGAAAAGAAAGTAGAGATGAAGGTTAAATGTAAATATGACAGTAAATATAACTTGTGAAATATTTAACATTTACTGAAAATATTGTGAATTTTGAGTTTCACATCAGTGAAACATACTCTGAACTTTAAATACTCCTAAATTTTGCCGTTATTTTTCTAATATTAATATAAATATTTTCCATTTCCCATTCAGCTCAGAAATCTTTCAAATTTCACTTTTTATGTCTGAAATCCTTAAATTATAATATTTTGTATTTCTGACATATAAAGTAAAAAATTTTGAACAGGAGATTAATTCTCAGCTATTGCTAAATAAAATCCCTGAAAAACGTATATAAAATTGTAGTGTATTCTATATTTGAATTAAAAAAAAATAACTCTAACAAAAATGTAGTCCATTTTAAATCCGAGCAAAGGGTTACTGATACAATAATGTATACAAATAAGTATTTTACATTCTACATTTTCTGATATATGTAAAATAACTGTTAAATCTTTTATAACATCTACTGACTGATATGTACTCTGTCAATCAACTTCGTTGTTCTGGAGAGAAAACTGATATTGACAAAGGTTATTTATAATCTATATATTTGTAAAAAAATTTTTTTTGAGTGACATATGTACTTGAAACAATACTTATTTTTCTTAAGCTCTGAAAACATAAAAGACATCATTAAAATATTTCATATTTCAATGGTTATGAATATATATATAAATATATATATATATATATATATATATATATATATATATATAAAAAAAAAATATATATATAAACGATTTTAAAAAACTTTTTATATAGAAAATAAAAAAAAAAAAAATTTAATAAGTCAAAGTCTTTGATGAGTTGAAACTATATAAAAATATAAATAGTTTAATAAATAAATATAAATAAATATATAATAACGATATTTTATATAATACTTATATATATATATAAAACTTTTTATATATATATATATATAATATATATATATATATATAATAATATATATATATATATATATATATATATATATATATATATATATAATATATATATATATATATATATATATATATATATATATATATATATATATATATATATATATATATATATATATATATTAAAATTATATATATTAAATAAAATATATATATTTTATATATATTTATATAAATATATATGTATATTTTATATTATGTAATATATATGTAAACATGATTATATATATATATAAATTTGTATATATATATATATATATATATATATATATATATATATATATATATATATATATATATATATATATATATATATATATATATATATATATATATATATATATATATATATATATATATATATATATATATATAGTATATATATATATATATATATATATATATATATGTATATATATTTATATAATATATTATATATATTTATATTATATAAATATTTTTAAATTAAATTAAATTTTAAAAATTTTAAATATTGAAATTTGAATTATTTTTTAATATTTTATATTTAAAAATACGTAATTTAATTCACAAGTAATAAATAAGTACTGAGTTTTTATAATTTAAAACATAATAATTTGAAATCTTAAATTTTATTTAATGAAATCAATAATGCTTTGAAATTTAATCCCTAAGTAAAATTTGTGTAGCACTCAACAGCATACCTATTCTTAATTATAAAATCTAATAAATTTTATTTTTTAATAGCCTTAGCTTCATAGATATACATTTGAAATTTAGAAATTCCGAAATGAATTTCGCAGAGCAATAAATATTTCTCATTATTTCGCTGTTAATATGTGCCAAATAAATGAATAATGTAACAAAGTAGATGAACTGTTTTACTGTTTTTATAGCTGAATAATTTTATATATTTTAAGTTAAAGAAGTATACATCTCACTAATTAAATTGAAACTCAATTTTAACTTAATTAATGCTCTCATGTAATAAGATAAAATATTTGAAGCCAGTCTAAAATATTTACTGATGCTTTTAAGCAAGTCATGCATTTGAAATTCAAACTCCCATGGAAAGAATTCCAAAGTTTTTCTAAATATATCTATAATAATTTCAATGAAAACAAATTTTTCCTAGTTAAGAGAAAATACATTTTATCTCAAATTTATGCTGTTCTTTTAGTCGACTGGCACAGTTTCAGAAAAGCACTGACATGGAACATTTTAGATAAACGCTTCTACGTAATTGTTTAAGCATTTTGTAAAGCACGACCAAGTTTCGGACGCATTTGGAATAAATTATAGAAATTATTACATTTGTGAAATGAATAATATATAAGAAACTGAAAAGGAGAGCTAGTATTTTAAAGCTCATGAAACACAAATTTTAAAAATATATTCCACTACTTAATAGAAGGGTGAAATAAACTTGTATAAACTATCCAATGTGAAATACACTGACGCATGCCCCTATTAAATAACAAGGACAGCCAAGCCTTTAGGGATAATTATTACAGACTCAAATGTGGGTTTTAGATAAGACAATTAAACGTCAAACTACTTGCATATACATAATTTAGTAATGCTATAGCATGATCACGGATTTATAAGATGGGGAAGAAATACATTTTTATATATAAAACTTAGGGAAAGAAGTAAAGTATACGATGTTTATATGTAGGCTATATTTTTTGGCAATAGGACTTACTTATCATTAATATATATTAAATTGAGTGTCTTATATTATTATATGTTTACATTCATAGCAGTATGTTTGGATCTACATGACCAGTCTTTTTTTTGCGATATTTCAAATTTATGTTGACCTAGTATACTATTATAATATATTATTTTGACCTAGTATACTATTGTAAAAATAATGTTACGTTGGCCTTGTGCTTGAGAAAGAAGAAATTAAAACTCATTAAAAACACATATACAAATATATCTTGATTAAATAATTTTATATAATTAAATGCCTAAAGAATACAACTGGAACACAACTTATCATTTGTAGATATGGAAGACTCTTATGGATTCAGCATCGGTCTAGTAAATATGGCTACTCTTTTCTCATTTCTCGTGTCACTCCAAAATGTATCTATGTTTCAACCAGCGGATACCAGAAGCGTTCACCCTCTTCTCTTCTCTGGTAACAACTTTGTCCTCTAAAAAAATCAGACTGCCCCAGGGGAGAAAAAAACAGGGGTCCGTTCAAGAACAGAGGGGTCAGAACCCCGTCATAACAACGGGCCCTTCTATTGGTTGGGTGAAGTCCAAAGTTTCTTTCTAGTTCAAACCGGTCATGTTCTGTATGTCTTTGAGGAAGACTTACGAGAAGGGGTAAAAAAAGCTGAACCGAATGTAACTTATTGTTACAACTACACACGATTTTTTGTCGCTTTTTATATGACTGTCAATTATAAGTTAATGTTCAATTTAAAAAAAATATCTCTCAATATGTGGAATACTTACTTTATAGAATTTTCAGATATAAAGTACGGGATTTCCGTTAGAAACCATATATTTATTGTTCCTTTTATGTCTACCACTTAACTGAAATCCTTGGTAGTAGGCATTATATATCATAAATAAATCATTGCATCTAGTACAGCATTTTCTTTTGATCGACACATCTTTCAAGACTTTGTATATTGAAAAGAGGATTTTGGTATTTATGTAGCTATTTTATAGTGACCATTGTATTTGCTTGTTTCCTACTACTATTCAAGAAAAAGACAAATTATGCTTCTTAGTGATAGCAAGACAGTACATTGGAAAGTTTAATTACATGCGTACTATCATTAATTTAATTTTCACATGTATGTAAATATTACTTGGTCCCACATAATATTTGAAATATTTCTAAGTCAAATTGGCAAGTTTCCTGTATCTGCAAATAGTTAAACTTTTTAAATTTGCTGTCATGCTGGAAAATATTAAAGTCGTTAGGCTAAAGAAAAGACTCGCTGTCTAAACTTTGTCAAATTATGTGAATTTTTTTATACCACCGTATATTTTAATCTAAACAAGATTAAAACAATCACTTCATTCAAAGATATTTTTGTACAGTAATTGTAAATTGTAAACAACTAATTTTTAAGTTCCTAAATGATCGTTTTAATTAACTCTACTTAGGTACCCAAAGCAGGTTCAGATAATATCAGATATATATTCTTTCTGATTAATTGTTTATTAAATTCTTACATTGTAAGTTACCATGTATTCTAGTCACACTTTTTTTTCAGTAACAATGTTTATGAATAAGAGAAATTTTATCCTATAAAAGGCTTTACGAATGTACTAATGCTATGTACTAATGAATTTACTAATGCTATGTACTAATGAATGTACTAATGCTATGTAATACTGTCGGCAGTCTAGTTATTTTAGATTAATGCACTTTAAAATATATTGCCACCTTTGCGACACAAAAAACATGATTTTTATATTGATTTTCTTAATATGCAATATAAATATTAATTTCAATTTCACTTTGCATAAAATTTCAGAATTAATTTTTTATATATTTTACATTGAGTCTGTGAATGTTTTATTGCCAATAATAAAAAATATACTCTTTAGGAAAATAATAATTGCTCGTTTTAAGTATTTACATTTTACGTTAAAATTTTACACTCAAACTTACAGATATAACACTATTATATATATATATATATATATATATATATATATATATATATATATATATATATATATATATATATATATATATATATATATATATAGAGAGAGAGAGAGAGAGAGAGAGAGAGAGAGAGAGAAAGAGAGAGATATATACAAGACAGTTTTACGGCATATTGTTAATCAAATGCGAACACAACAAATCGAACATTTACAGGCGAAAAATATATGAGAAAATTACAGAAGGATAGCCTGTATATATATATATATATATATATATATATATATATATATATATATATATATATATATATATATATATATATATATATATATATATATATATATATATATATATATAAAGCATATAAATAAAGTTTATACATCATTTAAGAACATTTATCTATTTAATGTACCATATATTAAAAAAATTAATGAATAGCTACATTTCTAAAAAAATCAAATATTCCACTTTATACAATATATTCAACATCAAGAATAAAATGTGTAATATATTTGAAGCATAAGACTAAGTGAATTTCCAAGGCAATATTATAATAAATTTATAATAATAATTTTAAATGGGTTTTCTAAAAATACATTTTATACAATGCGTGAAAACTGCAAAAGTTATAATTTTCTGAAATTGTACTTTAAAATAAAAAATCCAAAAAGAAATTGAATGGTTGAAATGTATAAAGCTGAACTTGAATGTTCTTACACTATTAAAGTCCCTTTTATAACGCAGAATATTTGTTGCATGCTATATGTTAGTAATTTGTTTAGATTTCCTATCATAACTTTCTATACTTTAAACGAAAAAATGTTAAAATTCAGTCTCGAAAAACTTTCTTACGCTAATATTCTATTTATATCTCTCAGCTGAGATTGTTTGCACAGATGAGAACTAAGGGCTATTTTAATCTATACAAACCTTGTTACTAATTGACACCTGGATCTTTTCTGTTTTATGAAATATGTTTAATAGGTTAGAATCCATGTTTACCGTATGTATACTGGGTTTACATGCTGATTCTGTATGCTGAAAAATATTTATCTATGTCAATATTCTTATCTCTATTAGAAAATTAGAGAAAAAAATATAAATAAGATATGGTAATTTATTTTTATTCATTTTTAAACTTTCTACGCTGATGTTCGTTATATATCTCTTAAGTAGGATTGTTTCAGAGATGCCAACTGAGATACCTTTTACTTTACAAAACATCCTCTTGACTGATAGCGACAAATTTCTGTTTAAGATATATGCTTTAATATAATAAAATCTTTGATGCATGAATCCTGTTGGTAATTTTGTAAAACAAATACAGATAGAAAATTTCCCTATCTTTATTAGGAAATGGAAAATGAATAGTATAAATGTGATAAAATAATTAAGGTTTTTTTATAATGATATATATAAAACAATTTTACCTGATATTATTTTCTATTTCCCCCTTAGGATTATTTCAAAACAATTTATAACGTTTGGGGCTGTTTCTAAATACTGTTACGATATTCCTGAAATATGTATTTCATAAAATTCAAAATTCAGTTTAATACCTTTTGAATTCGAAAAAGATTTTGCCTGACATTTTTGCAATGTTTGCCTTTATGGTAATATTGGTTTTTAGTTTCAGCAATTCTGAAATTCTAAGATTCATTCCATGTCAGAAAATGTTTTTCTTTTAGGTATTCAAGAAAACATTTATGGAATAATAGGTTTTTATAAAATATTTTAGATATAAACAATTACCATAAAAAATTCCAGAAAAATGATATTACAAATTGAACCTCATAAACGAATGATTATATGGGAAAATAAACTAAAAGACAAATATTTATATTGCATATAAATTATAAAGTCACACGACTAATTTATCGCAAGCAAATGAAAAGCAATAACAAATCACAAGTTTGTTGGTATGACTGTAAATCACTTGTAGATTTTAGAGAAAAAAAATGTATCAATATTGAATAAAGTGAGCCCTAAAAAAGGCTTTAAGAAATAAAAATATTTTGGGTTGGGAAGGAATATAATTTTACATGTGGGTAATTCTGATCTACACCCCCTAAAACTTTGACACATTGTTCGTCTCTAAAAATCAATATGTAATAAAAACCAAAATTGAAAGTTTATTTAAGTTATGAGAGAGTGGGTACATGTTTTACAACCGTAATTGAATATGAGTTGCTAATGGCCTTATCTGAAACTATTTTGAAGTTTGTGAACCAGATTAAATTAAATATTGAAATGATATAGAAAAACGACAATAGGGAAACAAGAGTTTTATTCATCGCCGTATTATTGAAACATATGTCAAACTTATATAAAACACCTAACAATCATGCATTTTATGAATAATGGCTCCATTTCAAGCATAATTATCTATTGTACAGATTAAGTTAAAATCTAGTGATAGCAGGTATGATCCACAACAGGTGTAAGGCACGCATACCTTGAATCAAGTACAAAACTTATTCCTCCAGAATGAAAATAAATAATACTCTACAGATTATACCATTATATTATAATACATCAGGTTATACGAGTAATTTAATCACATTTCAGAAAAAAAAGAATTAAATCTAAAAATAACTACAAGATAATTATTTTCAAAAAGCAAATGTTAAAAATAATTAATAACATAACTGAAAGCGCAAAATTTATATATTGTTGAAAATTGGTCTTCTTTATTAGCAATAAGATAACAAAAGTATGATATCATTTCATAATTTAATAACACTTCTATAACAAACTGGTTGTGTGATTTATATCTCTTAGTAACTTAACAATTAAGATAGTAATCTTAATTCTAGCAAGGTAGAAAATGTATTCTTTGAGGTAATTAATTAAAATACAGGTAGCGTACCATAAGGAATAGAGTTTAATTAGTTTGTGAACCTTAGTTTGTGTGATTAAAAGACTTGGTAGATTCTGGTAATGATTCAGATTAATTCAATCAATAATTTAAATAGCAATACTTTTTTATTTTATTCTTCAGTTTCATTTATACTGAATGTAAAGGAACCAGAACATATGTATTTATATGTATAGAAAAGTATACAGGAATATATTAGTTAGAATTTCTCCAATCTATAACTCCTTAAATAAGCATAGAGTCGAATGATTACAAAGTTAAATCGAAACAGAATTCCGCTTATAAAGACTCATCACGATGCTTAAAGGCACAGCTCTATTACAGCCAAATATCTCTTTCTATTCAACATCGTATGACCTCAGGGATTTAACTCTGTTCTGCAAGATACGTGTCGTAAACAAAGAAGCAGACGTGGATTTGTGTGTTAATGGTCGTTTACTCCCGATTAGAAGGACGCTTGTACTCGAGTTGCTTACATGCTCGTGTGATTCTGTTTCATCGTTTTATTTGATAATACTTAGCCACATGGTTAGAACGAAAGTTATGCCCACCAGAAAAGAATCAGACATAAGGAATTTCACAATAACTTTTTTTTTTCTGGGAAAATGATTTTGGACAATTTTCCCTGAGAAATTTTTGTCAGCATTTAAAACTTTCGTCACTTTTGTCATCAAAACAGTCACCTGTAAATAAAAGATAACTTATGTAGAGAATATATCTACTAGTTTTTGAATACTCAATTTTTAACAATACTGTTTTCATGAGCACTAATAGTTTTATAATAGAGAAATATATATATATATATATATATATATATATATATATATATATACATGACTCTCAAATATACAAGCAAAGAATTTTACTTAAAACACGAACCATTTTCATAATAATTGTATATTTCAAAAATATTCATTAAAAATTCCTAGATCACTACAAATGAGTCAATTACTTTAAATGTTTTAATATATATTAAGAATTTCTGTTAAAATAAAAATGGACATCAATATTTGTTTACGATAACTTCAACATATATAAAAAAATTTTATTTCATGAAATGATATAGCAAGGTTTTCTTTTCTTCGCGGAATTACCCACTCTTCAACTGTACACCACTTAACGGCACGTTTCAGGTATTTAAAATACTTTGGCATACTTTAATATCTAAAATTTGAAAAAAAAAATTGAGAAAAATGCATTGCATACGGAGCATTTGAAAATTATCAAGGAGGAAACAAAAAATTAAACTGTAGTTAATGATTTTTAAAAAATAACACAACGATATATGAAAAAAAGTGTTTTAATATAATAAAATAAGGTTAATGTAAAAATTAACTTAGGTTATGAAACCTATACATATTTTGACCTTTTAAGGGGAAATAAATATTTCATGTTCTTGGTCTTCCACTTTCAAGACCATTTCTTTCCTCAAAAATTAGGATTGTTTACTAAAATAACTCATCTATGCATTCTTACTCAAAAAAAATGTTAAGTTTGGCAGTTATCGAAATCTCAATATAGCAACACCAAAAGAAATAATGTGATTTATCAAAATCAATTACATACAAAATGTTCCAAAAGGATTCATTAAATACATATTTGTAAAATAAGTTTATTTCATTTCAGGCTTCTGTTCTCTCGTAAATAAAACCTATTGAACTATTTTAAATTTTTGCTGTTGATCATATTCGGAAGCTTTCAGATTTGTTCTACAGTTTCATTCCCTTAACGCCGCTCACCAATAAATGAACAGTATTTATATATACTTCTCTTAAATTATATGAATGTTATCTACAGATTTATATTAAATTATTCCCCTAAATATCTTTAAGCTTCCTCTGGCACACTATCAGTTTCAACAACATTCTTCATCCTGGCTAATCGCCAGTGTGAAACCTCACAAATGGGTTAACTGATTCAGAATAAAAGAAACATATTCACTGGTTCTTTTTAAGATTATTAATCATTAGACTCAAATATTGATCACAAAGTCCATATCTTAACAGTAAAATGTTATATTTCTTAACGCCTAAGAAATCCGTTTAACATTTAAATGATATTGCAATCAATATAATCAATGAAGAATATATAATCAATGAAGAAACAGGTACAATTAAGAGTCAGAAATGGGGCAGATGAGGGATAAATATAAAGAAAGCACGGTGATATGAACAACAGAAATGTGTTTAAAAATTACATATTTCAGTACTTCATATAATAAACAACATTGAAATATGCATATATTCAGAAAATGCATCTGATCCTAAGCACTCTATTTCTTTATTTATATTTACTATTGGTATTATTTAATTGAGTTTTGAAATTTAACTTTATTCCATTATATAAAACTATAAAATATCAGTTATCAGTATTAAACTTGGCTTATTCTCCCCCCTCTGTAATTCTAGCAAATGAACTGAGTCCCAAATTCATTTCACTGGATGCGATGAAAGATTATGAACTAAAATAGTAATTCGAAATTTTTGCTAAGAGGGCTTTGCAGACAAACTGCTTGAAAAAAAGGCAAAAAATAGCTGTATGCAACAAAAGAGGCATTTTAAAGAACTAGTGTTTATATGGGATAATATCAAAAAACAAAAACTGCCCCATTTCACTCAGTTCATTTTATTTATACCAAATTCTTCCTACAAGTCTTTAACTATCGTATTAAACTGCAGAGAGATATCATCCTTTCCTAGAAACACACTTGACAGTACTTTAACCCGTTAATTCCTAGTGTTCTTTTTTAGAGATAGCTAAAAATAGTGTATACAATTTTATACAATCTAACGAAGGAAGATGGTAATCCTATTAAACAATCTGCCAAATTTTCGAGTATCTTCCAGAATTTATAAACTTTTTCGACAGATACATCGATTAAAATCCCAACAAATAGCTTTATATGTTATAAAGTTTCACTTTACACTATTTTGTTTAGATGTGATACCAAATAGTTCACTTATTAAAAAAGAATTTTTTTTTATATTTGTAAATAACATTTATGGTGGTAAAACTTGCCCAAGACCACTAATGAGGACAAACTGAAATATTCAGATTTGTTTACATGACATGTATATTTATTTCTGATCAGTACATAATAACTAAGATTTAAGATATTCATTAATATAAATACCGCAAAACTGAGTTAGGTATTACTGAGTCAAGAGGAATTTCCAATTTAATTTATTTTATGTTTGATCCATCTATTTGAATAGTTATTATGCTATTAGCACTATATGTGAAATTCTATTATTTTAAAGTAAAATCATGATTTTAACACTGCAAATTATTAATTGTTTTAAAACACTAATAAAATATTTTAATACGCAACCCATTTAAGTATATTAGGGTAAATTTTCATTTTTAGGATAGCTTTGAAGCCTCAAAATAAATTTTAGTTTTCTAATAGCTCGCAATGTAAGTAAAAAAATATAACAAGAAACTAAATATACATTTTCCCTAACAAAATGTATATAATAATTCATTTAATTTAAAAATAGTAGATTTTTAATGTCCTAAGTACAATAAATGAATGTAGTGTATAAACATAAAATAAAATTCTAAATAATCTTACCATTCAAAGTTTTAGCAGGAAACTACACAAAATAGTGTATTCCATTTGTCAAAAATGATATCTAATTTTTTCATTCAGGATTTCTATAGTTTACGAAATCAATTCATGATATAACACTTCTCCGAATTTTCTTCATCTGTGTCGACAGATACATTTTCTCAGGGATCTATACGAGGAAGATTCAGGAATTGGTATTCCCTAGCCGTAACTATGTTAGTTTAGCTGCATTTTATTTACTTTAATAGTGTTTCTTGTCACGGCTGTCCCATTCACAAAGCAAATTATTGGACTTTATGCAACCAAAGTGCACAGAAAGTAAATGCGAAAATTTATCGATGCCCGTAGCATGAACCATATATGCTAGAATATTACAAAATTGTGGAATTTACTACATTTCTTTGCTGCCTTAAGAAATATTCCATATTAGGACTAAAATTATGTAACTTTTATATATATATATATATATATATATATATATATATATATATATATAATATATATATATATATATATATATATATATATATATATATATATATATATATATATATATATATATATATATATATATATATATATATATATATATATATATATATATATATATATATATATATATATATATATATATATATATATATATATATATGTATGTACATATGTACATATATATATATATATATATATATATATATATATATATATATATATATATATATATATATATATATATATATATATATATATATATATATATATATATATATATATATATATATATATATATATATATATATACCCCTACTTTTTTACCTTTAGGGCTAGTAAGTATCTGATATTTTTTTACAATTTTATTTATTTTAAAAACCAGACGTTAAGGCCAATTTATATATATGTTGTGTGAAACGTAGATACGGGTATAAGAGATTTTCTCACTTTTAATTCTATTACAATGCCTGAATTTTTTAATTTTCCAATATTTGACGAAATGATATAACAAATCAAGGCCTAAACTGTATAAAAAAATTTATTTTCTGCAAGCAAATTGTAAATATATGCTGTCATCTGCAAGAAACCAATTGCGAATGTAAAAGAGGCTCTTGTTCCTTAAAGGGAATAATTACTGGAAGCTTGTAAACTATCTCGTTTTTAGATATGGCTTGAAGAAGCTCCCTAATCAATTGGAATACAGCTAACTGTGATTGTAACATTACTCATACTTTTTTGATTCCTGAAACAAGCCCATCACGAAAGTCTTGATGGCTGTATTGAGGCTCAATTTATAAAATCTTCAGTATTGTGTCCATAGATTTTGCAGTAGTCTTAAAATTTGGACATAGTTGCTTACTTTTTCAGGAGATGCTACAGAATTACCACAGTAAAATTTCCACTTTTACATTTGCAGATGGACATGCTTGATTGCAATGAAATATACAGGATTGCAAAATTTAATCTTTTGAGCCATTTTAACAAACCACGTGCTTCCGCTTAACTTGGAAGAGAACATATCAATTTACTAAGCGTCGTGTTCCTTGTTCAAGACAATTATAATTGTTGATGCCACGTGCTTTTCACCCTCGATTTTGAATCACATGTGCTAGCGGGTTATTTAAAAACCAGTTTTACGTTTACATATAAATTTTTTTTTTATTAAAATGAAAAAAAAATATTTTTTTAAGATTAACGAATGCAAAGAAAAACTATAGAGACATACAAAAATGCATGTCTGTTTAGTTTTTCGATATCAAAAACGTTTATTTTGTTTTTAATTTCATTCAGTAAAATATTTTGAAACAAAATCAATATGTACCATATTATTCAAGTATGAAAACATTATACGAAAACTGTTCTTCTGCCACTTTGAAGTTTGAATACAGCTTGAAATGCCAACAGGTATACATCGAAATTTAGTTTTTAAGTTATTTTTTTTTTATAATATAAATGAAATTTTCTTATTTTAAAAAAACTAGTTGTGATTATGGGATATGATATGGTCTTCATGAGATGTTTGCTGTTTGTTCCTCTAGAATATGAAAAGAATGAGGGAGAGGCGATAAAACCTTGACAAGCTATACTGATAATTTACATTCAATTCCTTTTTTTGTTAATGTAACCCAGGTCACAATGCTTTAAACTAGGTATCCATAGTAATATGGTTTTTAGATACTTTGTGTTTACCTTTCTGACATGCATAAAAAAAGAAGACATCGACAAGGTTTAGTTAGCATTTACATTAATTTCCTAATGCGTTAATGTAATCCAAATTCTTTTACTTTTGAAGTGAATAGAATTAATTTTTTAAGCAAATTTTTTCTAAAAAATCTGGTAAAGAACCATACATAATAAAAATAAATAAATAAAAACCTTTTTTAAACAAGACTTGTTATCCATATTGAAAGTAGGGTTTAAGGGAAGGGGGAGTAACTCATTAGTAGTTCTTATAAAGAATGATTAATTAGTTGGAGAGACAGAATCACCATATATTTGTTTTTATGTAGGATAATAACGATGTACCTATCTTTTATGCGTTTTCCTAAGTTTCATGCAAGTTAATTTCTCTTAGCTTATATAAAGCTAACATGCTAGATAAGTGTAATCAAACATTATAATAAATAATTGGGGGAGGTAAGAGTAACTCAAATTATTTCTTATTCCTCCTATAACATCAATAAATATAAGAGGTAACTTCAAATTCAAAAGTGGGTTACATACATTGCAATAATATTATAAGTTGTACTGTGGGCAAAATAATTATTTGGATAATATATAAGAAAAGTATCAGGAGATTTATTTTAAAAATACAACTGTGAAAGGACAAACTGTTTTTTTCTCAAATAAGTTCAAAAGACTAAATGTATTGTTTTAGAATTAACTTAGCTTTTTTAATGAAAAATGTAATGGTTTCTTTAATAAACATATCTTGAAATCCACATAAATAGCGATTCTTCCTATATAGCATTATATAATTTTTATACAGATTTAAAGTATTTTCATTAAAATTATCATTTATCCAATTAGTTTCTATCATGTGATAATAAATGTTAGTAGGTAGAATAGCTTGTAAGTCTTTTTTAAAGAATCATTCGATTTTGGAATATAAAAATACATTGGATCTTATAAAGGTTTGTCTACTATAATGTTTACCCAACCTGCCTACAATAACTGCAGATACAACATATATTTAGGCTCAATGGGTCTGATTCCTATTCACTTTTGCAAAATATTTCATCATATTCATATTTTTAATATGAAAATCTATCTATTTGAAGAAGTTTTTATTTAAAGCTAACCAACTCTCTTTATTGTGTTATGGAGTATCAAATTTGTTATTCAATTTACAGAAATTTGAAAGGAAATCTAAACTTAATTTTTTTACAGTTATATGAATGCGCAAAACGTTGCACAGTTATTTCTATTCTCTCATACATTTTACTTTAATTTAAATTACTATAATGTATTGAATATCATGGAATTTTCGATTTAGAATAAGAAATAACATTATATGTTCTACCTAAGACAGAGTACTATTTAATTTTTTTATATATTTAGCTGTAACAAATGTGACGGTGAACGCTGAAAAGAGTGCCTGGAAATCATAATTATGGAGTTATAAAACTTTATACTGATATACACTCGTATACATAATTAAGACTTTGTATTAGTGTACATTAAAACAAATCATATATATATATATATATATATGTGTGTGTGTGTGTGTGTGTGTGTGTGTGTGTTTAGTGGGCTTTAGATTTATGAAAAATAATATTAACATAATTATAGGCGAAAGCATACAATTGTCAATAAGGTAATCAATTATTATTTTTCAATTTTTGTATTCTGGTATTTGTAAATTCAGAATGTTTACAAAAAGGAGAAAAAAGCTTAAGAAAGAGTCTTTGAAAGCGGGGGGGGAGACAATGGAATCTCCTCATTTCCGTAATTTCTACTTCTGAGAAAGCAAATATTCAAAATTTTCTTTCACGATAGTTATTTTTCCATAAAATTTGTTTTATTCCTAAAATATTCATGTTTTTATATATGACATTATTCTAGTTTTGAATACATAGCAATAATTTTAAACAAGTGTTGTTACTTCAGTCTAAATAAAAGATTTTAATATTTATTTCTATCAATACTTCCATTGTATTCATTTGTATAGTTTTCCTTACATATCTACATCTGCTCTGTCAGAAAAGAAATCGCTGTATTTAGTTTCTTTTAAAACTGTATCCGGCTAAATAACTTTTGAATGATTCTTTTCCATATGCCTATTAAATTGATGATGCTAACCTTTAACAATGTTATTTGCTATGTGGAATTCTTTTATTAGAATTTCACGCTTCTCATCCGATTTCTCTATTTTCTTACCATTGTTATGCATGTAATCAATCAAGAATGTCTACCAACTGTTTATCCCCCTAGGGGCACATCCACTTTAGGGTTGTACGGGTGTCACGCACCCATTGTACCTGAGAGAGTTTTTCCCAGAATTCATCCTGGAAGACTTGTGTTCACCTTTGTAGAGTTTCCTCCTTACTAGGTTGACATTAATCTTTGACATTAATCTTTGACTTTAATCTTTGAATCATACGGAAACTTTCGTAGGTCAGCTGCGGCTTGGTAGCCGTTATGGGTGAAGCTGCTATGATGACTGGGATCAGTAGTAAGATGTTGCTGTATGGCCACATAGACTGGGCCAGCGTAAAACCAGTTGTCTTACAACTGTTTCTGAATAACAGGAGTCATAATTTCATTGACTGTCTACCACCGAATATGAGCTGAGCACGTGGTATGTGGCACTACAGATGTGGACTAAGAGCTGCACAAATGGGGATTTTTTTTTTTTTTTTTTTTTTTGTACGGACAATCAGGAATAACTAAAGTGGTAGCAATTGGAATCCCTTTCATCATCTCCCACCTTTCCTCTTAACTGCTTCAAACGCAGTCTTTTGTTTAAAACTAAGAGTGCACCTGCCATATCCGGTTTTTTTGGTACCTTCAATTGAATGACTATAAGCTCGTGAACAGAACAAATATTACCTGCATTCTTAAAAGATTATTATTTCTTCCTGTCGAAAATCCCCTGTGGTATACAATTGCCCCGCCTGTGTAATGATATTAATTTTGTGTTAACTAGGGTTTCTGATTTTCTATACTATTTTCCTGTTTGCAAAATCCTGATTATATAGCAGCCATACTCGGGAATCCAATGAATGCATCCAAATCTAAAAACCAGTATTTTTTTTATTAATATCAGTAATAAATACACTAAGTAAAAATATTCAGAAATTCCTAACTTTTTTATAAAATTTTCAAGAAAATAAAAACATAATGCTCGAATTATTCATTTTTAAAGTATAGTTAAAGAAAAGGAAATTATTGAAATGAATTACCCAGAAAAGCCACCAAATTAAGTGTTTTGCTAGTTCTTAAGTAATATAGTTGTAATATAATAACACTCAAGAAATTTTCAAAATGTATGCATTATTAACTGTCTTGACTGAAAACACTATTTTAGAAGATTCAATGTGTATGGATAGAAATATTAACCAATTTTAATATAGTATATATATGTGTTATATATCCTATACTATAATACGAGGAATGGTTGTCAAGTCGAAAATCGCCCCAGAATTAATAAACTGTAGTAAACTTAGGGATCTGGGGTTTTTGGTCACAAGGAATCGATTGGCATCGGTTTTGACGCGCTAAGGTCACGTAGTTCGGCGCTACAGATAGGGCCGGGTTCGAACCCCGGTGCGGGCAAATTTTTTTCTCATGCGTCCAAACCAAGTGAAAATTGGTACCCGGGGGTTTTCGACCACGAGGAATCGATTGGCTGTAGTTCTGACGAATTATTATTAATAATAATAAAAGTCTTTATTGATTTGTCTTTATTCCTTGATATAGGTTTCCATTTTTATTTTCTATCAACTCTAAATATTAAATTAATGTAGCAAAGTATATATAACACATAAACGATATAGTAAAAAAAAATGCAAACAAAAATTTTGAAAACAAACCACAAAAAATTAAAAAATAATGCTTCACTAACGGGCCGAAACAACCTCGCCGTTCAATTTCCAAAGCCACACTAAACACAGGTCATATAACTTATCAAAGTCCGTCGCCGCGTTAGTGCGTCGTCGGCATACCAGGAGGTGCCGCTCTGACGCGCCAGTGAGTCGGTGGCAGCTAACGTGTTAAGGAACTGATTTCGATTTCAAATCACCGTCAACAAAATTCGACATTTCAACATTCATCAGATTTCAAGCTACATTTTCAACATGCAGAACGCACCTCTACATGAAATACTTCAAAGAGCCGGAATTTTGGAACAACAAGCGATAAACTCAATTATACCCGCAAATGGACAACTAGAAGATACCGTCATTGTCAGAATGCTTCTCCATTCAACACACTTAAATCTTTACACTGCTCACTTTGTACCATTTCTTTAATTGCATAATTTCTTGTTATCAATTTTTTGTTATCAATTACATTTTATTTCCTATGACTTTTCAAACTTTAATTTTGTATAGAATAGTTCCCTTTCCAAACAACTTTGTTTAGAATAGTTTATAATGGTGCACTTTAACCGGTTATCTTTTCACTAATGGTTTCACAAATTTTCTTATGGCATGTATTATTTTGATAAATCACAATTGAAAATTTAAATCTTCGAGTTAGCTTCGATACCTGTTTTCTCCGAGCGGAGCTCGGTCACCCGGTACTATTTATATTAAACAATCAAGCAGATTCGTTAAATGCAGTGCAAAAAGAGTTCTGAAAATTTAATATTTCTTAAGCATATTTAAATAAACAAAAATGAAACACACACACATGTATACACACACACACACACACACACACACACATATATATATATATATATATATATATATATATATATATATATATATATATATATATATATATATATATAAATATATATATATATATATATACACATACTGCTTCGTAGTTTCTGAATATTACTGAAATATACTTTATATAAAAGTTTATTATTTTTCACTGGTTGTCAGAAAGAATTAGACATGATTTAGTTATGGAAGGGAGAGGTGTGGCCAAATTACACTCAATCCAACCTTCCCATTTTCGAAATTACACTTTATATTAAATAAATATGAAAGATTTAGTAAAAATCTGTAAAATTTATTTCTGTGAATGTAGACACACCCACACCCACACTTATATATATATATATATATATATATATATATATATATATATATATATATATATATATATATATATATATATATATATATATATATATATACATATATATATATATATTTATTTATTTATATATACATATATAAATCCATTCACGTTCTTGTAAAACATGCTTCTGTAAATATATCAATCAAGTTGGATCAAAAATGTTAAAACGAAGAGATAAAATTTTTTTAAATGTGAAATTTTATTTGAAAATAAAATTTTGTTTAAGCATGCTGTCAAAATGTATTTGGAATTATACTAATATTTAATTGTAATATAGTAAAAATCTTTTGGAGGGGTAGGGCTAGAGCTCGCTGAGCTTCCAACCCCTTAGGCTGCAACACCCAATGGAAATTAGATATATTGCAGTAAATAAGTCAATATATTTTCTCACTTGTGGATATCATATAGAATTTAGATATATTGTAGTAATATAATAATAAATGTACTTTCTTTTTCCACTTTTTTTTTCAAACAATTTAGAGGTTTATTTCAAATTAATTCTATTGAGGAAAAGTCTTCATGTTTTCATTGAACCATTATTAAACGTGAATAGCATTATGCAGCATGATACTATTGAAATCATGTAATTCTAAATGTATTTTTAAGGAAAGGGAATCATAGAATTCTACCGAACACGCTAACATTTAACTCGCCTTTCTAGTTTGTTCTAATTTTTATTAAGATAGAAAAATAATTAAAACATTCGAGAAATAAAATCTAACAATTATTTAAATATCTTAAAAGAAGATCATTATCTGAACTGAGGAAAAATAAAATCTTGAATTTATTTTGGGATATCATGCATGAAATCATTTAACATCAGAGCATTCAAAAATTCTTAATTAATGACAAAAATCATTAGGATTTTTTTCGTTTTTTCATGTATGAATTTTATAGTGTGCTCTCTCATTACCATTTCAATGTGGTTAAATGAAAGGTTTAGTAATTCCAGTGGCATTGATATAAAAGAATTTAATGTTGCTAATAGCCATTTCAAGAGTTCATTTTTTAATTCATAATCTATGTTACAATACAAAAAAACTATAAAAACCTTGATATTTTTATACCTTCGAAGCCATTATGTTAATTATATACTTTTCTTTGGAATTTTTCATTAACTTTGAGAAAATATTCCTCAAATGTTTGTTTTAGTCTTTAGCATGACATTAATTATTCGAATTATTAAAACGCTTAATCATGCTAATCGGTGCATCTGATAAATTTTATTTAAGATAGAACATCTAAAATTTCTATCAGTTAAATGTACAAACGAGAAGAAAGCTTGTTAAGTAGAGGCACGTCAGAGAATTAGATATCAATTTATATAATTTTAAATATTACAAGTTTTAAGCCATAAACACAAATGTATCTTACATCCAAATCTCCGAAGTAAATGTAAATTAATGAAACGTCTCTTTTAGTTTTGTTCCAGATCTTTCCAGCTGCCTGAAACAATTCACATCTAATGCATAATCTATTTGATATTTTGGTCAAAACCTCACATTCAATTACTGAAAATGAATGTAAAAGATTCTTGTCACACTCTAACGCTTCATATTTAGGTCAAATAGCTTTTAAGTATTAATGAATGTTGTCAATTCAAGTATGGCCTTAGAAATGGAGAGGTATATATAATGATGATCGGTTTACATGACAAACCTCGTCATTAGGCCATCGTATTGTTCCGTCTGATTACTGTTTTAG
>CM063502.1:87030451-87047951 GCA_032207245.1 Pardosa pseudoannulata
ATAATGGTTTTAGTAATTAATAGTTGTGCTGTAATTAATAAGTGTAATATTACTGTCCTGAAACTACTTATCAAAATAATAAATTTTATAGAATAAAAGAAATGTTTGTATGAAAACACATATATATGCACAAAATAAACGAAACTCTTCTGAATATATAGATGTGACTGTTTCGATTCAAATTATATTTTAAAATTGATTTTATTTCATACCGAATTTTACTTAAGTTTATGTTTTAATCCTATTAAAAGTGTTTTTCAAAAGTTCAAAGAATAGTTTTATTTTATACACAAGTTTAACATAATTTTCAATTTTAGACGAGTGTTAATTTTACTGTTTGAATACAAAGCTAGGTCATAAATCTTCAGGAAATTTTCTTCAGGCTTACCTAATAGTTTAAGCTATTTTTAAAACGTTTATCTAAAGAAATATATTTAAAATTTTCTAAATGATTAGTATACCATAGCATAAAACAAATAATTGTTTTATCGGAAATTCAATACAGGTCTTTAAAAGTTCAAAAAGTAGTTTTGTTTTATACGTAAGTTTAACATAATTTTCAATTTTAGACAAATGCTAATTTCCCTGTTTAAATACAATGCTAGGTTATAAATGCCCCAGTATAATTTCTGCATCCTTACCTAATAGCTTACGCAATTTTGATAAGTTTATCTAAAGGAATGTATTTAGAATTTTCTAAATAATTTGTATATCATATAATAAAACAAATTATTCTTTTATTGTAAATTCAATACAGGTCTATTGTATAAGAATCACAATTATGATTTTAAAAATATATGATATTTTATTGGAGATAAAAAGATAAATTTTCGATTAGAAATAGAGAATCCAGTTAAATATAATGCAATTGTTTTTTATGGTGCAAAAATTTAGATTTTATTTACTAGACGTTTACTAAAAAATAACGTTGATATCATATGAGTCCATACAGTCATGATCTCGCGCATCGTGCAATTTTTGGCTCTTTCTTTCGTTCAAAAACTACGAAATGGCAGCCATTTAGAAAATTAATCATGCATAAAAGCTGCGAAAGTGGTTTTGAAGCTATAAAAGAAAGCGGACTTTTACAAGTGTTTACGAAACGGGAAGAATGTTCAGACTAATGCATTGCATCTCATGGTATTTACTGCGGAAAATATCCCTTAAAACTGACGATTGATAGCAATCTTTTTACTGTATAAATATGGTCGTATTACTTATTGGAAAGCCTTCCTGTAAGTAATTATCAAATCTGTATTTATCAGAATCACCCAACTGTATAAATATTTTAATAGATTCTTACAATCTGTTTGAATCATTAGTGCTGGAATCCTTCCTGTTGAATGTGTATTGAGGATTAACTCAAATCTCAGTTAATATAAACTCGTGGGAGTTATAAAAAAAATTCAAGTAACTCTTGGGTCATTTCGTTATTATTTGTTTACGGATAAAAACTTTACACATACAAAGGTGACATTTTAAACTATAAAGTTTCAAATTGAAAGATTTATTTACTACCATACGTCAATACAGTATTCTGGAGTGAAGTATTAAAATCCCCTATATAATAATAGCCTAATTTATATGTGAGTTAGAGTTAGCAACGTTCGAAATCCACCCCTTCATCCCTTTTCTAACATTTAATACCATTATTTTAAATGATTACATTAAATGCCCTATTTCCCCGGTTAAGAGCAGGCTATTTAATTTATCAATTTATCATGTCTCATTTAACCATTTCTTATTTTAAATTATTTAAATATCGTCTACATTATTTTCATAAGTTTTATCACTAAACTTAGATACTACGTAAATAATTTTCTTTTATATTTGGCTTAAATAATAGATTAGGTACATATGTGATGATTTTAAATTTAATCATGGATTATTTTTGCCGCAATGAAAATTTTATCACCGGTATTAACAACAAATTCTATCTACCTCCAGGGTGTAGTAGTAATGATAGTTTCATTAATTTACTTCCATTAATTACTGTGATAAGAAAAATTGGGACAAACTTAAAGATAAATTCGAAGTAGCTAAACTTTAAATTATCTTTCTAAATGAATGCAACGTGATTCTAAACTGCATTCACAGTATCGGGAGACATTAGAGGAGTGCGAAGATAAAAAAATTATTGTGGGTGTACCAGATAATTCTCAGTCAAAAAAGAAACCATATTTTTGTTTGCTTCTTAGGGTACTTAACAATTCTAGAAAATTGAAAATTTTACGGATCCCGTCATATGACAGGCTATGTGCTATTTTATATAATAGTTATTCCCGATTTAATTTTTAAACCTAATAAAAATCAAATTCATACACTAGGCTTGAAAATCATGAAATGCTGATCTGAATCATAAAATTACGAATAACAGTAGATAGTTGAAATCTTGTGATAGCGTTTACAGATTCTTAACTATCGTTAAAATGAAGAGGCATTCCAAGAAAATTTAAACATTCTACATACTATTTTATTAACTGCTGTCATCACATGACTTTCGACGTTAATGGATTAAATGGAACATTTTTCGAATCACTTCATTTTATTATGAACTCGAGTAGAAGGATCCACACTGTAGTGTATTCAGGGTAATTTACAACAGATTCTATTCATGAAAAATACAATTCCCTGATAAAAATTTTAGTTAAATCTCTGCCAAACACCTGGTTCATTTACGGGCGTAAACTAAGAATATAAAAATAAAATATTTAAAATATTATCAAATAAATTATTTAAGAGAACAATCTTATTGAATATATATTAACAAAATGAAGTACTTAATCAAGTAAATTAATTTTAATAATATTTAATGTGAACTGCAGCCAAATTGTGTAGTTATTAAGTACTTTAACTTATTATTTTCATTAATTAAAACTATTAAGTTGATCTTTAATCAATAAAATTTTTATGAATGGTTATTATAATTTCTTTAGATATTTAATTATTATTTAAACAATTTGTGCGTGATTCTGTTTTTTATCCATAATTAATTAGAGACTGGGAACTCTTAATCAAACCTGCTCTCAGACTTCATTATTTTTAAAATCACCGTCACTATTTTACGCTTTTTGAAAGAAAACAAATTCACTAGGAATCTGTGTACTGCATTTTGATAGGTGACGTTTCACACAAATTAACATTCCACTTTATTTGGAATATTTTATTAATCAGTCACTTTTGTTTTTATCATAAAAACATTTTGAATATATTGATGATGATATATTACTATGAAGAATATTCCAGTAGCTTTTTGATTCAGTCTAAGTCAACCCAAATTTAGATCAAAATTTTGAAATATTAAATATTAGAGGTACACGATGACTGCAGGATGTTAATTGGGGATTAAAGGAAAAAAATAAATCGAGTGTAGCTTTTCAGTGAGAGAGAATTTTAATCATACAATACTACAGATATATGTTTTATGAAAATATTTTGTTGTAGTCCTGAATAACATATGACTACTACAAAACCTTATTAAACTTTCTTACACCAGATCTGTAGAAAAATTTACATGACTGTTAGACAATTATACTTTAATACCACTTGTTGTTTCATACAGTACATTACTCCAAACCATAAATCGCACTTCATTTCTTGAAAAATGGCTAACTATATATATATATATATATATATATATATATATATATATATATATATATATATATATATATATATATATATATATATATATATATATATATATATATATATATATATATATATATATATATATATATATATATATATATATATATATATATATATATATATATATATATATATATACATATATATATATATATATAATATATATATATATATATATATATATATATATATATATATATATATATATATATATATATAAAATATACATATATATTAACACATAGATATTAAAATATATATAATTATAATTCTATATATATCGTGTAATATATTATATACAGTATATATTTCATCAAATATATATTATATATTTGTCATATTTACGTTATAGAGCCAACTGTGAAAACAAAAGGAGGCTAAATATTCATAAAAAATCATTTGTAGATTGGTTTATATAATAAAAAAATAGGTGTTTTGTAGCGAAATAAGAAGAGAAATAACGTCAGTTTTATTACGTTGTCTTTTTACAGTTAATATGATTAATGTATGAATAAATTACACTGATATCTATAAGGAACATCATTATTCTTTTTAAATTCATAAAAACAAGAGAAGATATATAAGAGAAGAAATCTTAAGCGAAGCAATTAAAGATATAATGTGCCTTACAGAGATGTAAATGAAAATAAAATGGCTAAAACTTACTGCGCATATAAAAAAATATTTCGTTACGAATATAAACTTGGTATCCTTACTGTACGGTAATTTACAAAAAATCTACATGTTAAAGACAAAATAATGGTATTTACATTTTTTTATTTATTTCGGCTTACTTTTATGATTTCCTGTAGTTTTCAAAAAATGTACTATGAGAAAAAGTTTTAAGACGTTGGGTAATGACAAAAATTAAACAACAAGTTTGAAAATTTCTCTTTTTCTACGGATGAAAAATTTTATAAAATTTATTTAACCCTTAACATCTTTCTTGTCCTTTTCACTCTGTAACGCAAACTACCAAATTACTGCAATTTTTTAGTAAGGGAACAAACAAAAAAAAAAGGCTTTTCTTAAATTTCATTGTTTAGCAACTACAGTTGTTTTTCAATTCATTCTTCGAAAAAACGATGAGAGAAAGACAAAAATAGAGAGAAAACCATAATTTATAAACTCCAATCTTTTTCAGGCCGTCTCTCTGCTTCGTTCGTTTCATTTCAAAAATTTTTTTCAAACGAAAACTTACGCGATCTGTGCAGATGAATTTTAAGTTTTGCTTTTGCCTGAAGCGTTTGTTAGCAACATAATTTCATTTTTTTTTTACTTATCTTCTTGAGAATAGATGCTAGGCCATTAAAAAATGGTGAACAAATCTTTGCTGGTCATTATGGACCATTCCTCTCTTACTTTTTTAATTATATTTTATTTCTTTGGGCAGTTATTTTCTTAGCTAATTACCTGCACTTATACATTGTTGCAACGAACGACATAAAGAAATTTAAAGAAAAAATATGGCTGCATAAATGCCAAACTATTTGTTTTAATGAATAGGGTTGGTGTTAATTGGACACATCAGAATATCTTTTCTTTGAATTCCCATTTCACATTTTCAGCGGGTCTTTTGGTTGACACTTAAACTTCGAATAAAGGTATCCTGTTTCTTGTTAGTCTCATTTAAAAATTCCCGATTACGAGGGTAAAAAATCAAGCTATCTTAGCTTAGGTAGTTCTTTTTTTTTAACTCGAACTATATATTTATTTTTTCCCCTTCTTGACTGATTAGAGGAGCAGCTACATTTCTCTTCCATTTTTAATTTTTTTCCCTGCTTTCAGAATTGCGAAACGAGGTATATTAACTGCGAACTTTATCTGAGATCTTTCTCTTGTCAGTAACTCAAGACGTAATTTCCTATCGTAATTTTAATTTTTTTTCTCCCTCCTGGCTTTTTATGCAGAGCTTTGAAAGAAAGTTCTTAAGGCTTTTGAATGCATATACTTTCTGCTCTCGAGAACCGATTTTTCAGCATTTAAATCGTGAACAATTTTAAATGAAGATAGATTCAGATTCTAGTCGATCATAGAATTTAGTCACACTAATTATAAAAACATATGTTATCTTGGTACTAAATTAAAACCAGTACAAATTCCTACATGTTCACCAGTTGCCTGCTTTAACAAAGACGACAATTTAGCATACAATCTCGTATTTTCTGTAGTTGAAAACAATAAGTAAATAACACAATGCGTAGTTATATTAAATGTCTATGACAATGAAATAAATCTGTTGAAGAAAAAGTTATCAAAATAAAAATAAAGTTTATTTTCTTTTGAATGCAGACCAGTCGGTATTGTGTTTAGAGCAGTGTTTCTACAACATTCAATATTTGCAAACCAATTTACAATCACTTTCATCACTCTCTCCATACAATAACAATGTATTAAATGCAATAACAATGTACTTTGACGCTAAAGCTATAATTATAAACTGTAACAAGTTTTCAAGATAAGAATTAATATTTTTAATAAATATTTTCTTGCCAAGACAACTTAATACCAAGTTATGAATGCCTTAGAGATCCATATCAAAATACTCTAGAAGGGTTCTCAACTGCCGAAGAAAAAATCTTTATAGTCTTTATGCAAGTTGCTAAATAAAAAGATTTAGTAATACGTCTTTGAATTTTGAGCAGGGGGGAGGGTGATGATGAATTCTCTGCTATGAAAACCAAAGCATTTTGTATATTTTTACACCCTACCTTTGTGAATTTATTTCGGTGACTGCTTAGAAGACAAAATATAGATCTCAGCTAAATATAGAAATATAAATTAGTGTGTTAATTTCTAAGGTTAAACTTTACTTTTAAAATTTTAAAAACTTTGGTCTTCAAGATAAGTCCATGGGAGTTACTATTAAATAATAAAAGTGTTCTTAATTTAATAATGATAAATTAATTATCAAATACATTTGGCAGTACTGATAATTTATAAGTATTTCATACCAGTGCAAAATTTTTGTCATAATGTATTTTCTTTTGTTTCCTTTCAAAAAAAACATAATAATTTTAAATAATCTTTTATTTTCGACTTTCGATATGCTCGCTCCACTCACATATTGTTATAATACCTCCTTAGGGGTGGCGTGCCCTATAGTTTTAGAATCGTGGTTTAGAGCATCTGCCTGCCTTTTTGGCAGATGTGGATTAAATTATCACATTAGCTTTAATTGTTAATTCGTGTTGTCTCGTCATAGGAAGCAAAAATAGATGCCTATATAATGCCTCCATAATAAAATCATCAACAAAGCTAGTAACATTTTATAGGCGAAAGGTTAATAGGCACGTGCCTTCACGTTATTAAATTTCTTTGTTATATATTATCTTGAGATGTCATATTTAATTTAACAATGTAAAATGTAGAGTATATTAATAAATTTTACAATTGATGTTTAAATAAATATTGCTTTTTTCTTTTTATATAGATAAATAGAACAATTATTACTTTATTTTCTTTCTTTACCACTCCCTTTATTAAAATACTTTCAATTTGCTCTAAGCTTTTCTTAATGTAGTTGAACTCATCCAAAATATACTGTTTCTTCACTATTTAGTTAGATTTTTTTTATAATAAGACATATTGACTTTTCATCTGAACATCTGGTGAAAAGCTTCTTTAATAGGTGTATTTTTTAATGGATATATATACGTTTGATAACTGATTCATTTATAGACTAAAAAATCTTGTCACACAGCAGGATGAATTTTTTAAGCTCTCTTTTCTTTTTCAAGATGGATTACCATCAGTTATTAAGGGGAATATATCAAAGATTAACTATCGTTTTATCTTTTATCCTTTCTTTTCCTATAGATTATGTACTTTTTTTTCTTTTTACATCAGAGGTGTCGTGGCTGATTGTAAACTCTCAAAAGTGAGTGTAAACTCTCAAAAGTCAAAAAAAAGTTTATTAAACTTATGAACTGCCCTACGTGGCAGATGTGTACTTTCTTTTATCTCTACACATACTAATGCTTCCTTCAATATACATCATGCTGCTGGAATAGAGCACCATCTATTTAGTATACTAGTATAGCTTTTAAAACACAATTAAAATCCAAACAATACACCAGGTTTTTTTATTTCAATTCGATCCAGGTACCAGGAATTAATAGTAAGCTTCTTAAAACATAAGAAATACATTATTTTTAATTGTTTCTAAATAAATATAAATTTTCACATAAGTTTACAGGTTAGAAATTTAACCTGTAAAAATCTGATGTAAAAATTGTATAAAATTTTACACATACATCATTTTACTTTCTTCTAAAAAGCGTAACGATCATAAGTAAAACTTATTAGGAAATTGTAGAAAGGAAATCCTAGATTTCATGTAATTGTAATTTACATCTTGCTCTCACAAGAAATCTATTTCATATATCTGTTCTTCCCTAAATGTTAGAGAAAATGTCAGCTACATCTACAGCTTTGGTGTACATAAATAATCAGACATTTTACTTCCATTTAATATAAAAAATATAGTTTTTAATATACATATTTCAAAACCATATGTTGTGGATTGGTGAATTACAGATATTTTTTCATTTCAGGAATATTTTTATGTTATTATAAAAATATATGTATTGTAATAATAAAGCTAAATATTTTTAGGCTTTAATAATATTAAAGAATTTTAAAAATTAATTCCAAATCAGAAGGAACATTTTATTTTATAATTAATTTATTAAGGCTGTTATAATAGATATTTAAGTCCCGAAATGTATCTTGCCCTTTTAATTTCTTCGTTATTATGAAAAAGAGAGAGTTATATTTTGCCCGCAAATGACTTCATATTAATCATTTGAAATATAAAAATGAAAACAGATTCTTTTTTTGGCATCTCGCAAAATATCTAGTATTATTGAAGACAAAGTTCATAATTGTTTAAAAATATATTAAATTTTATTGAACTAAAAAATTAAAATGATGTATTTACTCGTTAAAACTCTAAAAGCTCATTTAACAATTAAGTTTAAAATAAAATGATAATTTGATATTAGAAACAATTTTACAGTACAATAGATATAATTTTACTACAAATTTATAATTAGTAAATTTTAATTGAAAATATTATTTTTAATTTTTTTATAGGATACGATTTTTATCTAAATCTTTTTTCATATCGTAAGAATTTTCTATTAAGATTGAAATCAAATTTCTCACTTTTAGTATAAATAAACATATGTATAGAGTCCAAAATTTTAATCAGTCAAAGGTTACAAACTGAATTTATTTCACATAAGTTTTCAGGAGTAAATTAGTAAATATTTCTTAATTTAATAATAATCATGCGCTAAGTTTAATATTGGATGTTTCGGCTCTTTCGAGATTCGTAAAGAGATTTAAAATGTTGAGCCTTACCTAATTAGTTTAAGGTGAACCGAAAATCATATTTCATCTTTTAATATAATTCAGTTTAACAAGGTTCCCAGTTTCAGTCTTTATCATACACGTAGAATAATAATAAAATAAAATAAGATAGATATCTTATAAAAAAGAATTAAGCTTTCTTATCATCGACATATACTGAAAAAATGAGTAAAAAGTGAATAAGAAATATACAAAGTATCCACTTACTTTCAGCTTTAATAAAAAGATTAAAAAATATTTCTCTAGTGTAGCTAAGAAATATACAGCTTTAAATGTTTAGTAGTGAAGTATTGAAAAATGGTTTGATTAATTATTCTTAAAAATATACAAGTAATGTATATAATTAAATACAATTTAACTTCTTTCACTATATTAACTTTTAACTAGCGAAAAAATGTCCTTATCAAATTATCAATTTTTCTGTTTCTACTTAAATCATTAATTAAAATTCCTTTATACCTAATTCGTAGTTCGATTATAAATAATATAAAATCTGAAATGTATGCATAAATAGTATGTTTCTCCAGTTTTTAAAATTTAATATTTAAACAAAGTTCTTAAATTATATTTTGTTAGCTCATTTCATGCCCCAAACAATGGTCCCTTTTTTCATTTTAAAAATTTTTATAATCACGATGGCATCAAAAAATAATAAATAATTAAAACCCATAATTAAATGGGAAGTGCTGTATACATGCTTATATATATATATATATATATATATATATATATATATTATATATGTGTGTGTGTGTGTGTGTGTGTGTGTGTGTGTGTGTGTGTGTGTGTGTGTGTGAGTGCGTATGTGTGTGTATTGAACATAAAATGATTAAACTGTAAAGTTAAACAATTATTTTTAAAGCAGTATGAACTGCTAAAATATTTCACATTTATTTGCCGGAAATATTATGTTGCTGATAGGATCTTAACATCAAATATTCTGCTAAGTTTGTTCTGTTAAACATCTAACATTAATTTATTCATTACTCAATTATTCCATCATCATACATACGTATTTATTTTTAATGAAAAACTAATTAAACCTTAGTTTTCCTATTTATCAGGTATATGTATAAATAAAAGCTTAAAACATGCATTCTTAATATATCTTCGGTAATTTTCAGGGTAGATTGTAAATTCAGGATTTAGTATAGATATCCTTTGTTTTCTTAGTCTGCAATGTAAATTTACGTGCTCTATCAAAGCTCGGTAACAATGGATCACCCCCATACCTTTAATTAGAACCGTATTACAGTAGTGTATTCCTTTTCGATCAATGGCAAGGAATGGTGCAGAACACTGAATAAATTTCTCATAATCTCATTACGCACGGCTAGTAGATTTCCCTAGATTGAATGAAAGTCTTATCGTTTGTCTGGTAGACATGGCCTTAATCCCTTGAGGCTTAATAACTTTGGATGCCTTACCTAATTTCTAAATTTGATGACCTTGCCGATATGAGATAAAAAATATTTATGACATTTTGTTTCAGCTCCGGAATGAAGACGACGGTCAACAACGAACAGATATGGTGGACCACGTTGTTAATGCTCAAGTGAATTTTCGAGAGAAATATTTACAATGTTTGCTCGAACGAACTTTAATGATATTCTCATGGAAAAGATGATAAATCCTTCATTGCAGATGGAACATCGTTATGTCCCCCGAGCCGGTACTCCCTCCCACGTGCCATTTGAATACCATGAGCTCGGATTCCCTGTAATGAAGTGAGGTGGTAAATTCCGGGAATGGAAAATTAGCATCCCCCTTCACCGTCTTTTGTCCACTGGAACCGGAGTTGATTTCCCCATTGGTCGCTGAATGTGATGAGGAATTAAGCGTCAGAACCTGATTAAGACCTGGCTTTTCGCCTGGTCTCACAGGGACATTCCACGTTAATTAGTTGCGTTTGGAGGTTCAGATACTACTGTCCTGAAATAGTATTTGGAATAGCGTGTGTCCACTTATTTAAATGAATTCAGCCTTATCAGTTTGTGTCAATTTTTATTGGAAATAGTGTTACTGAAGCTAATTGATCATAAACCGCTATAAATTTTAAAGAGAAAAGGGCAGTGAATTATTTTCACTCAATTTTGGATTAAGTGGTTGTAATTTAAAATATCTATTTCATTTCTGAAGATTTATTGTTAAGATATATATATTTTAATGTAAAATAAAAACACTTTTTAAGTACAAGGTTCCTAGCCAATAGCCCAAACAATAGAATCCAGTTGTTAATTTAAAATACCATTGTAATTTCATCTTGAAAAAATAAATTCAATTTTTTCTGTGTCTAAACAGAGCTTATGCAATATCCCAGCAGATTTATGTAAACTAATATGTTTGGTTTAATAACGTATGTGTCTGATGCAATATACATAAACCAGTGTTAATTATAAAGATTTTAGATGTTTTTACAGGTAAAAGTTATGTTATAAACTAGTCCAGATATCTTTATAATGTATAAATGGGTTGCAAAAAGGATATGCAAGTTTGAAGTACGATAAAGTGTAAAATTATTTAAAGATGTCTATCAACAAGATTGACTTGTAAATTTATGCTTAGTATGATATTTCGGAGCAGTGGAATATATTATATTAAATATAAATATCCTAAACTTATAAAATAATTAATTAATAATTAATAATTAATTTTAGTACATTAAACAAGTAATAATAGCATAGCAAATTATATATAAATAATGTTAAAAACAATTGTAGTATACATATATTATTATAATACAATATCTGATGTCATTTAAATAACATCTTTGCTTTAGATGTTGTTTTATTCATTTGCATTTACACAATCTGTAAGAAGGTGAAAGCTAAACAACTTCAATCTTTATTCCATTAAACTAAACAAACTATAGAGGGTTTAGAAAAATGTAATATGCAGTTTTTGAAGAGATGTAACTTAAAGGTGTGTTAATATAATATCTTGTTTAATCACTAAGATGAAGAACATATTAAACTATACTATTAAACTAGTTGATTTTTTTAAATTTAAATTATTCAAGCAAAAAAATGATCATATTTAATGTTAAAAATAAAAACTTACTTACAAAATAAAACCTTACTTAAATGTCAAAACAAAAATTACTTCAAGTTAATTCTCCTTTAAAAATTAAGATATCTTCTTCGAAGTTTTAATGATTCCAGTTATAAAATAAGATTTTATAAAACAGAAACAACTGTCGATATCGTATTACTAACAAATCTAAACTTAAGATTTTGAACAAATTATTTTAGTAAATGAAATAGAAATGTTGAAATTTTCATTCTATAATTTACGTCTGCTCAGAAACTCTCTAAATATCTGGCTGAAATAGAATTTCAGTTTAAAGTTAATATAACCTTCTAATTCATTAATTCAAATCAAGTTACTGAAAGTCAACTTTATATATTCAATACGTTGGAGGAATTTAAAATATTGTGCAGCTATAAATTAAATCTGATGATGACATATGAATAACGTCTTATGTTAGACAATTCATTATTTGAATACATTCAATGCAGACATGTAGTATGATATGTGAAATATATGACCAATACTTTCCAAAGAGGTTATTGCAAATAAATATTTAATGCTATCCATTTCACTTTCAAAGACAGTCACAAGAGAGAAACAAGTTACACATTTCGGTGATTTGTACTCTTTCAAATGTATGTTCTGATTCATGCCCACTTAAAGCGATTATTTGTGCAATAAGTCATGATAATTCCCTGTATATTCTTCTCCATGTTTACAATGTATTCACTTTCTTTGAACGTTCTGTAAGCAGCTGTGTTGAGAATTCTTTACTTATAATGCAAATGTCTATTTGGAGATTTAAAAACATCCTGTGTTCTAAATAAGCTTTTCTTTTATTGGAAATAAAAAAGGATAGAATTAGCTTATATTTTACTAGGATTTTCATTTACTAAATTGATACCTTTTTAAGTGTAGGTTTTCATTTATTCTTGATTGAAGGCAATACTTTGTGCAATAAGCCCTGACAACGATCTTCACATTCTTCTTTATGCCTGCAATAATACATTTACTTTCCCTGTAAAATTTATAAGCTATAGTGTTTAAAATTACAACTAATGTTAAAAAAAGAAATAAAATATAAATTTAAATATTCTAAGCTCTAAATAAGATTTTCATTGGTAGAAAAGTGAAATACATTCATACAGAGCTACAAATAGTTTATTTTTTAAAATGATTTGTATTCATTCAACGAATATTCTGCTAAAGTTGCTTTTCAATTCCTACCCAATTGAAGGAAATTTTTTAAGTCTTGATATTGCTCATTATTTTTTACTAATTCCGGCATGCTATGCATTCACTCTCTTCATTTTGTTAATGAAAAATCATATCTATAGTTTTAAAATATATTTTTCTTTTAAATTATTATTTTAAATGTGAAGAAATTTAACTAAGGTCCATTTCTTTCATGCAGGATTACAATAATATCATTTCTTACATGGATAAACCGAAGGGAAAATTTAAAAGGAAAGTTATGAAGAAGAATAAAAATAAACCTTTAAAATATAATTCTTAAAAACAAGAAGCCGATAAATGTAACGATTTAAGAATAGCATTAATTATAAATTTCTTCTCGGATTAAGAAAAATGCTAGACTCTGAGTAAACTGGAACACAAAAGAATAATTGCTGATGCCGTAATTTGTTAATTCAGAAATACGACGCTTGCGAAAGCGCATATATATGTATGCATAGATATATGCAAGCATGCACGTATCTTGTTCTGATAAGCTACTTTAAGAAACTAGCGCAAGAGTTTTAAGTCAACCGAAGAGGAAGCATCGTTATGAATTTTAAGCAGCAACTCCACTCTAATACATATTAGAAAGGTTATCACATTCACGTTTTGTAACTTAGGTATTTAGCAAGCTAAAATTGATTAGAAATAGTTACTAACTCAAAATGACTTTTTGCTACGTTAATATTTATATTTTAGTTGTCATTACCATATCAAAATCTAAACATTTTTTACTTCCGTTGAAGTTGTTTAAAGAAAGAACGAACTATTTGCGGAAATTAATTTTTCTCTCCTAGTATATCTTTTTAAATACACTGAAATTTAATATTTAGGAATTTGCAAATAAAAAGAAAGGTAACAAAATAAGTTCATGGTTAATATTTCTTTAAAAGTAATTACTTTCGATAGAAGTAGTAAAATAGTTTTCATATCGGATTGCAAACTTTAAGGTAGTATGTTATATGACAATGTTTGGTATTATAAGATCTAAATCCATATCAAAATCTATACTATAATTTTTCACTTACATTGAAGTTGTTCGAAAGAATAAAGAAAATATAGGGAGAAATCAGTATTTCTTCTTGATATCTCTTATTAAATATAAAATAATTTATTATTTAGGAAATGCAGAATGCAGAAATGTAAGTTAATATTTAATGTTACCTTTAACCCTTTAAAGGTCATCTACATAAATTCTTTAGAATTCAATGAGATTAGTTTATAAATATTATCTTTGAACCTCATAAAAGCAAAATGTTTAAAAAAAGTTTACAATCCTTTAAGGGGCTTGTCTTAGAGTGCACCATAGGAGGGATTAAGGGAGTTTAACTGACAAACCCATCCCCTTGTACAACTTGAACACAATACTTTTTAAAATTCTAATTCAATATAAATAAAATTTTAAATAGTACAATAAATAAGTGTTCTTAAAAAAGTAAAATAAATAAACAGTTCAACAGATTATAAATATTGTTTGAATGGATATTTTTGTTTGTTGTCATAAGTGATGAAATAATCGAATTACTGACTTTATAGATACAGCAAATATAAGTGCATATATTTTAAAAGAAAAATTAAATTGAATGGAGTACTATCATCTATTGTAAGTTTTCAATGTCAAAAAAAATAAATAAATAAATAAAAACATCTATACTTCTCTAAAAATTAGAGAAAAATATGTTTAACAAGATGTTTCGCTGTGAAACCATTGTGCACTAAAGGGTTTAAAGGCATTATCAACGATAAAAGTATTAAAATTATTTATGGTATGAGTTTGTAAGCGTCAAGTCAGTAAGATAAAACTGTTATATGACAATGTATGGTATTATAATATCTAACTTGATTATAATACCTAAATATCTAAAATCCCTATATCTAAATTGATTATAATACCTAAATATATAAAATCCCTATAATATCTAAATTGATTATAATAGCTAATATATATAAAACCCTTATAATGTCTACATTGATTATAATATAAATTGTACCCTAAATTGCAATAGGAACCAAAGATCTATTTCAATCTTTTAAGTTTTGTAATTTAAGGGACTTGTTAAGCCTGTAAATACTGCTATTCTTCATAAAGATACATTACTAAAAGAGAGCAGAGTAGCAAAAGGAAACAAAATATCTATAGTTCATTACAGTTGTTATAGAAAACCTTTAGATTCAATTTAGATGACTATATGTTAACAAAAGCTCGCTTTTTACAAAAGAATACTGCCATCATTTAAAAAATATAGAGCAATGCTGAATGATGGAAAAGATTTAGTTGAAATGAGTATTCGGTTATTATGTTTTAACACTAAACCTTTACCGATCCCCAAATTTGAAACATATATCTGAAATATGATGTATTTTAACAAACATATAATGTATGTATAAATACAAAATTTTTGATGAAGCTAGATAAACGTTTCAAAAAATAATATTTACGATAAAAATGTAATGCAAATATTCAAAATAATAATTTTGTCGAGTCACTTTCGTTCAGCTGTATTATTAAACTGTTTCACTGTGTGTACGAGAGCTAGAGTACAGATCATACGATCGATAGAAATTTTATTTTAAATTAAAAATATCGCAGGAAATTAATCTGAAGTACAATCTTCGAAATACAATAATTTTGTAAACGGCAGTTGATTGATTATGTAAAAGAAAATCTATCCAATTTTCTACACACTTAGGGTAAACTTTTAATTCTATTTATCGATACTAAATAATTATACCCCATCTTATAATTCTAATATCCATGACTGGAAAAATTCAAATATGTATATTAATACAGAAGCTTCTGCACAAATTCTGTATTTAAGTTGTAAAATTATTATTTTGCTAAAAGGCTCTTAAAATTTACAACATTGATTTTGCAATTTAAATTTAATTTTGTTAAAATAAAATGATTGTCTGCATACTAAATATGCGATTCAAATTAATACCAAATTATACATTTGTGGTAAGCTATTTCACACAAAATATGTAGAAGAATCCGTTGAAAATAAATGCATGTAGACATGTAATCTACAGCACTTGCAGAAACAGGGATTTAACTAGGGTATAAGAAATGCTTACACTTTATGTCTTGTATGGTATTATCGCTTACATACCAAAAAGCTTTGGTGTAATTTATTTAGAATAAAATACTCTATTCAATTGCATAAGATTCTAAAAATAGACTATTTACCAGTTTAACAGTAAGTGTTATTTTAAGTAAATAAAGAAAGAAAAGTAAATATTAAAAGAATCTACAGAAATAAACTTTAAATACAATAATCCTTACGAAAATTAAATCTCTTTATAAAATAGTATTAGAAATTTACAATAGCACATATTATTCTTCATAAGCTTTATTTATATATTATTTAATATTTTCCAAACCCAGAGATAAATGTTTAAAAATACTTTGTTTTTATAGATCAATATCTTTGATAGTATCGATGATCCGATTAGAAATTATTGATAACTGAACGGATGGCAAAAATAATCGCTTGCAGCAAGAGCTTACAAAATGCAAAGAGCTTTTAAACGAATTTAATGGATAACACGTTCTAAAACAGTAAAAGCTTTTAAAAGGAATTTAGCATGACTCTAAGAGATAGGGATCCTATATCAAAAAGAAAAATCAATTTGTTTTAAATTTTGATTCCATGGCGCTTCTTTTTTAAGAGAGTTAAGGGAGCAAAAGGAGCTGAAACGGATATATGAGTAGCAGCATTAATAAAGCCAGACAGTTTAAATATTTGAAGGAAGAATACCTCTTGATGAAGATGTAACTTGATAATGTATTGTAATAGCATAAAAATTTCCCAAATTTCCGAAGGAAATTCCTATATATACGTTTCACTAAAATCAGATGAATATATTTTGGAAAACCTTTCTATTGAATGGACTTATATTTTCGCAATATTCCTGGATCTGTAGAAATCATGATTCTTATTAGCCATTAAAGTATCGATAGGAGTGCTAAATAGAGAAATTCTCAGAAAACTAGTTATTAAAGTCATTCTAAGTGTTTAGGGGGATTGAGTACTATTACAGGAAATTTTACTTTCGAAATTTTATAATGCTGAAAAACAGCATCAAATGGAATGAATTGAAAATATGTAACTAACTTAAATAAAATTTGAAGAATGGGATAGTAATTAAATATTACACATTTTCTTCTTAAAAGTAAGCAATTTTAATGCACCTTTAGTGTTCGATA
>CM063502.1:87050451-87065451 GCA_032207245.1 Pardosa pseudoannulata
GTCGCTTCTTACACTATTCTTGTGGAACGAAAAAAGTTAGTTCATAAAGACTAAAAAAAATCATAAGATATTTCTATACCTTTTTTTATGTAGTAAAAGGTACTTAAAATGTTTTAAGGAATTAATATGTTAATTCAGGACAATATATGGCGATGCATTTTTAGGAATTTATTATTTATAAAGACGATTCTAATAAATTCTCTTGTGAGAGTAAACTTTATCCCGTGAAGTGTATGTCCTATGAAATTATTTCTTTAATATACTTGCTATAAGTTTCAAAAGAGGGATAATTTTCAGATATGCAAGAAAAAAAAAACTGGAATATAAAAAAGGGAATTTTATATATTAATAGTTAATGAAAAGACATTATTTTAACTTCTTTTATTCAGCGAGTATAATTTAGTCAAACATTTAGTATTCCGTTTAAAGTAAAAATATCGCTCATTATTATTGAAATACGTAAAATAAATATTCTATATTGCCAGTATAGACTTTAAAAAATGTCATTTATAATAACGTAATTTAATTTTCTTAGGTTTCTAATCTGGAAAAATTCTAAAGAATAGTATATGAAAGAGGTTCAAGTTTTCCTTATTTTATTCACGTGTTAAATATTGAATTGCAATAAGACGTAATATAAAGTATGTGAAATACTTAGTAGCTATTATGTTTTTAATTTATCCATTTTTTGGAAATATTTTACATTTATCTTAATTTAATGCATTTTTATATTTCGAGTTTACTGAAAAGGCTGAAAAGTATAATCCATTAATGACCTATCTTCTAGGCGAAAATCTTCGTTTTTTAGATGTATATACTGCTCGACATTTCATAGGCAATTTTTGTTTTTTTAAAAGTCACAATCTTGCTTATGATATATAGTTTATGATAGACCCCGTTAATCTTTAAGCGCTTTTAAAAAAGGAAGCAGATGTAGCAAATGGGCCTTTTGCTGAGGCTTGAATGACACTTTTCTTATTGGCACTAAATTTTATCTTTAACTAGCGAAAAAATAATAAAAAAATCTATCTTTTATATTTTCTTTTAGCTCCTACCTTAGTTTAAATATGGCTAGAGTCGTGATGAATATTTCAAGTCGTAATTCACTCTACGCTTCGTTGAGTATTTAATCACTTCCAACAGCGTGAAGAGAAGAATTACTCGCAAATTAGGTCGTAAATCTGTCCTTTGCCTCTTTTTCACTTTCATTTTTTTTCTTGATGAATAAGTTGCAGTTTATGTCATCACACTTCGTGTTTTAACTGTCACACAAGATCGTCAGTATAAGAAAGAAAGCATTTTATTTTTCTCTTTCTGCTTTTTAAAACAGTTGACGAGTTAGTTCTTATTAAAAATTCCACCCATACTCCATCTTAGAGACTTGTAATTAAAACTTCTGTTTTCAGGAACTTCAGCTTAGAATCAAATTTTTGAGAGTTAATCAGCTTTGTAATATATTGAAATACTTTAGAAAATCTTTTTTATATAGCGTGAATATTTTCAGAAAATAGTTTACCCTGAGAACTGGTGCCTATACATTGTAACATGCTAGAGTTTCTTATCCTCGATGGTATGATTAATAAATTAATTATATTTATTCAAAAATAAGCTGCAACTTCAATTTAGAACTAAATATGTATTGAATTACTTATTTCTAAGAAGTTTGTATTTGAAAATTACGGATATTATGCGTATTATACAGACAATATTTTTAGCTACATAACATATGTCTTTGGAATAGGGACACCAGTTGCACCTTGCTCCTGCAATGTTTTCAGTCTTATCTCTTGAATATTTAGGAGAATTAGGTTTTATTTATATACTTTCTTGTTGAGTGCGGGAGTGTATAAAGAAAAAAGACTGTTTCTAAATCAGTATATCTGAGGATAGTCAACTTAACACTAGATTTATGGATGTTGATCATATACCTATTTTTATTGAAATGAGCCAGTTTGACTCATACAAGAAAATGGAAGTTTCTTGCAAAGAGAATAGTTCCAAATTAATTTAAATAAAATGTTCATTATCAAAAAATTCATGGAAAACATATTTTACATATAAAATCTATTTTTTAAACACATTTTCCACAAACATTTCTATTACATTTAGTACAATGGTTTCTACATCTGTTTCTTTTGCTTGATTGTTGAACTTGACAATTCTTCCATGCGTCAGTAGCATGAATTTCTGTCATTGGAATTGAAGTGTTCTCGACTTCTTCTCTATATTTACTTTCTACTGTACTTTATATACTTTATATTTACTTTATATTATATTTATTTATTTTCATATACATTCTATGAATCAAATTGGTTCACAACCGTGAAAATAAGTATACTACATTTGATAATGCTAAATGAATGGATCTGCGAAGGAGAGAAATGAAATTTACATATGTTTTATTACTTAACTAAAAACCAACGTATGTTTTTGAAAAGTGATATTAAGGTTAAATCTATATATATATAGGGATCAAATTTTTATTGAGTCAAATTGGCTCGTTCCTTAAATCTAGTGTTAAGGCGAATGCCTCTAATAAAATTTTTGATTTTCATTAATTTTTTCCTGAGATGAACTAAATCGTGTTTTAACGTCAAATGATAGTCTTCTCAGTAGATCGGATACAATTTACAAATGCATTAATTCTACCCAAGCGATATAAACTTTGTCTCAGACTACTGTAAATAACAAATCGTTGAACAATCTTATGTTATATCTTGAACGAACTTCTTTATTTTACCAAGTTCAATATGCAAAATATTTTATTTTAACTATTTTTGTATGCTTTCTTCATTTCTATAAGAATTTGTAGTTTTTAAACAAATGGTTCATTTGTTGTTTTCTCATTTAATTAACAATATGCCGTAAAACTGTCATGTATGTATATATATATATATATATATATATATATATATATATATATATATATATATATGTGTGTGTGTGTGTGTGTGTGTGTGTGTGTATTCCTCTATAAATGTATACATATATAAATTTTGTTTCAATTGGAATTTGTTTCCTGAAGTTAAAACTATAATTAAGCTTCCTAATGCATTTACGAGTTAAAATCTTAATTAAAAAATCAGTTGCTCTTTTACGTTAGTACAAATTGAATTGTAATTGATTAAAATTCATAAACATGACAATAGTCAATATAAAAATTATATTAAAATTACTTGCACTTACTAAGAAATTCTGGAATGAGAACAGTTCATCAAATAAACAGATAATTTTTATGAAATAGTTAAAGAATGCAACAAAATACAAAAATAGGTTGTATGTACAAAAGATTGCCTTAGATTTTCATCATACCTATGTGTTAAAATTTTTAGGAGTTTATAATGTATTTACCACATATTATAGGTTAATTTATATTATTATGAATATTTTGTTATTTATAAAGATACATAGACGTACAAATATTCAAACAATCATAAGCTGTGGACTTATTAGTTTTCTAATTAAGAATAATTTGATGGATAATTTAAACTAATATTGAGATATTTTTTTTTACTTATGGACAAAAATAACCGTGTCATTGATGTAAATATTCTATTTTTTAATTTTAGGACCTGATTTTTGGGGTCTACTGAATCCTGAATGGAGCTTGTGCACTAAAGGAAGAAGACAGTCTCCTGTAGATTTAGATCCAGAACAAATACTGTACGATCCATATCTCAGGCCCCTCAACATAAGTAGTCACAGAGTAAGTGAAGCTAGAAATATTTTGTTCTTCATGAGAGTAAAATTAATTTTTTTTTCTAGCTCTTTTTTTCTAGTTCAAGAATCTACCTGTACGCACGAGATTTATCCGTATATTACTTATATATTTTATTTCATCAGTTTAGAGCTATACTTAGCTATATTACCGAGTGCAAAACTGAACTTTAATAAAAAGACTCAGCCTTAAAAAAATATCTACTTCTAAAATCAAGTACATTAATTTATTATTAATATGCATTTTGTAAAGATCTATATCTACTAAGAAATATTTTTTTCCGAAACGCTGCTTATTATATATTCATTAAAAATCAATAAATATGACTGCATAAGCGTGTATGGAAATTTTATACATTAAGATTAATATAATAAAACTTCAGAAAAGACTATTATTCTTCTCCATAAATTCGAGAGCAAAAAGTTAATAAGCTTAATAGGAGAAGTCATTTATTTTATATTTAAAATATTCTATTTTTCACTTTAAAGTGGGAAATTTGTATAAAGAAGTTTCAAAGTACTCTAGTATTAATATATAAAATTATTATAAAAAATGTATAAAACTTTGAATTTGAGTAAAATCAATTGAGTGTGTAAAATATAAAAAATGAGCAAGTTAATTTAATGTAAGACTTGGAGTAACATTTTAAATTAGTATAAATTTTACTATATAAGATAGATTCTAAGAGTATTGTAATCAGTAATATTAAATTTACTAAAGATATTTTAAAGCACTGAAAATTTGTAAAGACGTGAAAAATTTACTGTTGGGTAAATTTAAAAATTCAAAAACTTCATTACATATTTAGGTGTTTCCTTTTGAATGAAAAATATACAGGATATTCTTTTATGTTTGGATATTGAATATTATTGAAAACTTTAGATTTTCTAAATTTGTATGGAGCTTTAATAATCTGCGTGAAAGTAAAAATATAAACACAATTCTTTTAAAATTTTATTAGAAATGTTTCATAAATTTTTTTCATTAATTCTATAGGGGGATAAATTACTAGAACTTTTAATCAAAACATAAAACATTTTTCAAAATTCTGAATTTAAAAAAAAATTCCGATTTAAAAAACGAATTAATTTAACTGTACCAAAATTTATACAAGTACTAAGGTTATTGAATCTCCAACACAAATAAGGTACAAATAGGAAATGATTGAATCCAGGTATCTGTTTCATAGCTACAAATAAGCTGCATTATAAAGGCAAGTGAAATCATTGGCTAAAAGCTAGACAGGAGTTTGCACATAGATAATCGTTTGTTGCTTCAAAACAGCTATTTGAGTTCAATCTTCTACTATGTAATATTTACCTCCATTGGTTTTATATTTATTGTTTTATAGGGATAAAAAGATTTTACCTTCTTGTATTAATAATTTACAAAAACACTTTCTAATGTAAAGACGCATCTTAAAAGTACCTTTTAAAATGAACATTCTTTTCTTTCCTTAGGTTCTCAATGTGATAATATATTTAAAATAAATGCTATAAAGGAAAATATATAATACAGTTCAACAAGACTCTTAGTAATTTTTAATTAATTTATTTTTTGTGTATTGAAAACTTTTTCTTGTATTACATATAGATAAAAACTTTCTATCCCATTATTATATATTGATAAAACAACACAATATTACATCTCCAAAAAGTCTAAAAGCGAAATAAATTACACCTAACTATCCACTCACCTATACCTCATATGGTACTCATAATTTACATTATAAAAAGAGCTTAAAATAATTTTTTCGCAAAGTTTTGTTATTAGTGAAACCTCTTAGACTTTTGGCACAATATGTTGCTTTATATTTAGTTTTCAATAACAGACAGCAGCTTAATACTATTAAATCTTAGAGTTTTCAGATGAACTAAGTAAGTACAGAAACAAAATATTTTGTTTGCTTTTTTGTATATTCATTACTATTAACTCTATATAATGTGGTTTATGACAAATTACAATTTTAATATAAGTGTAAACTTTATCATCTAGTATAATTAATTAACTATTTGTTTTCTATTTTTTAATATAAAAATATTTGCAGCCTCCTCCCCTACCTTATCCAATGAAGTGTCTGATAGGGCTACTTGTATTTCAATTCATATTATCGCATAGAAGAAATATTTTATCTATAATATCTAGAAAACCACTTTAAACTATCAAAAAAATACTTTTATATTTAGTTTTTGTATAAATAGGATAGGGGGTGTTACAGTTCTTTTTACTGTAAAAAGTGCTAAAAAATGAAGTAGAAAATAGTGTAGATTTGTTTTCAGCTGACACACTATTTATTTTAATGGTAAATAACACCTTTTAAAACTCATATAAGCTGTCAAAGTATGCAATATATCCAAATGTTGTGCAGGTAAAATGATCAAGTAGATATTAGTAAGCCGATGAAAGCCTTCGTACTGGCTAGACTGATAGTAACAATATCACCGGTGAATAACAAGTGGACTTCTCAAATGAAAAATGTATTAAATTATCATTTAATATATATATATATATATATATATATATATATATATATATATATATATATATATATATATATATATATATATATATATATGAAAAAAAATTAATTTCATTAATTTTACCGTTTGCTCAAGAGGAAGAAATTTGAAATAGAGAATATTAATATTTTGCCTTCAATTGAAAACTAATAGACGTTCTAGATAAATAACGTTATGAACTCTGTTTAAATAAATTGAAGCTGGAAAATTGTTTATTGCACTTTTTCACCAATATTTAAGAAAAAATAATATAAATTAAATAATTAAAATTTCGTATTTTACAAAATATTTTGCTATGACTCTTCCCATTGTTGTTGTGTTAGTATCTTGTTGCTAGCTATGGCTGCACCGATTCTCCATTATTTATTCCTATTGTTTATTTCTATGAACAGGCTATCACTCCATCAACGTATCTCTAATAGTATTCTTCCATAAAACGAACGAGTAATAATCTTCGAACTAAAACCTGCAATGAAAAATAATGCCAAATCAAGGGATATATTGTGCAATATAAGCTGGTTATTAATCTATAATATTTCTACCCAAGCAAAATGAAGTGAAACTGGACAGTAGGTTAGTATCATGATTACAGATCTAGACCCACCAATCTTTGTATTCAAGTGGCCGAGTGAAAATCAGTCACACAAGATATTTCTACCCCCTCCACAATGTCTAGTAATCTCTATTTTTGACAAAAGAAAATATATTCCTGTGAATCCCAGCTGTATGTATTTCCCCATTGTCGCTGCACTGCTAACAGAGATAAGGGAAATAGAGGCACAAAAAGAGCACGAGTTAAGGAGGAGATTTAAAATCATTTTGTATTCTCAACCAGAATGGGGAAGGGGGAATAGGCGATCATCAATGTCCTATTCCGAAGTCAAATATCAGTTTGCAGAATATTTTAAAAAGTATTTATTGATTTACTTTACAAGAAGAGTTTGAATCAAAACCTGGATCACTTTAGGAATATAAAGTTATACTGAGAGATAACAAATACTAAAATTACATTTTACTCCGAAGGTTAAAGCTGAAAAGTTGATTACTAAAGGTATTCTCTTTAAAGCTCATTGATATGAAAATTCGCATACAATTCTTAAAAATAAATATATGCAAAAACCATTCCCTATTTTCTATTGAATAAAGTTTAAATAATGAGTACAGTTAAATATACGTAGTAAAAATTTTATGCAGTAGTTATTATAGTGGATAATTGTAAGTATACCATTATATATTGTATTTTAATAATTTTTAGACAGATTATACACAAATTAATTGAATATGATGTATCATGACATTTATGAAATATAATTTGTCGTCATGAAAATGAAAATTTCGTACTAAGCAATTTTTTTTTATATATCTGTTTTATTATTCCAAACATAATAAATCGGATTAAAACTTAAAAAAATTCTTTAAAATTCATTAGATAACCAGTATTTTTAATTATGAATAGAGAAGGAAAAGAGTTATCAATGGTTTATTTTGTAACGAGAATCTTGTCTAATACTTTAGAAGGCATTTAATAGACTTTCGAGTTTACCGAATATAGCTAAAGTCATACTAACAAGGTATAAAGTTGTTAATTCATGCCACTATCTTCAAGGAAGAGACTTTAGAGAACGTAATCAGAAAATATGAAAGGGTTCAGATATAATTTGAACAAAAGATTTAAATTAATTAATTTCTCATAAAATTCTGGATAATAAACTGATTTCAACTTAGAGTACTTCAGTGACAGAGAACATCTTTTGATGGTTATGGTTAAATTAACATCAAGGAAATGATATAACTTGTTTTAATAATTCCTTTGAATATTCTTGATTTAAAATGTATAATATATTTTAAAAGAAATAGTGCAAAAGGATTAGTATTATTAAATAAAAATTATTTAATAATACTAATCCTTTTTTCATTTATTAAATAAAATCCTTTATTAAATTCTATTACTTAAATTAATTTAATTAATTAAATTAAATTATTAATTTAATTAAATTTATTTAAATTAAATTATTTAATTAAATTTTTTTTATACTAATACTTTCTTTCGTTTATTAAATAAAAATTACTCTTAAATAGACAAAACAATATCATTGTCACGTAAAAATCAACATAAAATTAATTTCAGAAATATATTTAATTGAAAATATAAATTCAGTCATCTATACTTTTAATAATATACGTAATTCCTTTCTTAAGTTAGAATCTGTAGTAATAAATTGGTTTGTGCAAAGAAAATGTTAAAGTAGAGACCATTCTTTAATGATCACGGTTATAATTAACATAATGGATTATAAAAGACTGCTATTTATATTGATGAAAATATGTTTCTGATCAGAAACGTTTCATTATATAAATATATTTAACCACAAAAATATTAAATAATATCTATAATACTAATAAATAATATTTAGATTTAATTAAATTTATTTAAATGTAATTATTTAATAATTTATCTTAAACAATATTTCTGTCGTTATTAATATTCTTCGTATTAAACACATATATTTTCGAGAAAAATGTAAAATTAGTAGAAATTATTTAAGAAATAGAAATTTTGCTATTAAAAGTAAATAAAAATTGAAAGTTGTTTTATATTTAAAATATATCTTAGTAATAAATTGGACTTTGTGAAATAAAATGTTAAATTGAGATCTTTAATATCAGAAATAAAAAATGAGAGTGAGGGATTAATTCTATTCTCCTGTTCCCCTTCTTTGAATGTAGAACTGTTCCCTTTGATATTAAATCTCTTTTTACCGGTGAGCAAACCTAAGGTATAATTAATTGTTTGCTTATAAGATAGCGGAGTTTTAATTAATGCTGACGTGGAAAAGTTTTTTGCACTTATTTACCGTTTGCTTAAAGGAACCTTTGTGATTTAATGGAAGTTTTTTCTGTGTGTGAAAATATTCTTGTAAACAGCATTACTACGAGATAATGTAACTGAACGAGAAATTTATTTTATAATTTTCTTATAAATACATACGTTTAAAAGTAAATAAAAAATTTTTTGTTTTAGGAAAAATTTCTCAAAATTTAGAAGTCAAGGTTCTTTTTAGAGATAGTTTTTCTTTATTCGTTTCGGGAATGGATGGGGGATAATTCTATTCTTGTTCCCCTTCTTTGTGTAGAATCCCCTTTGGTTAAATCTCTTTTTAGGTCAAAGGTATCATTAATGTTTTGCAAAAAGTAGCACTTGAAAACTCAAAGTTTTTTTCACTCCTCTGTGGAACCATGAATAATAATTTTTTCCTTTTAAAAAGGAATATTTTATTTGATTAAATTGTAATCATAGATAGATCTTTATTATAATTATATTTTACTTAATTTATAAAATATTTTCACTTTAAGTTATTTCTCAAAATTTAATAATTCTTTTTTTAAATATTTGCTTTACATTTAAATGTGAAATTTTATTTTAACCATTTTTTGTAATATTTTATGTTCATTAATGTTAATATTGTATTATTTTCAAAAAGGTAATAAATAAAACTAAATGAATATGTTTTCTTAATTTTAATAATCTGCCATCTAATTTTTTTTTTAATAATATAAATATTAATTTGTTAAATATATTAAATAATAAGAAAAAAAAAAAAAAGATATATACTATTTATTATTTTTTAAATAATGCAATAATTTTTTTTTATTACCTTAAATGTAAATAATTTTTAAAGAAAGGAAAAAATGCCATAATAACATAAACCAATCCCATCATTTTTTTGAATATAAATTGCAGCTAATTTTATTTTACTGAAAAATTAATTAAAAACATAAATAAAAATAATGAATAAAATTCATAATAATTTAAAAAATATTGTCTAATTTTTTATATAATATTAATAATGTTATTTTATTTTTTAATCCTAAATATTTTAAATAATAATAGGAAAAAAAGAAAGAAATATATCAAATATTAATTCTTATTAAAGAATAATTGCAATAATTTTTATTACCCTTAAATGTAATGTAATTTTATCAGGAATATAAAATGCAAAATTACATAAAACATAAACCATTTATAATATTTTTTAAATATTAAATATTTTTATTTCTTTTAAATATTTTGTAATATATAAAAATTATATATTGTAATACAGATATAATAACACTAATGAAATATTTTTGTATAAAGATATACCAAAATATTTTATAAAATTAATTCATATAATTATATTTTTATTCGCTTCTTTAAACCTTGATAATAACGATAGAATAATTTATAGAACCCTATAGTAATAAAGGATAGATTTTAAAACTAAATTAGTTTTAAATATTATACTAATAGTTAAATATTATTAAATTGATCGTGATAATACCAACTATAGAAAAGAAATTTCGATTTCTCAATGTTATAGAGTTTCAAAACCCTTCTGAAAATATTATAAATGATTTGATACATTTTGATAATTACAGATTAAAACCTAATTTGTTCTAATGAACACTAATGAAATATTTCTTTGTTACTTAGTGAAATAAATTACAAACGTGAGTATATTATCGTATAATTCCTCCAATTAAGTTTTAATTTTTAATTTAAATTATAATAAACATAGAATCTTTAAGCATATAGCATTTAAAAGCAAATTATTTATATAACGTAAATTTGTTTGGATTGTTATTAACACATCTATGCTTTATGTACAGTATATACCCAGGGTATACATATTTTATATATATAACTATAAATATAAGTGTATATATATAAATATGTATATTATATATATATATATATAATATTTATATATATATATATATATATTTTATATATATATATATATATATATATATATATATATTTATATGTTTTTTTTATGTATATTTTTATATATATATATCTTCATATATACATACGTGTGTGTTTATGCAATTTGTTATTATACAACACACATATATGTATGTTATAAAAGCCGTATATTTTGTAATTTGCGTTAAACTGCAGAGAATTATTTTCTTTAGTGTCTTTGTATCTGTATTTTATTAAATGCTATCTTTTAGTAGAAAAATTTTAGAGGATACTTATTTTGAGTGTATAAGAGACTTTACATTATGCCAAAATGTCTCCGATTTACTAAGAAAAACTTATTCTTCTATATATCTTATAACTAAAGCTTCTATTTCGACTAGATAGTTTTTGAACATTTTACAAAAAGGAATGTATTTCCTTTCACATTGCAAATGTTTTATTTTCTTTTGGATTAAAATGTTATCTGTTTCCATTATTTTAGCGTATTTTTCTTTGTTTTAGAGGAGTATACACCCTATCAGTTCCTAGCAAATTAGTTATTTTTGCATTTCGTTGTCCCATAAAAATATTTGTTTTACTTTTTGATGAATTTTTGTACTGTGGATTGCTATATTTTTGTATGAAAATGATAAAAACACTATCATGTTAAAACTTGAAGGAACTTCAGCCTCAAGTATGTTATTTCATTTATATAGATATTTATATCTATAAATTTCTATTCGTATAATTTAATACCATGTTTCAAGATTTAATAAATAACATTTTCATTACTTCACAAAAATATAATTTTTGATCTGTGTGTGTAGTGATTAAAGCTAAAATATATATCTTTTATCCTAAAACGCATGTGCATCTAATTTGATTTTAATCTAAAATATTTAGAAAGGATAGTAAATGGTCATTTATTTTCTAAGTTGGAATTCAAATATTTCTTTACAGTGATTAAAAAAACTGAAATTTTGCAATTGAAAAACATTTCCAACACGCTTAAACTCTATTTGCTATTACATATTATTTACTTGTTTAGGAAATATATATATTAGTAAATTTGAAAATTTATTTTAAATTTCAATGTATTAGCATGATGACAATAAAATATGTTTATTAAATCCACTTAGTCATTAATACTGTATAAACATCATTTTACAATATTGATAAAAGTTTGCACTTGTATTCAAATTCTAAAGTCTATGCTGTCAGTATAGACATAACAATAAAAACACAGACTTCGTTGCATGAAATTTAGCTTTAATAGGTTAGTCAGATAACAAACTGAAATTGAAATATTTAATATTCTACTCGTAAAGGAACTTTTCAGTTCTGATTATTTCTGTTATTATATAATATGCCTAAGTATTCATGACAATTCAGAATCTCAAAACTTTGGCTAACAATTTTTTTATAGTTACTTTAAAGTTAGGCTAAAAAAAGGAGTAAACGTTTTAGATATTAGAATATTTCATTCTACTAAACCGAATATGCTGTACTTTATTATACGGTACTAAATAATTATACTCTTATAACAAATCTCTAGACTATTTACTTCTTTCGAAGATTATATATTTTATATATTTTATTAGTTATTTCTGTTGTTATATAAGATGCCTAAGTATTCATGACAATTCAGAATCTCAAAACTTTGGCTAACAATTTTTTTATAGTTACTTTAAAGTTAGGCCAAAAAAAATTGAGTAAACCTTTTAGATATTAAAGTATTTCATTCTACTAAACCGAATATGCTGTACTTTATTATACGGTACTAAATAATTATACTCTTATAACAAATCTCTAGAATATTTACTTCTTTCGAAGATTATATATTTTATATATTTTATTAGTTAAAAAATATGATGTAAATATAATAATAAAATTTTAAAAACTTTCTGGAGAAAAATCTTTTATTACTCAGAAATTTTCAGACACAATTAGTAAAATGTATCAATAATTTGGAGCTCTATTCTTACAAAAATATTCTCTGATAACAGAGGGGAAAATAAAACCATCACCATATAGATAAAACTTTACCTGGTATTGAATTTTATTTGAAAGTTTAATTAGATACCCAAAAGAAAATTACTTAGCAAAAATTAGAGGAAAGTACGATTCATAGAATTGAAAATGATTTGCCTCTAACGATATTTTTAATTAATTTTTCTCTGAAATAATAATTGCTTAACCCGTAAAAAAATATTAAATTTCATCGCAGTCAATTTTGAGAAGAAATAATTATTCCATTTCTCATTTTCATAATCATTAATGTTCTGAAAATGTTTCATTTTTTTGTGTCATAGTTATTAATTCACCATTATTATTAGGAAATTTAGGTAGATAATTAGTTTTAGGCTTAATTAATATACCTTAAGCATCATAAACCAAGACCTTGCTTACAAATATGTATATTTATGAATTAAATTTATTTTTTAAAATTAAATATCTTTTTCATTTTTCAATGAAACATCTGAACAATAGTGTTGATTACTGATTTAAGATTAATTTCCTCAACAATTGATAAAGTAGTATAAAACCAATTAATTTGACTATTCAATATTTTGCTTTTGAGAATAGTTCAATAACGCGAAATAAAATGGTATTTAATGGTATTTTTCAAATTGATTTTATGAGTTATTTTTGATGCATAAAAATTATACAAAAGAATTGCAGTTTGAATATTTGAAATTATATTAGTAATATGAAAATAAAATTTTCCTTATCAGAGTATCATCTACTACATATTCTATTTTAATAACTTTGAAATTCTACGTTATAGCAAGTATAATCGAATTGTTATACTGTGAAGCACTTCCGAAGATTTAGGAATGTGTCTTGAAATATCTATTTCTACATTTGATTTTTTTTCCTAATGGATACATTTGTAGGTAAAGAAATAGTTTTATAAAAGGTCAAGAAAAATTTTTAAGTATGATTTTAGCGACAGATACAATCGAATGTATGTATGTAATATCAAAAAACAAAAAAAAATATTTCTGTCGTAACACGTTAGTTTTTCACGAAATTAAGGGTCTTCTAGAAAATTTACCCATTGAAAAATCCTCCAAAGGTAATTAATTGCAGATATTTTAGATAAAGAAACTGCATTTCGTTATATATCGCATTCCAGTCATTCAAATATTCTAATATAGATTTCCTTTTAACCTTTTTCAATAGGCTGTCCATTTATAGGCATTATTTGTAATATCATACAAATGGAAATAAATGAAAATTAGCGGTTTTCTATAATTATATCTAGAGGTCATCTCACAAGTATTCTCACAATGATGACAAACGATAAATAACTTTCATTAGCATAGAAATCATGATTCTTAAAGTATTATTAAAAATTATGGAGCATCAAAATGATTGAATAAAATACACACACATATGTGTATGTGTACATATAATGTAATACATCATTCAAGTTCCATTACTGACATTCTGATTTATTTAAAATGATAGATTCATAACATATGAATAATAGAAATATTATAAACAAAATTAGCTTTTTCGATACTGACTGTATATTTATAGGCATTATTTGTAATATCATACGAATTGAAATATATGAAAATTAGCGGTTTTCTCTAATTATATACAGAGGTTATCTTACAAGTATTCGCACAAAGATGATAAACGGTAAATCACTTTCATTAGCATAGAAATCATGATTCTTAAAGTATTATTAAAAATTATGGAGCATCGAAATGATTGAATATAATACACACACACGTATGTGTATGTGTACATATACTGTAAGACGTCATGCAAGTTCAATTACTGACATTCTGATTTATTTAAAATGATAGATTAATAACATATCACTAATAGAATAATAATAAACAAAATTAGCTTTTCAGAGATAAGAACACTAGCATGCGAGATATATATTTAATGAGATATGTTTGAGACATTTGAAAATACAACTATTCATGTACAGGGTGAAAATCATAGGTAATCCCTTATTTTGAGATTAAACAAAAAATAAAACTATATAAAAAACTTATCAACCTATGTACAAT
>CM063502.1:87075451-87117951 GCA_032207245.1 Pardosa pseudoannulata
ATAAAAACTATTTTAAATGTGTCTTTTTTGAAACAACATGTATTTTATATGCGAACATTTCAACCACGAATTTTTAATTGTCATTTACACTAAAATTTATTTATTATATATTTATAGCATTTACAATGAAAATTAGTTAAAATCAATATATTTTGAAATGCATAATGCGCCAGTATGTTTAAAAGTAGTTTTTTAAACAACTGTGTGTAGAAAAGTTTAATATATCAGGTGTTATTAATTACCTAGTAATTACATTTTAGGTGAATATGTAACTATAACACAAGTTTAGTTCTAAAATCAGAAAGATATTTTACAAAAACTTGGTTTAATTATGTTTAATTATTTATTGGGAGCATTTTTTAATAAAGCAAATTTTGAAGTTATTATTTACTGATATCTCAAACCATTAGCATTTAACTCAAGAAATGTAAAACTTCTTATGTAAGTATAACCCTGATTTCATGTCATACTTTTAAGAGTGTTAATTGAAAGAAATTAAAGTTAGTTTTTAAAGTCTAAATATAGTGCAGAAATTGAACATCTACATTTAGTCATGCACATTTAACGGCGGGAAAATGCAGGGGAATGAAAAAAAAATTAATTTCATACAAATATAAATACTGAAATGTTTTAATGAGACTTTAATGGTATTTTATATTAAAAAAACTGTAAACACTTCAGTATTTTCCAGGTAAGATTATTTTTAATCTGAAACATTAATGCATTATAAAAAACGTTTTTCATTTTTAATAATACTTATTACATTTCCAGGAAAATCAATCAAAAGGAATAAAACTTTTGAGGATACAGGGTTATCCTTTAAAATGCATTAATAAGTCGTCCGCATTCACTTCTGCGTATTAAAAGAAAGGAGTAGGCAGAGAAAAGAAAATAAATAAATTATATGTGGACATAAATATTGAGACATTTTTAAATGGAGTTTGAGTACAGTATAATAAAAGTTCTTTAAAGTTTTATGATAAAAAAAAGTTCAATATCTTCAGACTTGTGTATGTTTTTTTTATTATTAAGAATTTAAATAATAAAATACATGTTAAAATTTCACTAAAATCAAAAGCAGAAACATTAATTTTGAGGATTTGAAAATATCCCTCAAAAGTCCTTAATAAAAATTCTACGTTTAGCTAAAACACATTTAAAGGTGGGAATATGAAGGTGAAAAGATAAAATAGTTTCATGCTGAAACAAATAATAAAACGTTTTTTAATGAGATTAAAAGTATTTTTTAATGAAAAAGCTTAAAGCACAGCACTAATTTGGTCTAGGTCTTGATACAGCGCAAACAATCCAGGTATGACTTTTTTTTTACTATAGAGCACTGAAACAATAAAATTTCTCAGTAAAATTTTGAGAATAGTATATACTCTGTTGGTGTCCTTTTCTGAAACGTGCCGTTGACACATTGTATGACTAACGATGCAAATTATTCAATAACAAGAAAATATTTATTGATCGGACACAGAACTTTTGAGTAGCCTCCAAGAGAGAATGCTTTTGGAGAAAGAGAAGCATAGAATAAACAAGTGGTGCGAAAGAGACGCTCGCAAACTTTTCTCGGCGAAAGTAATATTTTCGGAATACAAGTGCGGCATATATTTTAGACTCCACATCGCCTATATTATTGTAGTAAGCTTCATGGATGTAAAGTTAAATTAGTATATGTTCTTATAAGATACAGTATTATTAGAAATTAAATATATTTACGTGTAACCTGAAAACAATTTTGCTAATAAAGTAACAATAATGTATAAAATTTTCTTCAATTTTTTAAGAAAATATTTAATTTCAAAACCAGTTTTAATAATTTTTAGTCCATTTAGACATGAATAGTGGATAAAAATAGTTTTATTCTTTAAATTCAAATAGTTTACAATAGACAATTAATGAAATATAACTTATCATAAAATTTATAATTATAGAATATATATTCTCAAAAAAATATATTTTTTGTAATTTTATTAAGTAAAGCCTATAATTTATATTATACAAATTTTATAATGTTGTAAAAATATCGCTGTATTTAAAATAATATTTTATATATTAAAATATAGGCTTTCTACTTCAAATTGAACATAGTTACGAAGACTATATTATACCATCAACCTAAACATTTTCGAAAATAAAACGAATCAGTGTCATGTAATGAACAATATATTTTATATGAATTTTCTTTACAAACTTTAAAAAACAATACATTTGGTGATTTATAATTGAAATTACCTAAAAGAGGAGTAAATACATTTTTACAAGATTATTTAAACGGAACCAATGTATCTATGAAAAAAAAAACAATTGTCCGTATCTCAATAAATTTGAATAAAATGATTAGAGATTTTTTATCTCTTTTACACACAATAATCTCTGTGAAATTGTGTGTCTAATCAACTGTGATGACACTGGTCCTAAGGACGAGACAGAAGAAAAATGTAGTATTAAAAGTACTATATTTTATGCAAAGTAGTTATTTTTGCAAATTATTACTTTAATACTCGTGGCAACTAAAATTTGAAAAACATTAGAAAAAATAGAAAAATTGCAGTATAAGAAAGAAATATGTCTGATATATAAACTTAACTATTCATTAAGTAAGTCAAATCTAAAACCACTAAAAATTATATTATCTTAAAGCATACCTTTAATAGTAAGAGATATTAATTTAACTAAAAGTGTTAAGAAATTTATGTTACTAAGGAATATTAATTTTAAATAATATAGTTACTACACGATATAGTTATATTTATTAAAGGAATAATATATTATTTTCATACTGAACAGTCGCGAAGACCAATGGAGCGCATGACACGTTTTATTTTCATCATATATTTCACTTCCAAATAGTTAGATTTGCCTAACACCTGTCCGTGGTACCGTAAAGCATTATGAAAAAATTCATCAAGATCTATTAAACTAATTTGTAATGTATAGCTATGAGACATACATACATAAATACACATATATATATGAGTATAATCAAGTTTATATCAAACTAATCAACTTAATTATAATTAGATTTTAAAATAAATGTCTGGTGATTCTATACCTAAAATGATATTCATTGCCGAAATGTGTTTGATTCTCTTTTAATTGTAATAACCTATTGCAACAACAAGAAAACAAAATTAATCTCTGTATAGCTCAACTAATCTTATAAAACTCTTTTACGAACATTTTTGACTTTTAAATGTCTCAATCTTATACAATCATATCGCTGATTGTCTGACCATCTTGTGCCCTCATGAAACTATGTATGCAAATATAAAAAATTTCGTCACAGAGAGCCAAAGACGTGTTGGGTGAATAAACTTTACACTTTTAATTTCATATGTTACTCTTTCCTTTTATGGTTAAACGATTTCTTACTATCCAGCATCGATATCATTCTAAATTAGTAGAGGGTAAACAAGCACATTATATATATATATATATATATATATATATACATATATATATATATATATATATATATATATATATATATATATATATATATATATATATATATATATATATATATATATATATATATATATATATATATATATATATATATATATATATATATGTATATATATATATATATATGTGTATATATATATATATATATATATATATATATATATATATATATATGTATATATATATATATATATATATATATATGTATATATATATATATGTATGTATATATATGTATATATATATGTGTGTTATATAATATATATATAATATATATATATATACATATATATATATGTATGTATGTATATATATATATATATGTATGTATATATATATATATATATATATATTTATATTTAAAATTATTCAATCTATTCTAATGCACTATTTTATATTTTGCATTAAAAGTAATTGTGATACTTATAAGAAGGTTTTATTTTAATATACATAAATCATTTATTGAAGTGCAAAACAATAAAACATATTTTTTATTTTATCTAATTGTGAAATTAAAATAAGTAAGCCTTTTAAAATGCTGTTAGCTTATAGAAGTTTCAATTCATAAATGCATATAAACTATCATGTAACAAAACCCATTTTCTGACTTCGAAAAGTGCTTATTGTTTTATCTAAAAATTTAATTAAAATTTATTCCAAGGCATTGGAGCATACTGTGCACAAAATGTAACCCTATTTTTACGCTCTTTTGTTCCATTCTAAAGAAATTTATTTGTATTGCTTAAAAAGAGAGAAAAAGAGATTACAGAGCAGAAGGTATAATCTCGTGAGCGCTAACAACTAACATGGTTGAGCAAATACATATGGAAAATATTTTACTAGCGCAATTATTCTTTAATGATCTCAAGCGACAAAATTCGATACACGGAAATGGAGACTAAAATTATGGTTTAGACACTGCGACAGAATCGGGGCTTTTTATTTTATTTCATCAGCAAGACAATATCTACGTTAAGACGATCACCAATAAATGCTTCGAGGAACAATAAAGGCATTAAAACAAATATTAAGAAAAGTATTTCTCATTTTTTTAATCCCTTCTCCCTCTTCACCTAACTACCTCCACACGGAATTATCGATTAAGCCTTTAAAACAGTTTTTTTCCAACCTTCACCTACGTTTTCTTCTCTTGAGCCTCGGATGCCAATATTTTACAGGAATAATAATAAAAAATATCATAAAAAAACCCAGCAATAATCGATCTTACAGTCGTCTTTCTTATGAATTTCGCATACTTAAGTTAATTACATTTTGGGCAGGCGAGCGCTAATGGACGCACTGTAGCGAGATAATTAGCCAGGCTATGAAGAATTAGATACATATATTTATACTTCTGAGGCATTTGAAAAAAGTGTGGCAGATAATTCAAAAACTACCATAACTATTGGTTTGAATACTGCTGAGAGATACGGAGCATGAAAGAAGTGTAATGCATTCAATTTTAATTGGCTTTGCACGCGAAGCATTAGGTCCTTTTTAATTCATTCGCGTATTTACCTTGTTCACTGGCGTAAGTTTAGTTACTTAAAGTAATTAGAGGCCCTTATTCAAATTCATTTCATGTTTGATTGAAAAATAAGTAGGAGATGACAGTTTTTGCTCACGTTATGTTGACTGAGTGTCAACGCTTCGAGTTGGTCGGACATAATGATGTTTAAATATTCCATGAGGTTAAGGAAAATGAGAAAGCTTATGCATTAGATATATGAAAATCCTTTACAAGTTAACTCCCATTTAGTCGCTCCTTAATAAATATGTTACATGCTGGACGTGGAAAAAAAGGGTTAAGTGTTTATTAATAAGATGAAAGGCTGTTGCGAAATAACTAATTTAAGAAATTTACAACTTCCGAAATGTACTGTATTGATTATTTTAATTGGCTAAGTGTAATAAATTATGCTGCATACACCGTTATTATATTATTTAGGTACTGAGACGATTACATTAGTGTAATTTTCATGTTTTTAAAAACAGTGTAGTTTTATGTATGAAGAAGTAATAATAAGTAAAATTTTCTCCTTTAAATATATCATATATGAAGAAAAATACTTCAGAAGTATTACACTTTTATATATTTATTCAGTAATAGTCTTTAATAATCATTATAAAATTTTTAAGAAAAAAAAATCGGACAGTTAATTGCCTATCAGACAAGAATTATTTATATAGTTTTGGTCTCAATTTAACTAATTTTTATCATTTTTATAAATTTTCTACAAAATGTAAATTCTTATTAGCCATAAATTTAAGTAAAAGTAGTTAAAATTGCTAGATTAAACAATAATTCTTTGTGACTCAATTAACAATTAATTGCTTGTATATTGTCTTTATCCAAAATGCCTTATTTTTATGCCTTTTGTAAATACCGTATTTATTTTTAACCCATATTGCACTGCTGTCCTATAAACAGGACAGCAAATAAAATCCCATTTAATAATAAAGTTATAAATATTTTCTGAGTGGATTTTATTTTAATACCTTTAAAATAGACACACTTTAGCATAGTAACAAAAAAACTGAGAAAACAAATTATATTGTATTGTAAAATTTATTTTCAGCAACCTCTTAATAATTGTCATTTTTTAATCTTTAATTTTATATTTATTATTATTATTATTATTTAAACATTGTGGAGGTTACTTTTAGTTTAAAAACAGAGCTAATAATGTAGCTGAAAGTTCCTGTTGAAAAATATATTTTACATGTGTATTTTGTAAATATAAAAAAGGTGCCCTAAAATTAAGATGACGGTCCAATCCTGATTATTTTTCTATGAATTCGATATTGCATTGATAGAGCACATTCTTTTCTTATCTTTCAATGAAAACCAGTTCAAACACCTGTTCACACACCTGGACACAACAAGTTTTAAATAAATGTCTATTCTATTCAGAAAACTGGAGATTTTTTGGTAGATAAACATACTCTCTTACTGTCAGTTCAATAACTACAAGAGAAAACCTACAACAGTATGCTTAAAATGTAATGTTGGACTTTGTTTTGAATGTTTCCCCAAATTTCATCTATGAATCAGCTTAATGCAATGTAAGTGATATTTGTTAAGTTTTAGTAGTGTAATGGACCGTTGTCCTATTTATAGGACAGCCAATTACATAAAAAATTAAAAATAATTTTTCAAAATTTTGGTTTTATATACTTAGTTACACCATATTAATGATATGGATTAAGTTTTAATATTTTACAGAAATATTTAGTTGGTGTGGTACAATATGGGTTAAAGAAACCTTTTTGATATTAGCAAAATATAGATTAGAACTATAAGCATAAGGGTGAAAGATGAAATGGAATGAGTTAATAATTTTTAAAAATATTTTTTTCTCTTTGCAAAATGTCGAGAATATTTAATTTAAGTACAGAATTCAAAGCATATTTATTATAAATAAGTTTTATTTTATGCAGCAAAATATACAAAGATAATTATTTCCCCGAGAATAGAATGTTTAGAAATATACACTGACTTTGAAATTTTCATAAGATGTAAAATTTTTGTTAAAAAATTTGTATAACATAATTTATAACAATTGAATTATTCAAATTAGTAAAAACTCTTTTAATTATAAGGCGATGTTTAGAAACAAATTTTGCTTTAAAGTCGTAGTTGTATTGTATAATTGAATGACATAGAAATACAGTTAAATATACTATAACTAGATTAATTCATTCAGCGTTTTATGAAAAGATTGTTAGATGTAACTCATAATTAATTTAAATTTGGATACGTTTTATGGAAAATTCGTTTTGTGAAACCCAGAGTTTATAAAAATTAAATGAATCTCACTGTGTTTTATATATTCTTATAAATGGAAACGAGAAATGTTTCAATGTTTGTTCATTTTTAAGAAAATTTCCAAAAATTAGAACTAGAAATACACCATGAATGTCAACTAAATAAATTTAGCACATTAAATTATTTACACATTAGATAATTTTTTTCAAGCCATTTTAGACGTTGGCATGTTTTTATAGGAGAATCGAGTTATAAGGTTATCATAGTATAGGAAATCTTTCCCAATTTTTGCACAATATTATGTGGATGTCGGACTAAAAAAACGCCGAGTTACAAGTTGTTATAATATAACGAGCTATAAGTCAAAAGTTTTCCAGCAGAACGTTTACTGTTGCCTTAACACAATCGCTTGCTTATGAAATTAAAAAAAATAAGGAAGATTATTGTCTGTACTGTAATACTAAACTTATATTCCAGATAACGAAAAAAATATTTTTCAAGAATGATTCTTATAAATAAATAATATTTGTATCATAGAAGGTTTAGAAGCTTCCCCCACTTCAAGAAGTAGGGGGAGGGGCAACAAACAAATGATAGAATGAAGAAGAATTAACCAAAACAGATAAATTTTTAGAGGATACATTTTATGCTTTGTTTGAATTGCTACATAAAGTGGTTTAAAGTTATTCTTAGTAGAAAGATATAAACCATACTTGAAGAAACTGTTTTGTTTCCGTGTTCATTTCTTGAAGAAATCTAACACAGGCTTTATGTCTGGTGCTACCGACTGTTATCTGGACCTTATTCAAACTTGAAATCTTGATATATAAGAGGGGCCACTGAAAGTAAATTTATGCTGATAATGTTTTTCAACCCGCTTTGATTTCAAAATTAGAAAAAAAAAATATTTAAATGCGATGAACAATTCTCGGAATATGGAAATGAGACTTTCAAACGAGAGAAAAAGACAAGATTATAAATTCCTGTCCGGTGAAATACCACCCAGATTTTATAGTTGCTAGCTTGTAGTGCTACCACCTGATATGTTTGTGTTTGATTCTCGAATAAAGCTTGTTTTATTTGTGTTGGCCCCTAATAAGGAGTAAAGAAAGCTTCCTATGTAGTGTTCCTAAAAATGGTAAAAAAACAATTCTATCACATTGTAAAGAATATGTTAATAAAAGTAAAGTGCCCCGAATGTAAAAAAAACTATCATTAAAATATGCTTAATTAGTTATTTGTAAGATATAGTTATGAAAATATAATGTACCGTTTTAAGATAATTTTAAGTTGTTGCTGTAAAGAGTATAATATTTGAACATTGAGATGTATTTTATTACTTCCTGTAATAGTTCATCCAATAAATATTTAAAACTAAGTCATTATGTACTACACCTGTCTTTATACAGTTTTGAATAAAAATGTTATTGTATTTAGAAATGCCTCACATAAACACGCTAAGCAAAATAGAATGTGGTGAATACGAGAGAAATATGGATCCATGTAAATTATCGTACTTGAATAAAAGTAATCGTGATTACATAACAAAAGTTCTATTTGAATATTAAACCAGAATTTTTCGCCCAAACAACACACCTTTTTTTTTTCATATTTACGAAAATTACTGAGATTGCTCTTAATATGAAACGAAAGAATTTATAACTTGAAGTAAAGTGATCCCACTTCCAATTTCCTTCCCTATTTAAATATTTCATTTGATGAATGACTTTATAATAATTGAAAATGTGATACACACCAAATAAAATAATTCTTTTATTTTCACAATAAAAAGTACATAAATGAAAAAGTTAGGTATTTTGCAATTCAAGTTTCACAACTTAGTATTACAAAATCTTCAATATTAAAAATAATAAAACAGAGCTAAATTTGAAAAAAAAAATTCAACAAAATTGGAAAAGGAAAGCTTGAAGCATTTTCAGCCTAATTACCCCTTTAAATGATTGATGATATTTGGAAAAGAAACCGTACCTTTCGTCACTAAGTTTATCTTTCGAGAGTTTTCGCGTAAATGCTGTGTTATCAAGCAAGGTGCAGTAAATTGTTTTGTTAAAAAATAATCTGGGAGGTTCTTTCTTAATAGACATCTTTAGTTATTTAGAATCAATTTCTTTATTCGTCCTATCTGATTTAGAATTTTCGGAGTGATTTATGTCTTCGTTGGGAAAAATATGGTGAGGCATAAACGAAATTAGCCTTTAAAGAGAAAAAATGTCATTTCCTGTATGGAAAATATTTATGTAATTTTGTGCTGATAAATTATTGAGATAGGGAAACTAAAATAAGTAACAACTACAAAGTTACTAAATTCGTAAAATTTTTACATTAATTATAAATATGATAAATAACATTTAATTGCATAATAATCTAAACAAGTTAGTTATTTAAACAATAAGAGATGTAGTATGTAAATGCCAAATTGCTAGAGTTAGAACGTGTTACTATAGATTTTAATTAATAAATGGATGGTATATAAAATTTGCTACACTATGAAAGTTGAAAACATTACATACTATAAACTTTTGTGATTGTTAAATTATGCTAATTAGTAGAGTAATGAAATATAATTATCCGTCAGATATTTACTAATATAGTTATATAACCTAAAAAAAGTAATAATTTAAAATTAGATATTGCATTATATTGAATTAGTATGAGCCAATTTTATATAAGTGTCATTGAGTACATATTTAGGACTTTTAGCAACAAGTATGGTTATTTCAAAGGAAATTATTCATAATTTTCGTCAACAAATTTGTAAAGTAATCATAGCATATATCGTATGGACTAATCATGCAAAACTAAATTTGAAATAAACGAATGTGTATAATTCATATCATCTTGAAACCATAAATCTCTTCTTATTGAGATTTTAAAGCCTTCATGGGAAACGTAAAATTGATATATGTTTTCTACAAAACTTTCATAATAATTAGGTCTCTATAATTAGGTCATCTATAATTAGGTTTTAAATTACGTAATTAAAAAATACAAATTCATTGTTTCCCTAAAAGTCGCCTGAATGACTATATATATATATATATATATATATATATATATATATATATATATATATATATATATATATATATATATATATATATATATATATATATATATATATATATATATATATATATATATATATATATATATATATATATATATATATATATATATATATATATATATATATATATATATATATATATATATATATATATATATATATATACATATATATATATATATATATATATATATATATATATATATATATATATATATATATATATATATATATATATATGTGTGTGTGTGTGTGTGTGTATACATACATATTTATACAACAAACATATATATATATATATATATATATATATATGTAATCATATGTACATAAAAATTAATGTTTTGTGTCATACGATAACGGTAAAAAATAACAGTCAGTGAAATTTTGAATTTTTTAAAATTATTTTACTGAATCTAGAAAACGACAGAACTTGATGGTATATAACTAAATGAAAAATCTAAAATGATAGTCTTTATCAATATTAATTTTCTAAATTTCCAATTTCTATAAATATAGAATATAACAAAGTAATTTTAAAATTTTTGCACTTAAAATGCCTGAGAAATTTAATATTAATTTTTTGTGATAAATTTTTTTATACTTTATTCACTTTGTTTCACTCATTTTTAGTAGGAAAAACTCACAAAACTATTTGAATATAAAGTCGTATAAAAATATTACCTGTAGAAAATCTTTCCTAGATACGCATATTTAATTCTTTATATATATATGTAAATATATTTAAGAAAATGTCATTCAAATTTTTTCTTTAATCCCTTTCTTGTACTGAAGAAATAAAGTCTTTCTTTTGAACTTATGCCCTGCTATGAATCCTACTGTGTGCAGTCAAAAATTAATCATTCCTGATTAATTGATCTTATCTTGGTAGCATCAGGTGCGGATTTTGGTTTAATCAAATAAAGTCCTGATACTTTTCTCATCAAAAGTAGTTCTATATGCTTGGCGCGTCTAAGTATCGGAAACAAGATAATTAATTTTGCAAGAGATTACATGTTATGAATAGCAAAGTAAGAAAAAAAAGAGAGATAAAAAGGGAAAAGTTTTTAAAATAAAATCTTTAGATAAAGTATTTTCTGGAAACAAAATGTCAGAATTAACAATTTTAAAATTCCATTACATTAATAATATTATTTTATGTAATTTTGGGTGAGAATCAACATTTGAATTATTTAAGAAAGATAGGGAAAAACAACTTCTTCATTTTTTATTGTTTTATAATTTTGGTTATAGTTTTACTTTATTTCCAAATTAAACTTTTGTAAAATCGTACATTAATTTTTTAATTAAAATTAGCTTACATGATAAATGAAAACATTATAAATGTAAGTAATTTAAAAGTAAATTTTTAAATTACTTTGCACATAAAGGCTAAAACAATATTTAAATCTGAAAACTATTTGTAAAGTAAAAACATAATTATATTGTGATATAAGTTTTTAATTTTGGGAAACATTTGTAAATATTCAAGAATGATGATTACTCTGATTTCGAAATTAAAATGTCACTTTTTTAACCAGAATTTACAGTAAAACGAGTAACTAGTAACGATGAAAATCTTTATTAAGAGTATAATATTTTTTATAATACTGATATACGATAAAATCTAAAAATTATGCAAAAAAAAAACTTTTTTCTGTTAGAGGAGATCATTAGTAAACCGTATTTTAGCAACATGAGTATGGAGGTTCTCTACGTATCTATGAAACTAAAGTTCTTTTAGCTATAAAAATTATTTAAATAAGTCTAATACAATAGAATGGATTTATTACAACAGAAGTAGAACTAGATTATATGCCATGTTCTAGGTACATGAAATATTTCCACAATTATTTTAGGGGTAAAAGAAATTTACTTCTGTGTGAAGTTAAAAAAAAAAAAAACTTAAGTTTAGGTGACTGTTAAACAATTTTAACTGGCATTCTACAATAAAGTAAGGAACATTGGTTAACAGTCTGAGTTTTAATTATAGAGACAATACTGCAAATCCCTTGTAAGGGTGTGGGGGCTTTACTTAAAGTTGAATCGAAGTGCGTAAGCTGCATTTTTTAATAATTTTAATATACCCAAATCTGTTTAAATTGAACTCCTTTTTTTGTACATAGCCTTTTCATTAATAAATTAGGTTTTTTTAAGCAGAGTTCAGATATTGTAAGTTCAATGACTTATTAAATTGTTTTACACAGTCAGCGGGACGTCATTCCTTGGGGACTGGCAGTGAAATTCACTTTGAGGTAGCATCTGTCCCTCGGGATTGAAAATAGACTTTTGAACAGAAGCATCATTGTCAGTCTCCGGGAAAACAAAAAGTCCACTGTCCTACATGCCCTTGAAAGTAACGTTCAACCCTCTTATTGCTATAAAATTAATCTATTGCTTTATTCCTAATGCTATTGCATCTATTTCTATAAAATAAAGAAAATCCTTTATGATTTATTTTATCCATTACATTTCAAATCCCGCACTTCATAATTAATAACAACAAATAATTTGTTGCATTTAAATTAATTTCGTTAATTGTGCTATACATTTCAAATTATTCTTGACACACTTCAGTACTTGCTACAAACTGTAACAATGGCAAAAATATTGTATGTAACGAGATTCATTACAGATATTAAAGATAAGTGTATCCTTAAATTATGAGTATTTTCAAATATTGCTGAATACTGAAGTGCATCAATTTCATAACTTTTTAAATAACAGGATTACAGCTTTGTATAATGTTTTAATGCAGCGAGCATTGTAAATATAACAATAATATTAGCATTGTAAATTTGATAGTAAAATTAACATGGTGTTTATATATATAAAATGCGTACATCTTTGAAACTTCACACAACGTAATAAAGAAAATTTAGAGTACTACTCTTGTTCATTCTTTTTCTATACATTAATAATTTTTCTTAAATTATGATCTAATAAAGTAAAAAAATTGTGAATATAAAATCTTCCATTCTTGAGGAAACAATTATCACTTAGGAGGTACTTTTGCATACAAAATACTAAAAACTGAATATAATCGAAAACAGCTTAATATAGAATATATAATGTTTTTAATATTCTTGTAACAACAGTAACAGAAAGGAATTTAACATTTTATATAAAAGTTTTGGATAACACATTCGTAAAATTGAATATCTATCTTTCTATGTCTGTGAATATATATATATATATATATATATATATATATATATATATATATATATATATATATATATATATATATATATATATATATATATATATATATATATATATATATATATATATATATGTATATATATATATATATATATATATATATATATATATATATATGTATATATATATATGTATATATATATGTATATATATATATATATATATATATATATATATATATATATATATATATATATATATATATATATATATATATATATATATATATATATATATATATATATATATATATATATATATATATATATATATATTATATATATATATATATATATATATATATATATATATATATATATATATTTATATATATATATATATATATATATATATATATATATATATATATATATAAATATATATATATAAAATATATATATATTATATATATACAATATATATATATAATATATATATATATAGCATATATACAAGTATATATATATATATATCTATATATACAATATAAATATATATGCTATATATATATATATATATGTATATATATATATTTGTGTTATATTAACTAATATATATTATATATTATATATATATATATATATTTATAAATATTTATATATATCTTGAGTAAACTTGTGTAATCATAAATTCGTAATGACGATGCTCATTTATCGGGTGAATATTAAACAATCGTTAATGAAGCTTAGCATGGATGGAGCCAAGCTTTTAATAACACAACCCGAGTACTCTCGCAAAAAGTTTGACTTGATAATTTAAGCAAGAAAATGATCATCTCATATTTCTCAGCTGACGCAACAAGAAGGACCTATTGATTATGTTCCGAAAACACTTTCCATGTAGGGATTCCCAGACTCATACTATCGTTTCCTTATCATGAAAGGCGGTGTCGACGTTAATTGGCTCGCGGAATCTGCAGCCGTCCTCTTTGTTTTCCGTTCCTCAGTACCTCTTGGAATTTGCAGAACGCTTTTGTCATCAAGAAAATTTTCGAGATCTTCTGCTCCGCTTCCTCCTCAAATTCCTGAAAAGCATTATTTCACTGATGCTTTGTGCTTGCTCATAATAACCACCTTTGTATTTTCCGCACTAATTGTTCGATTCGCGCCGCAAGACAAACACTCGTTGTGGGGATAATGCATTTGGACTGGCAACGTGAATTACTGAGCGTCAGTTTATTACTTCTTGTCGGCGATGAAATCTGAAGAATTCAGTTTGCAGGTTAAGTAGTTTGTGTTCACATTTTTTACTTATAACAACGTAAGTGGAGTCTTTAATAAATACAAGCTTATACTGCACGAGTGGGGAAAGTGTTACTTTAATAAAACATACTTGTACGAGTGCATGGTAAGGAAAGGAATACATATATTGCCATGCGATTTAATGTGATATGAACAAGTATACAAATTTCAGCATATAATTTAGTAAACTTCGTATATCTTAACACTAAGAAAATCGGTAAAGGAAACTGCTCAATAAACATAAACGTGATTTGGTTGTTTAATGAGAGTTACGTTAACATTACATTTGAAATATTTATATAAAAAATTTATACTTTTGTATTGCTTTGAGTAATCTTTCGCTTAAAATAAATACATATATAAAAATTTTAAAAGAAATGCTAAATATAAGAAACTGACATCAAATACTATAAAAGGTAAAAAGAACACACAAATAAAATAAAAAGGTATCACAATAAAATGTGAGAAATGAAACAAACTATCAGGGAGATAAATGAGAATCACAATAGACATTTCCAATTATTGGAATTATTTCTCGCCTGTTTTCTACGTAGAAGGTATCACAAATAAAATGTGAGAATAAAAGATATCACAAATAAAATGTGAGAAATGAAACAAACTATCAGGGAGATAAATGAGAATCACAATAGACCTTTCCAATCATTGGAATTATTTCTCGCCTGTTTTCTACGTAGAAGAAGCTTCTTAAACTATAACACAACATTGTACTTTAAATTAATACATATATAACCAATGAACACAGCAGTTGTATTATTTTACAGAAATTTAGTAGTTGACATATTTTGAATATTTTTAATTGAAAAATTAAGATTTTTTATTATTTAAAAGTGACTTACGCATAAATGGTTTGGTATGATTTTAAATTACATTTGATAAAAAGATATGTATTTATCAAAAATATTTGAAGAATTTGTACTATGAATGTAGGAAAGTCATTATTGTTTTTCCTAACACAGGGGATAAAACTCAACTTAAAATTATTTATTCAAATAAAACACATTACATATGATTTAATAAAACCTATTATCACTCTCAATATATATTAAAAACATAAGATAGTAGACGTAAGATTTTTTAATATTAAAAACGTAAGATAGCTTATTTTTTATTATTTAACAGTGACTTACGCATAAATGGTTTGGTTGAATTTAAATTATATTTGATAAAAAATATATATTTATCAAATATATTTAAAGAGTTTGTACTATGAATGCTAAATATTTTTGATAACTTGAGGGAAAGTCTTTTTTTTCCTAACACAGGTGATAAAGTCACCATAAAATTATTCATTCAAATAAAGAACATTATATAAGATTTAATAAAACTTCTTATCAATTTCATATATGTGTAAAAGTTAAAAATAATAATTTTTAGATCATTTAGAAACTTAAAAAAAATCATATTAAAGCTAATTTAGTTCCGATTTTAGACACACCAATAGTACTATGATTACTTACTTTAATCCGTTTGTTAAAATGCTAAATTCAGACGAATATAAGTTTATTAACTACATTTATTTCGTTTTATTTTCTCGTGTTTATGATGAGAAACGTCTGCTGCAAAATATAACTTTCAAATTGGGATTCAAAATTTTCAGTTTTGCAATCCTCTCAAATAGATGGACCAAATTATGTTTTGATCTCTTTCGTTCTCAGGTTTAGGCGTCAAATTTTTATTTCACTACGTACTCAATTGAAGCACTGATATTGTTGTATTACCAATGTTTACCTCTATGTAATACTTAACCATTCAAAACATATTCATGCTTTAACAGTCTTGCAAAATTTCATGTGTTTTAATTTTAACTTTATTAACAACTGTATTTGTGTTGCATTACTTTAGTTTCGAGTTCTAGACATCCGTAGAAGATAAAATTCTTCTTGAGATTTCATTTTGGTGGTCATAAACTTACAAAGTACATTAAAACACTCGTCTCTAAAGTATATTAACTGTAGAAGACTATAAAGGCAATAATCAAACTATCTAAAATTTTCATCGTGTAGTAATCTTGCGAATTTTCATGTGCGGGATTAACCAAATTCATTCACAGTTCAAAATGTTGTAATTAATGTGGCATAAAGTGGAATAAAACTGTGATTAGAAATACTTAAAATGAAATCATGATTTGAATTACGCTGTGTTGGAGAATTCGTAATAATTTAGCTGTGCGACAATTGAGTTCAGATTAGAAGCATTTGAAAAGAGCTTAAAATTAAAGTTATGGGGTATTTAGTGGGAAATTCTCCAATTACAAAATAAATGTATTTGGTTTGGTTTTTACTATATTTAATTTGCTTGTATAAATGCAGTAATAAGAAATGTGTTGAATATCTAAAATAGAACATTTGTAATAGTAGACGAAAATAAATATTGTATTATAAGCATGCATACAAATATATACACACAAACGTAAATATACATATATTACAAAACGGTTTTATGTTAGCATTATATGATCTCTGTTCTCAACTTATCAGTATGTGACGATTACAGTTAACCTAAAAGTAAAATAACATTAAATTAGTTTTACCCTTGAGTTTTAACGGCATTTTTTTAAATATTTATATTTTATATTTCTTCTGCCGGTAAAGATGTAATAGAAAATAACAGTTTTCAGTTTGTATTTCTTAGTGTCGTATTAATTAACTACATCAATTCTTTTATTACATTTCACAAATGACCAAGAAATAACTGCAAAATTTCATCCTAAATATATATATATATATATATATATATATACATCTATATACATACATATACATATTCAACAACGATGTATGAATATAAATACCATAGGTCACAGTGTCCCCTATCGGTGAATTCTTGTACTATTTTTTATCAAATAAATGTCAAATACGACATTAATTTATTTGTGTCTAGATATGTAGTAGTTAGTAATACATATATATATATATATATATATATATATATATATATATATATATATATAATGTTATGTATCTTGGTGAAGAAATATAAAAATAAAAAAAATAAACTGCAGAAATCAATTACATACATAAAAGCAGAGGATATTTATGAATTTTACAACATAAGTTATTATTGAAAAATAATATCTATGCACTTACATAATAAAATTTTCCATTTAAATATAAGAGAAAGGGCACGAGTATAATTCTAAAAAAAATCTGAACATAAAATAGCTGGCCAGAGGAAAAAAAACTTGTTATCTGAAATGCAAGTTACAATGAAAACCATAATGCAAATATTAATGTAATGAAAGTTCTTTAATTTAAAATATGAGTTTATAAAAATGACTGAACAGCGTATTATTTTATAACGATGTTACCCATTTTCATAAAATTAAAAAATTTAATTGAGAGCCTTTTCTGGAGTGTTGAACAAATATTTACGGTCAGACTTGAATGTAAGTGATTAAACTATGATTATCTAAAGAATCTTGCATTACAGCTTGAAAAACATAATTTAACATTTTTTCAAGAAATCAACTGCAGAAGTATCATAAGCGAAATACATTTTTTAACCAGGAAGCACATAAAAAATATTAAACTTTTAAGTTATTTACATTATGCACTTCTTAATTTTTATCTTCTGTTCTAATTATAGAGTAATTAAATAAAGCACATCTTACATTTTGCGGTAGAGAACATTTAAGATATTCAGTACCTAAGTATTACATTCGTTTTTATATCCTTTCTAGTTTCTCCCCATAATTTCAAATATAGTTTTATCATTATGGCGTTAGTTGTAATACTTAGTTTTCTTGTGAGTATTATTCAATAATATTAATTGGCTTAAAATCCAATCTAAACGTATTATTAAAAATTTGATATTAATGATTCTAAATTCAAATTTCAAAATGAGTGTTGGTAATTTAAACAAATATCCGTTACTTCAACGTTTGAAAGTATAGTTATTAATATTTCAAGTAAAAGTGTTACTATTATTATGCATTAAATATTTTAATAATTAAAATTTAACAGGAAACAAATTGCTCTTGTTCATAGATTAGATAGTAATTTAAATTTAAAAATGTTTTCAGGCAGAAAACATTTCTAAAAAATAAAAAAATGTGTACATGTATGAATGCTTACATGTACTGTCATTCTAATGTTAACACTATATAGTAAATTAAAGTCAACGCATATTATCTGGTGCATTAGAAGGTGTTTATTATATAGAGAACTTTTTGTCAACTTCATGATGATTTCGAACTCATACTTAGATTAATAACTATGCACAATAGTTTAACCCTTTCTAATCATATGTACGTAGCATATATTATTATATTTCACTCGTATAGGTTTTTTTTATACGATGTAATATATTTCCTGTCAACGAGTAAATTTTGTAGAAAAGATTGAACATTTTCAAACATTTTACTGTGAATAGGATACAAACTAAGCCGCTTTAGCCATGGGAAATAAAAATCTGTATTTTATTATTTAAAAAATATATAATGAAAAAACATCTGCTTATATTAAATGAAAAAAAAATGATGTACAAATAAAAATTTCAGTTCGTTTGTAACTAACATTTACTATAAGATAAATATAATACCAGTACATGTGACATAATACTCGTCCAATAGTATGCTTAAATTCGATATGTGCAGTGGATATATATTAGCAACATATAAGAAAAATAAAGAAAAAACCCTACAAAATCAAAGAAGAAAACGAAACCAAACTAAGTTCATAAAAAAATAATACTAATCGTTGTAAAATTATGCCTAAATACTATGTATATGTAGAAAAAAAATTACCTAACACTTTGTAAACATAAGCAAAAAAGTTAATTTTATATATAAAGGTTTGATGATATCAAATGTAAAATGTTTAAAGAAATGTTAAATATAGTTAGAACACAAGTAAAAGAAAATAGGACTATTTACATTCACCGTAATTACCGTACCGACCCATACCGACCCATAAAATGAGTACGTTGGTAACTTTTACTGTGATATATGACGATATTTATAAAATGTGTTTTGGTGACTATATGGTCACATACTAGTATAATAGTTTAAATGTACAGTCATAGAGTTGCTTCATTTTAGTTCCAAATTAAGTACCTTCATTTATTTTAATTTGCTTGAAATCTAAACTATTAAAATGGTGAAATATTACATGAAATTTATAAAATAATATGTCAGTTTTTATGGATTTCAATGGGTGCAAGTAATTTACTCAGATACTCTCCTAATCATTGCAAAGTAACGATTTACCTTTAATCGAGGTAAAATCCTTTTGTTTGTTAGATATGCCCTAAATAATTATGTACTAACATTTATAAACAGAATAACTTTTATTTAAAAATTCTCGTTTAGGTAAAATTTTGAATGAAATAAAAATTTAGCGAATCACATGTTTCCAAAAATGCAGTAAAAAACAATTACATTTTCAAATGTTAAAAGACTTAATTTTTCTTTTCATGCGGTTGTAATTACACAGTGCAATAAGTTAAACACATCTTATGTAGTTCACAAGGCGTCATTCAAGATATTCAGTACCTTTTCTTAACTTTCTAGTCATTTCCATCCTTTTCTTAGCCAAGTTACCGTGCATCATAATTTAAAATATCTAGTTTCATCGTTATGACGTTAATTATATGAGTTAATTTTCTTTTTAGGTCCTAATTAATTTCTTTCACTAATTTTAATTTGCTTAAAATCCAAGCTAATGATCGGATCAACAAATGCATATACTTGAATATTTTAGAATTTAATGAGTATATAAAGCACATTGAAATATCCACTTAATTGTTACAAAGTAATGATTCATTATTATTGCAAGTAATATCATTTTGTTTATAACGAATGTTTTACATTATGTATAATTTGATTTTATTTATATTTTATTTATTTATTTATGCTTAAGTTTAAGATTTCTTTTTTGAAATTAATTAACATTTTTATCTCAAGATTTTTTGTATGATTGGGATTTGTTATTAAATAGGTTTAATTGTCAACAGTGCCATTAATCATATTGCGAAATATTCCATGAAAACATACATCAACTAATTTCAGGATATTTAATGTGGATTTTATTCTCTTTTCATGAGTTGATATTAGTAGACATTAGGAATCGGCTTTAAATAGTAGTTCCCAGTATAATTAGCCATTGTCTTGAAAAGTATTGACAGTTGCAACTCAAAAGGTGTTATCATCCAAGAATTTCTAAAAGTTCTACAGATTCCACATTTTTCTCACACATATGAAAAATAGGAGATCTGATCTCTCGTGTTAAATCCACATGATTCAGCCTGGAACTATCCATGTCCTAGTAAAATGATCATAAATTTTCAACAAGTCGAGAGCTATGATGATCACAAACTTAAGAATTAATAAATGATCAGAATTGATGATCAGATGGATCACAACTGAACAGAATTGATGATCAGATTGATCACTAATGGTGAGAATTGATGATCGGATTGATCACTAATGAACTGAAATGATGATCAGATTGATCACTAATGATCAGAATTGATGATCAGATTGATCCCTAATGATCAGAAATTTTACTATTATACATGTTTAGTTGTTGGACAACCTCGAATCATACCTTAAAATATTTCATGAGAATTTTTCGTGAAATTGAAAAGTCCTTTATTTTCTATAGTGTACTAAAATTGATAATAATGATCCTTAAATCTCAGAAATTTTATTCCCAAAATCTGTGTTCAAAGTTTAGTCTGAAATATAGTATAAAATATTTATAAATACATTTTTCCAGGTTTCATAAATCCACTTTATCTTGGAAAATAAAGAATACATTTCTGAAATCAAATGTCTTTCAAATGCAGCAGTTCTTTCCATAATTTTTCAGGAGAAAACTCAAGACCCTATCTGTTCTCGCATATGGCAGGATATGCAGAATATTTTTATAGCATTTTTTCAACATTGTCAGGAACAAATAGATAAATCATTAAAATAAACTTTTTCAAATTTATTTATGCATTTAAAGTAAAATAAAACTTTAAAAAGGATTTTTCCCTTATATTCCGGATCATAAATGCTTCTGGTTTCGAGGTGAATAAAGTCAACGTTTACTTTAATATGTTTCAGAATACAGAAAAATTAAATAGTGAATGTAACAACAATGCATATGTTAATATACATACAAATGTTAACTTTTGTTTTTCGGAAAAAATTTGAATTTATTGAAAGCGAATATTTTAGCAATAAATTATATTGTAACATATGTATTGAACCAGGTTTATTTTCATCTATTTTACTAACATATTTGCAAATACTTAATGTATATAGACTTTATACAAACAGAAAACATTCTACTTCTTGATATAAATTTTTCTTGAGTTATAGACTACAAATATCATTAATACAAGAAAAATGAATAATTATCTTTTTAATAACATTCTTTGAATATTTTTTAAAATTGAACAATGAGATTTAAAAACTTGGATAGTTACAGTTTGACCTGAATGTAAAATGTACTTCGTATTTCTGTTTGGCATATAATCAATATTTTACAACTATAAAACCAATAGCCTTTCCAATTTCATTGTCAATTGAAATTAATATGTATTATACAGTAGATAATATATAGTAATTAATAGGTACACTAATCATATTTTTGTATTTTCTCGTTTAAGTGAATTTTTGTATAAATATTGTATTTCGTATGTCATAGGTATTTTTTATTATTACGAGTGTCTTAATGAGATCCTAAAAATAACAATTTAATTTAGTGGAATTTATAATAATTAGTCCTGAAAATCTTTGCAGCAATTAAGCGTATAATGCACTGGGTCATATCCTCTATACTGACTTTTGCATTTTGTTGAAGTTAGGTATTCTGATGCTATGTAATGCATTAAATGTTAAATGAACTAGCGCTTACTGATGATCACTTCCTTGGCAATTACACATTTGGAAACGTCAGCCTGTTCTCTATGGTATTAATTTATGGTAAGTTTCAAAGGCAAATAAATGTGGTAGATTTCTTTGTGTTTAGAATTACTCTTATACTCCTCAAGTTGTAGTTCGGACACAAATTGTTCATAAAGATGTATTCCTAGATGTTTTCAGCCCAGATTCATTCTCCGAGTTATGGCGGTACTCGATTGCCTTGGTCCAAATTCATGACTCTTTGGACATTGTATATGTATTCCCTGTTCTCTAACGAGATCAGAGTCTATACCGTGACATTAATAAGTCTTAAAAACACTATTCTTGGCACAGTATTGATGAAACTGCACTCCAGTCAGTTCTTGCACGAATTACGTTTTGCCAACCGAAATGCAAAAGTTTTTATTCACTGGATAATCATACTTGTAGAAATTGTAGTAATAAGAATAAATCCTTATTTTAAAAATGCATTAGTCAAAACCTATTTATTTGCTTCGATTGCAGTCTGTTGTTACTCCTAGTTCAGCTGTTTCTTCTTTATCACTGTGGCGAAGATTGGTTCTTTGATATTCCAACAACAGGACAACCCCTACCCGATAAACTATCTGCGGACAGTCCTGTTGGAGACTTCTATTCTCCTATCGTTATTCATCGTTATTAGATGTACCATACACTTATTTTTCGATTTTGGCGGATAATATTTTTAATTTTAAGATCAATGTGGGAGTTTAGATCTTCCTACTGCATATTCCTACATGTCACACTTTTAGGAGATTGTTTCGAAAAGTGTTCTTTATGTCTCCCTACAATGTCCCTACCACTATACATTGTGTATCTCAAATATAGCTCGAATTTAAAAAATAATTTCGAAAATGACAAGGCATATTGTGGCCAAAATTAAATTTCATCATAAAATGTTGCAAATGTATATTAGAAAAAAATATGCTTTATGTTTGGAATTCAGACAGGTAAAATGTGATTACAAACACTTCTTATTTTTTAATCTGTACTAGATTACTATTAAATTATTCTGATTTTTAAAGTAAAAATTACTATTTTATGAGCTGTAAAATCAGATGGTTTTGCACTGGCAACAGAAAGGATTTATATACCAACTACATTTACTGTAGAGGTTATAAACAATTTTATTGGCTTATCACTATTATATTTTGGATGGGAGTATAAGAGATATTTTTGAAGATAATTTATGAAAGTTACATGATAAATAATATGAAATGTATTGAAACAAAGATTAGAACTAAGCTTTTAACACGCTTTCTTAAGAGATATATCAGTGCATAGTAACCATATAACAGATGATATGATCTATTATATTATTCTCAACCACAAGTTAATTAGTCTTATCTTGTATTCTTATTTTAATCCAAGGAATAAACACAATTTTTTACAATGAAATTCTTAATTAAAAATTGAATTAATAAGCTAACATCATTATTGCTCTTAGGAACTTAAGTACCGCATAAGCAAATCATGTCAACGTAGAACAGATAAAAACTTATTTAAATGCAATGATTCCGTTTTAGAAACAATCCCCTTTCTGACCGTTGTAGGAACATTGATATATATTTATGCTAGTTTAAATTATTCAACAAAAATTTTAAAAGAAGGAAATTAGCATCAATATTATGTTATTCTGTATACTTGGAAACCACATTTCATTGGGACAAATTGCGTGCACGCCATTTTCTATAGAAAGAAAATCATAAATAACATATTCAAGGTATTGGAAAACGATCTAAAGACTTATCAATTTTGTTCTTACTTAATATTCAGGTATGCGCTGTTTATAGTTCCGAAAATGTAATATGATTAGGGCTCATTCAAATTTTTCTCTCAATTCAATGTATGACACTAGTCTAAAGGTATTACAGGAATATAGGGTATACTTAGAAGTTTTAGATAAAAAATTTTATCGATAGTTAAACTAAAGTGTTTAACTAAGATTTTAACTGAATAACAACTTAATGTAAAACAGACTGTATATTTTGAATTAAACTGTTTTCTAAAAATATCACACTCGTATTACACTTTTAGCAGCTAAATTAATATCACATTAACTGTAAAACGTCTTAGAAAAAATAATGAAATCATGAAACTGAGCGTAAACAGTATAATGTTTAGAAAGTACTGTAAATAATCATGGTATAAGTTTCAATGTACTTATTTAAATATATTACTAATTTTTAAGATATTGGCAAAATATAGGCAATCTTGAAAGATAAATTCAATTTCAGAAAACTAGAGAAATGTAGCCAGAAAAGTAAATTTTTATTTTGGACAAGGTCCCTTTCTTTAACAATCATATCTTAGATATTTTATTGAGGAATCTTATGTCGAAAAAACGATAAAAATCGGCATTTGAGCTTCGGGAAAAAATCAGATTTTATTATGCCTTTGCTTATATTCTTAGAAGAGGCTACAGTTTCAGACTAAATCGATATTTAAAAAATAACAACCCTTAAGATCCGAAAATTCGCCATCAACATTTTGAAAGTAAATTCGAATAGTATTTTATGGTGTAATACGTCATTCGACGCCAGGGATTATAAAACATTGATATTTTTCTTACAACACGAGATGTCTTTTGTTCTGCAATGAAAGCCCATTTTTTTTCGTTTTTAAGAACTCACTTTTCTATTCAAAATTTAGTATAATACAGAATTTTATTTTCCTATCATATCGTTTTACAATTTATGATTAGTATTCCCATATATAATGTTAAATTCTTCATCATATTTTCAAGATTTTTGCTTATTTAATGCTTTCAGTGGATGGTGTTATGAACAGATTGGTTTTGTAAGTGAAGAACAATGCTTAAGTGGAAAAAAATATTATCTTGTTGCAAATCCTACTGTTTTGTCTTCACTGTTTACTTTATCGATCGAATATCGCAAAATAAATGAAATCTTTCTCTATATTTATGTACTGTTCTTAAATATAATATGCATCGAGAAATGTAGATATTTCTTCAAAAAAAAGGGGATATCTTTAAATGTTAGCGCCAGGAAAGTAATAAAAAGGTGAATAAACATTGAATTCATGCATTGATATTTACGTAATAAGCAGAATCTGAAAAATAGATTGTAAATATTTACATTCGATGGCTTTACCACTTATTTGATTTTACGTGTCTGTGGAATCAAATTCTACGAATTTCCACATTTAATTTGCAAAGCAAATTAAATGACTAATATACATATTTTAAATCTGCCGCTTATTAAATACAATACAATATTTTTAATATTTACTATTTTGTTAAATTTTATCAGCATAATTCTCTCTCTAAAGGATTGTGTGCTTATATTCTCTAAAGGTTTTAAATTTATCAAGCTACAATTCATATTACATTAAAAATTGTTTAGAAATACTGAAAAATATTTTCGTTATATATATATATATATATATATATATATATATATATATATATATATATATATATATATCTGTGTATGTGTGCTTGCTTGTTATGCAAACACAGGCTGGAGGATTTGTATCAAAATATGCATTAAAGTGTAATATTAGTTTCGTTGAAAAAGAACTGAGTATATTTTTCATGAACCTGTGTACCATTTTTACTTTACCGATATAAATTTTTCAGAACCCTATAGGTATAGGCTAAAATAGAGGGTATCAATCTGTACCCACTATTTTTAAAAACAATTAAAAGTGAGTTCATACTTTTTACTAATGTATTTTAAAATTAATTCATTTTTAGTAACTTTTTCTAAGTCTATTTAGTCATGGATTATACATCCCTGACTATGCATTCTAACAGAGAGAAAAAACTGCACTTCAGAGCTTTTCCAGAAAATTCCAGTTCTCACACTGAAGATTTTCTAAAAGCTCTCAGATTGAACGAAAAAGTTACTTCTTCAATCTAGTTAGCTAACATACCATCCGTATTATGCATCAACATTTCATTACCTTTAGAGTCGCCAAAACCAAAAGATCGGTTTAGATTAATTTTCACATTTTTATATGAAAGTTGTTAACGTAAATTGTTTCACTATTAACTTTAGTAATCTATATTACCTATATTATCTCTTTCTCTCTCTCTCTCTCTCTCTCTCTCTATATATATATATATATATATATATATATATATATATATAGATAGATAGATAGATAGATAGATAGATAGATAGATAGAGAGAGAGAGAGAAAGAGATGGATAAATTTTAATTAGATATTTATAAATATTCTAAATAATGAATTCCAGTTCATTTTTTATAGTAAATCCTCAGGAAAATAACATTATTATAAAATATTTCGAAATAATTGCATAATTTTCATCACAGTAGTTACATATATATTTTTAATGAAATCACATTGTATGATAACTCAGTAAGAGCAAAATAAAGGGGAAAATTATAAATAAAATGAAAACTGAAAAGTAATTTTCAAATACTATCATTATTTATCTATTATTACTTATACTTATCTTTTATTTTAATTTACGTGTGTCTGAAATATTTTACAGTAAGAGCAAAATAAAGGGGAAAATTATAAATAAAACGAAAACTGAAAAGTAGTTTTCAAATACTATCATTACTTATCTATTATTACTTATACTTATCTATTATTTTAATTTACGTGTGTCTGAAATATTTTCTATTGATTTTATTATTTAGTTTGCAAAACAATCATATACAAATTTTGTCCACTTAAACCTAACATGAAGACAATTAAAAAGTTTTTTTTAATTCATTATTCCTTGATGGACTTAAATTTTTGAGGTAAGAATTTATAATTATCTTCAACACAGATTTTTATTTTAAGGATATAATTTTTTTTACATAATTAATTGTGTATTTTATTACTCAGCACATATATATATATATATATATATTATATATATATATATATATATATATATATATATATATATATATATATATATATATATATATATATATATTATATTTATATATATATATATATTATATATATATATATATAAATATATATTTATATATATATATATATTTATATATTATATATATATATATGTAATATATATACATATAATATAATATATATATTATATATATATATATATATATATACATATATATATAATATATATATATATATATATATATATATATATTATATATATATTATATATTATATATTTATATATATATACCATTTGTAAAATGTAAAATTTTAGAAAGTTCTTCAGATAATTTGTTTTATACCACAAAACTCATAATTTATGTTAGAAGTTTGAAGCTTTAAGCTGTTTTAGGATAGTTTGAGCCAATGAGTCTAATTCAGACTATTTTTAAGAAAGTCGTATATTATATAGTATATTATATTAGAGAAAAACACATTCACGAATTTATCTCACATTTTAAGATGCTTGGTACAATATAGGCTTAACAACATAGTTTATTTTCGTATACACAACTAGCAACAAAATTTGATAACAATAAATTTCTTTCTGAATCCCGATATAAATTTAGGATAATGACAGGTAAGATATTTTATTAAATTGATATGTTTAACAAAAATATGAGGTATTAAAAATTATAAAGCTTTTATAAATACTCTTATTCCGTTATTCCTGTTATCGTATTTTCAATGATAATTTATAATTTTATACTTCCATTTTTTATTCACAATTTCAAACGAATGTTGTTATAAAATAAATGAGATTGAATCCTTAATTCATAGATATTTATTATAATTTAATCTTGTATATTCCTACTAAAAGCACCATATCAATACACAGTTCATAACTGGAGAAGGATATTCGTCTTTTTATTAGAAATTATTTTAAATTAAGCTACTCCTTACAAATTCTAAATTGTGCAATCAAATTTAAACTAATATCTTTTCATTTTAATTCTACTTAAAAACATAATATAAAAGATTTACTCCAAAGAAAATTTTTAAACTGACACTGAGCTCTTTTTTAAATAACCATTAATGAGTCTTTAGTCTTTGCTAATTCATTTTATATCATCTAGTTGCTTTTGAATAACACGAGAAATTATACTGATTTTCTTTTACTGGAATTTATTTTATTTGAATAAAGAAGTATTAGCTTGCATAGTATTATTTTATTTAATTAAATGGAAGGTATTTTATTTCCGTCATATCTTAAATAAATAAACTTGGATTAATATATATGGTCATATTTTGACAGATAAGATGTTATTGTATTTATCCCTTTTAAAACGTTTCTAAATATAATGACTTTAATCAAACTAGAAGACTGAGTAAATATATAATTATAAAACTGCAGATTTTTAAGATACATAATAATCATTTTAATACCATAAGAAAGAATAATATGAAATATGTTTTAAATTTTACTGTCATAATAATAAATCTTTAATTGTCCAACTCTTGTTACAGATGTTAGTAATTTGTGTTAATAAAAGAGCTTTCAAAAGATCTAAACCTACATCAAAAATCACATGAAAGAAAGTTTTATAGAGTTAACCTTTTTATAGGGGCTCTCTGAAGAACTAATGCATTTGCGGGACACATGCTGTCCCAGGCTCTCTGAAAAGGTTAACCTTTTCAGAGTTGCTGGGATAGCATGTGTCCCGCAAATGCATTACTCCTTCAGAGGTTTTAATAATAGCAGATCTATGAAGATTTCGAAAATAAATACAAGAAAATATTGCATTTTACTTGCTTTTTCGTCCGACAGTTTTTTTCTTAACTGTGATTATTTGAAGTATAATATAAAATCATTTAATAGCGGTTATTGAGATATTACTTGCAAAAGGAAAGGTAAAACTCTTTCTGGGTAATTGGTTAATGCGTATGTGTTTAGAAAGGAACTTTGACGTGTTATGTACTATAAAATGTAATGAAAAATATAATCGGAAAATATTAAAATTTATTAAATTTTCATGCGTAATTTATAAAGTAAAACATGAAGTATATTTAAAAAACCCACTAGAAGGTTCAGCTTCAAAGTTAACCTTTTCAGAGTGGCTGGAAAAGCATGTGACCAGCAAATACATTACTCCTTCAGAGGTTTTAATAATAACAGATCCATGAGGATTTCGAAAATAAATACAAGAAAATATTGCATTTTACTTACTTTTTCTTCCTAAAGTTTTTTTTCTTAACTGTGATTATTTGAAGTATAATATAAAATCATTTAATAGTGGTTATTGAGATAGTGCTTGCAAAAGAAAAGGTAAAACTCTTTCTGGGTAATTGGTTAATGCGTGTGTGTTTAAAAAGGAACTTTGACGTGTTATGTACTATAAAATTTAATGTAAAATATAACAGTAAAATATTAAAATTTATTAAATTGGCATGAGTAATTTATAAAGTAAAACATGAAGTATATTTAAAAAACCCACTAGAAGGTTCAGCTTCAAGGTTAACCTTTTCAGAGTGGCTGGAAAAGCATGTGACCAGCAAATACATTACTCCTTCAGAGGTTTTAATAATAACAGATCCATGAGGATTTCGAAAATAAATACAAGAAAATATTGCATTTTACTTACTTTTTCTTCCTAAAGTTTTTTTTCTTAACTGTGATTATTTGAAGTATAATATAAAATCATTTAATAGTGGTTATTGAGATAGTGCTTGCAAAAGAAAAGGTAAAACTCTTTCTGGGTAATTGGTTAATGCGTGTGTGTTTAAAAAGGAACTTTGACGTGTTATGTACTATAAAATTTAATGTAAAATATAACAGTAAAATATTAAAATTTATTAAATTGGTATGAGTAATTTATAAAGTAAAACATGAAGTATATTTAAAAAACCCACTAGAAGGTTCAGCTTACTTGAAAACTATACAATATCAGCAATATGGTTTTATTTAAAATTAACAGTAATAAAGGAAGAAAGAAATTTTCGAGGAAAATATGAATAATAAAGCTTTTAAATAATAGCATAAATCTCAAACATATCTGATAAGCTAAATTAAAAATAGAAAAAGAGCACGTATAAGGAGTAACAAATGCATAATGATTTTATAAACTAATAATGAGATATATTACAATTTTATATCCTTTTGTCTTAAGACTTTTTTATTCAAAATTTAAATATGAATCTGGTATAAATATTAATAAAGATTATTGTATGGTTATTAGGCTTCAGCTAATAGACGAAAATGTAAAATTGTTTCTTAGCATTTAATTACTGTAGGTGTTATAAAAAATAAAGTCGTGTAAAAGTCACAATAAATAATGAAAACTATAACTAGAAATTAATAAAAATTAGTTAACTTCATAGTTAATTTAAAAATCAAAAAATGAAATAAGTTTAAAAAGACACTAGGAGGTACAGTTTGTCTAAAACTTTTACAATATCAATAATGCGGTTTCATTTTATAAAAAAAGAGTAAAAATTTAAAAAAAAAATTCCGGTGAAAATATAAAATGTTAAACTGTTAAACAAGCGCATAAATCTCAAACATTTCTGATATTCTAAATTAAACATGAAAAAGTTATTGATTGCTTAACATATGTGGGGGGTGTAGGGGTACGGGAACACTTACCTAAACTTTAATAATATATTTATATTCTTTCAAACTTGCTTTAAAAAGAGAATAAAATTGGCATTCTTCGAATATAATAATAAGAAAGAATTTAACCAGACGGGGTTTTAACAAGTAGATTACATGCCTTTAGTTTGTTCAACCACGCCTTACGTTTAAGAAAAACATTTTAAAAGAAGAGGAAAAAAACAGGAGTGCTTACGATACCATTTAATCCCTTGTGTATAGAAGATATTTCTTTAAAAAGATAAAAAAAAAAACTTGAAATCTTGTTTATTTGTATTTACTGCAGAATATATATTACAGAGGCCTTTGCTCATATTTTAGAGGAGTTTTCAATTTTTAAAGCATAAATAGAGGGTTAAATTGTGTGTTTTATATTAAAATCCTGCAATGTCTCTTTATTTTAAAAGTGCCTTTTCTTTTGGGATTTCTAAAAACATATATTCAAGGTACTTTTCATTATCTATTTTAAATAATTAATATGGGAATGAAAATTTAAACCTGTTTATTACTTATATATTTGAAATCATTTACTATGATTTTTCCTGGTTTGACTTTTTCTATTTTGCACTATTATTTAACTTTTTTAGCATTTTAAATTAGTGTAATTTGACAACGCATTAATCATAATAGAATAATACACTTAACAGATTAATTTGCTTGAACTTCTTAGATAAAAATCGTATAAGGTAATATTTGTAACAAATAGTTTTTTGGACATTACAGGGTTTATAAATCTTATAAATGAAATCTTATAACATATAGGCATATATATATATATATTATATATATATATATATATATATATATATATATATATATATATATATATATATATATATATATATATATATATATATATATATATATATATATATATATATATATATATATATATATATATATATATATATACATATATATATATATATATATATATATATATATATATATATATATATATATATATATATATATATATATATATATATATATATATATATATATATATATATATATATACATATATATATATATATATATATATATATATATATATATATATATATATATATATATATATATATATATATATATATATATATATATATATATATATATATATATATATATATATATATATATATATATATATATACTATATTTTATTCATTTGTGTACTACAGAACAAACTCTACGGATACGTTTATGCATATAATATCTCATAATACTATAATTTCTAAATTCCATACAATAAACGACAAATAAAGAAATTTATTTAAACTAATCTATTAAACAATAAAAAATAAACAAATGAATTAAAACTAAGCTTAAGCTTAATTTTAATATATTTTATTATATTATGATATATGCCGATTTATAACGATACTTCGTAATTCTAGTTATTTTAGACATACTCTAATTCTGTTTCAAACGTAATGAGGAAAAATATAGAAAATATACTGTAATCAATGAAGATATACGGGAAGGTTTCGTATACTGTGCCTTTGAGAAAATATATCACTGTACTTCTCGGAACAACTTATGGTATTTTCGAATAGGATTAAGTAAAGTTCCGGTAGCATTGTTTTAGCACGCGTTGCCAAGTGTTTTGAATTCAATCACTCAATTATCAAGTATTGAATCGCGAAATTAAGATGTGTCCTAGTTCACGTTTCTGCATCGATAAGTTTTAGAAACGCTATGAATGAGGAAATGATTCCATAACCAAATAAATGTTTATCATTTCCAATGTCTAAACAACTAATCTTAAATGATTTAAGCTACAAACATTAGTCTTGTGAAAATTATTCATCTGTTTCATAATACTCTAAGAGCATAATTATGCAGTTCGCTTACAATTCTTGTTTTGTTATTAAACTAGATTATAAATTTCGATGGACAAGAAAATATTTTAGCAAAAAATATATGAAATTTAAAGTACATTTTAAACAGTGGTAAGGAAACATATAATTTACTTAGAAATTTTTATTTGTACTTTATGTCTGTAAGTAAAATTGCATTGTTATTGCTAAAGGATATATTCTTATTGTTTTTTTTTTAAACTGAAGTAAATATTAAATTTAATTTTCATGAGAAAACTTTTGAAGCACTTCATTCTTTTAGAAAAATTATAGGTAAATAACTTGAAAATTGGGTCAATTTAATTTTTTTAAATAGTAACTCATTAATAGCAACATTCATTAACTCACTAATAGTAACAGTGATTAAGTGTTCTAGCAAATTTAAACGTCCATCACCTAAGTTATAAAAGAATATTTCATATTTAAAAAAAAAGGTGAAATACCTATTTAAAAGTGAATTTATTTTTACCTGTGCTTTCAGATGTGTATACTACGAGAAATATTTGTATACTTTATATAATTGGTAGTGAACAGGAATATATTAAAGTTTACCAAAGAGGAAAATAACTGAAAGATAACCTAATGAATTTTATTACTAAATTGGGAGAATGTGTTCAATTAATCCTATAAAATGATTTACGATTTTAATTAACTTTTTATACAATAGTTAATTAAAGACAAAATATTTCAAAATAATCAAATATTAGCAACATATTTAAACATTATTATTTTAGAGATGAATCAGCATTTAATCCTTAGATATATATTAAAAATAATATAAATCTTAGCAAATGAAAACAAACCTATTTTACATACTGTAATAATACAACTTTGAACAATGTGATGTGACATAAAGTTTGAGAAAATTAAATCAGAGAAATTGTTTGTCATTGTATACTACTTTTTTATATCCCTTTATTTCATCGTAAAGAATATATATTATATTATTTATGAATATAAGAATATATATTATATATATAATAGCACATTAAAACATTTAAGTAAATAAATATGAGAATACTATCGTGTTTACTATTCAGCTTAGATATCAACTTTTGACTATCCATGTAAGAACAGTTCATCTAGGAGCTATTGTTTTTTTTTAAATCTTAATATTTTGAAAAGAATGACTCATTGATAATAATAAGATGTAAATCATATTGTATATTAACTACACAAACAGTATGATTTTGGTATTCACACAACAATATGCACTTTATAGTCAAAATTTTGCAAAAATATAAAGACATTTTTAAAGCCATCCTACATATTCAAAACGGTACGTGTAAAGTTAAACACGTTGCATACATTGCGTATATTAGTCGTATGTTAACACTGTCAATGAAAAAATCATATAAATATTGAACGTTCAATAGCTACACTATTTGTGAACTCTTTCTTTTATGTCTAGTAAGAGTTATGAACAGCTAAATTAAAGATTTCAAACACTGAGGATACAGATATTCAAAATTGTTCGATATGAGACTTATAGTGTCTGCTCCAAAAATTACAATATATATATATATATATATATATATATATATATATATATATATATATATATATATATATATATATATATATATATATATATATATATATATATATATGTATATATATATATATATATATATATATATATATATATATATATATATATATATATATATATATATATATATATATATATATATATATATATATATATATATATATATATATATATATATATATATATATATATATATATATATATATATATATATATATATATATATATATATATATATATATATATATATATATATATATATATATATATATATATAGAGAGAGAGAGAGAGAGAGAGAGAGAGAGAGAGATGTAGATATAGATATACATGTATATACTATAATAAATAACATTCTGAATCGTAAATAATTCGATTTTTTTCGACGTGTAACGCAACAGTTCCGTTTTAAAACAATTTGCATCGTCTCTAAAATAGATTCAAACACTTTCTTCGGGAATTTAATTAAAATCCTGATCTCTCTATATTTATTTCTTACATTTTAACATTTGTATAAATCTTAATGTATAAAAGAAATCTTTTTCAAACTGACACATTTATTTTTATGCTCTTTTAACAAGCTTTATTTCAAAAAATATTACACTTTCTAGGAACAATTATGTTTATTTTACAGTTACAGTAAACAATTCGGTTTCTAACCTTTCCAATCTTTCAAGTTTTCTGAAACACTGAAGTCCGTTACATCTAACACAGTTTTTTTAATGCTTGAGGAACACGGAAGAAAGAAAAAGAAAGACAATCTTCTGAAGATAATTTAATTAGCTGGGTTTCAGATAAATAAGGAATTCAATGCTAAACTGTTGCTATGGCTCTTTATTCCTACCGAGGAATGTTTTAATAAGGGCAGGAGGGACTTATAATAAGCAAAATTTTCCAACAGATTGCAGTATCTGTACGAAGTCACTTCATTCTTCCTAAACAGTTAGTGTTATTAAATTGTACTTCATTTTGTATTGCATGGGAAGGATATGTGGGAAATAATTTCGGATAACAATAACAGTTTGGATAATCTTCAGCTCTTTAAGATATATTATTATGCTATAGAATAAAAAATTTAAGTAATAATTGTGATTTGTAATATATACATTTAATAATGTAAATAAAGGTTTTTGATTTTTCAGTTGTAAATTTTAAAATTTATTGGGGATTTTTTAAGATTCTTGAGTAATTATTTTAACATTATTTTTAATCGTCTTAGAAACTAAAATTTAAGAATGACAAAAATTTTTTAAGATTTAAATTGGGAATTATGCAACATTCATTAGAAAATGATCAAGTCTTTTTTTCACTAGAAATAAGTGTTTTTGACATTTTTTTAACTGACAACTACATTAAAAGTAAATATTTCTACATTTCAACGATACATATAAACTACATTTGAAAAAAATCTACTTAGACACTCTTTAAGACGAAAAAATTATAAAAAAATACATATGCAGACGAATGGAATTTTTTTTATAAATTTACTAATTTGTGTATTGCAATGGAACATAAACGTAAAATTAACTAGGAAAAAATCATATGAAGGTAGTTAATTAAACGCTAGTTTATATAAAAGAAAAAAATTACATTAAATTTTTAATCCATACATAAAAAATACCGAACTTGCATAAATTTTTAAATCCCAGTGCGATGACATGTTATACAAAAGAAATTCACTTTAAAAGCTTCCAGACATAGTATTTGATTCTATTTAACATCTTTGAGAAAAAAGTTGGATTTATAAAATGCGCTTAAATTCTAAAAATACCGAAAGGTAATAAAAGTTTAAAAGGAGAGCTTATAACTAAAAGCGAAAAACATGTATGTTAACATTTGTGGGAAGATATTGAAAGAAGAGTATTTGTAAAATAACACAAAAAGACAACATACATGAATTTACATTAAAATATCAGTAAAGGAATATTATATTAATCAAATGTAATATATATTATGTTATTCTTTGTAATACTGAGATGTAAAATTTCTGTATATTTTTCTTTATATTTGGAAACAAAAACTGTTATTCTACAAGTAAATGGTTTTTAAAGAGTATTTCCAAAATACTAAAATACCGAAATAAAATGCACACCTATTACCAATGAGAGTGTCTCCTTATTTCAGCAGGTAGATACATTTACGTACAAAATAGAAGCAATTTTCATAAGTTATTCTGTTCACAGAGTAGGCTACAGTCATCGTACTTGCCAAGTCAGGAAGCAAGTAAACCATTAATCCATCTTGAACATAACATTAGATTGTATTTTATATCCATTCGAAACAACGCTTAGTTAAACATCTCTATGGTTTATCGCAAAATGAAGCAGCTGTACTTTGGAGGAATACATTATTATGCTTGAACGAAAGGAATTTTCATATTCTTTTATCCTTTATGTATGTCTTTTATTATAATATACAGTAGGTATATGCATTTACATACACATTGGAAAACGTGTTTAATAATTTACTCTTGTCAAACAATAAGCTATAAGCATCATACTCCTTAAATTTGGAAAAAGGAAAATATTCAATTCTAATATATATCAAAACTTCCTTTGAAATGCACTGTATATCCCTTTAAAACCATGTTATTACACATCAAAGCTAACATGAACATAATGTGTTTATGCTATTATTCTTAAAATAAAGTTTAATAACACAAAATAAAAGTTAGTAACATAAGATGAAATAGTTTAATAAATTTTATATCTTAAAAATTACTTTCCCTTGTTTTCCTTCATGATTTATAACAATATTTAATATTTTTTACACATATCTGAATTCCATCTACTTTTTAAAAAAACTAAATAAATATGCTGATTTTTTGGTGTTTCACATGATAAGCTTAATGCATCCAAAAATAAAACCTGGGAGTCAATAGAAGTTTAATAAAAAACGCAAATCAGTAGCATAAAAAAACCTTAATTGTAACAATTTTCGCAGTCACCCAATTCTTTCAGCTGTTTTAAAGTTACTTCTTACTGTATGAAATCAACCTCTAAATTCTAAATTACTATGTTGCGTGATATACACATTTTATTGATTAGAAAACAGCATCTTGGAAAGCATCATACATAAGCTAGAAATTTAACTCAAAGGCATTCAATCTAGTTATCCATCAAAAATTCTAAGATGGCACATGAAAACATAACCTGGTTTACAGTAGTAACTATATTGTCTCCTTCTATGTTTGTATGTATGTATGTATATATATATATATATATATATATATATATATATATATATATATATATATATATATATATATATATATATATATATATATATATATATATTATATATATATATATATATATATATATATATATATATATATATATATATATATATATATATATATATATATATATATATATATATATATATATATGTATATATATATATATGTATGTATATATATATATGTATATATGTATATATATATGTATATATGTATATATATATATATATATATATATATATATATATATATGTAATATATCAAAATTATTTAACTTTAATATTTCTTCAAAAGTCTAATCTCTCCAATTTTAATTCATCCAAATCTCTTTCCCAGCCTTTAAATGGTTTGGTCAACGAAGTATTTTCCACTTAACATTCCTTTCTGTCATAAAACTGTAAACTTTCTGTCTATACAGCAATTTCCCAGGTGTTGGCGGAACATGTGTTCGTGTTTTGCTGATATTGCAGTTAATTCGCTTAGTAAGTTGTTTTTGTTGTGGGAAAATTCTTGTTGTCAGTGCTCTTGAGTGTACTTGTGTGAGAGCAGAGTGAACTCTGTGGCTTTTTTTTGTGTATTGTCCAGAAGGACAGATGTGCCGTGTTGCCGTGTGAAATAAAGTTTTAAATTAGACTTCTGAGTTCTCTTGAATATGAGACCCGACTGCATCTTTGTACTTTATGAATGCTAGATGTTGAACTTTCTCCTTATAAAGGAGTTATATAAAAAAATGAATTACATATATATATATATATATATATATATACATATATATATATATTTATACATATATATAATACTATAATTGTATAAGCATGTGCAATTATATATACATTTCATAATACAACGCAAAATATTATAAGCTTTGTTATATTGCTATATCTTGAGAATTTAAAACTCTCGATGTATCATTTTCCGTTTGTAAGAGAGAGATTTTTTGCTCGTATATTGGTTGCATTACTCCATGCGGTCAGCAAAGTAGTTAGGTCATTCATTTACCTCGCAGGAGGAAATGGATTCTGTTATCACGACAGGCTTGCTTGGGATTGGGTTATGAACCTTCATAAGAAGAAATGTTGAACACCAATGTGGTGATTAGAAAATAAATTGTCAACAATCCCCAGAGTTCTATAGATAACTTTTCTAGGATAATGTATCCCCCATTTCTTTAAAAAAATTGGTTTACTCGTTTCGTCTGCAAAACTTTAGAGTTCACAGATTTATTTTCCCTGAAAAGGGTAATAAACGCAAGAGGTAGAAAATATGACTAGCAATGTCTCATGTCGGGGCACTGCATGCTGTTTTAACTCGAACTACGAAATACTGGAAGTTTGGGACTTTCATTGCTATGCTGAATAGTATTACACTGCAGTTATAATAGCATTGTATTTTGCACAACACATATGTAGTATACAGACCGTTCATACTTTTTCGAAGAATTTGCATTTTTACGGTACTAAATAATCTTTATAACCATATACTCAAAACTTAGTCAATTTTAAATCTAATTTAAATTTAAAAATAACAGAATTAAACAGAATTTTAAGAGATGTATTTAAACAATTAGATTTAAACAAATAGAACATTTTTATTGTTTTATTTTCTAAAATTTTATTGCATTTTTATCATATTATATAATTTATTCACAACTTACAAAATATTTGATTTAAGATTAAAGAGAACTCCTAGATATCGATTTATATGTGAATATTTATTACTTAACCATACTATTTTATTCGTTAGTTAACTTCCTGCAATGTAGTACCAAAGATATTTAATATTTTACTCAATCATACATGGTGATATTTTTGGTATTCAATTTGTTAAGTTAAAATTTTCAGAAATGTATAACAAAGTAATAGTTAAACACAAATATACCTAGAAAAATATTTGAACTTGAACTACCTACCATCATATTTCACTTGAAAACTATGGACATCCAAGATGTTGTGTGGATATCTTTTGGTAATTTTAGACGTCAAACTATTTTCTAGGGGAGTTTTTGTGCTGTTAGAGTATATATATATATATATATATATATATATATATATATATATATATATATATATATATATATATATTCTATGTACCTTACGATTTAATTAAAACCGTTTGTAATACATTAAACTAATATTAGTAATTGTGATTATGGAGATAATTTTTATTTTCTTTAATTGGTTATATTTTTATTTAATAAGTTACACATTCAAGTATTATTTTCGTATACCAGACATTATATCAAGCATTCCTTAGAAATCCAAACAAGGTAAGTTTATATATTATATTTGTTTATTGTACTATATGTAAGTCGTATCATTAGTAAATCATTATTTAATGCCTTTCCGTTTTACATACTTTAAGAGTTGTTCGCTTGGCAAAATCATCTATGTACAGGCTGGAATATTTAATAACAGTTATTATTATCAAGATGAATAACTAATTCTTTCTATGTGTATATTACATATTATAAACGAATAAAAGGGAAACATGAGAGTATCTAATTGAGTATTTTATTAAAAATTAAATGTATTAGGAAAATATTTAAATTTATTGAATAATCATTTCTTATTATATAAATGTTATGAAATTGTGTATAACTTAATCATGAAGAATTGATTTAACAAAAATCCATATAAAATTCGTATTAATTCGGTAATGGTTGAAAAATTATTATAGCTTTGAATAATGTTAAACTACAATCATTACTAAAAATTACATTAAATTAATTGGTACATCATCATAATTGGAAAGTTCATGATGAATTAAATAATGCATTATTTAATAAGTAGTTTTATGTTAATAACGTTTCTTCTCTTCAAGATATTAAAGAATCAAGTAAAATTAATTTTAATCAATAGAAACACTAGATCTCTTATTTTAGAAAATCTTATTGAAATGTATACTTGTGTCACCGTAAAGCATCCAAAGGAAACTGTGCTATTAAGTCACTGTATTCTTATGAAGCATTGCATTGAAATATAATTTAGAAACAATATTTTAGACTAGTACACATTAAAAATCTCTACAATGTGGAAACTTTATTACTTTTATCCCTATATCCAAATAACCATAAAAATGTTTACAAGACTCATTTATGTGTGTAAACTATTACAAAACTAACTTTATTTGTATATTCAAAACTATTGAAAAAGTGTAATACATTTGACATTTGTATCAAAATATTCAACAAATATTATTTAGATTTTATTATTTAGAATTATTTAGATTTTTTCTTAACATCCCGTCTGTTATTTCTTGTTTATATATATATATATATATATATATATATATATATATATATATATATATATATATATATATATATATATTGCTTTTATAGGAAGCCAGATAAAGATATATATATATAATGTGGTACATACAATATCTCCAATTATATTATGATAAGGAAGTGACTGATGCATGTCAATATAAATTTTTTAATTTGTGAAATTAAAAAATCTCTGGAGAATGTGTTCAATACAACACCATATTTCATGAAGTAAAAAAAATCAGAATAATTTACGAAGACAAAATAATGAAGCTAAAATTTTAATGTCCATCGAAATATTTTATTTCGTAATTTACAGGAAATACTTGTAATATTTTTACTGTTACAATAATGTTTTTCCATTAAGAGGCATTTACGTAAATATATTTCAAAAATGCAAAATTATGAACTTCTACAGTGATAAGTAATTTCTTCCTTAATATGGTACGCTTTAGTATGTAATGATTAATTATGTTAGTCAAAAAATTTTACTAATTCAAAACTAAATATACTATGATATTGTAGAAACTGTCACAGATGGTAAAACAATCTAGTATTAAACTTGTAGTTAGACCAATTTTGTTTTATTCATTGCATATAATTAGGCTGTAATTAGTAACTAATAATTAATATAAAAAATTACAATACAAATTTGCTGTAAACTAAAGTTGTTTAGAGATTTATGGAAGTATATAATGGTTTAACTAATTGTGATTACACATAAATATTTTCCATATCCTTAAATAATTGTTAAAACATAAAATTCATATTTCTTTTTGTTCAATTAAATTAGATTATGAGTAGTATTAGATACCTAACACTATAATATTTCTATGTCTTACATGTGTTGCATTATTCGCAAAATATTAAAATTATTTTTGAATTATTATTATTTACAAATGTATTAATTACTTGTGATGGTTTTAAGAAAAGACAAATATTTGCTTTTAAAATCTTTTCAGTTCGAAATTAATTGCAAACAAATCTTTTTTTATTTTAAAAAAGAAAAAACACTTCAATATGCAACTCATTATATATTTGATTTAATTTCTGAGACTTAAGTCTCACCTTGTTTATGTAAATGGCTAACAAAAGTATTATTATTATTTATAAGTGTAGACATAAAATTTGATGGTTTAAAATGAAACAAATGTTTGTTTTATAATAGTTTTCAGAATGAAATCTCTTGAAAACAATTCATATTTCTCTCTAATAAAGGTAAATATTTTAATTTAGAGTAAAATTAATACTTCTATTATGAATATTATGTCTCATCATGTCCTTGTAACTTGTACATAAAATAATTATTTCTTACTAGCTTGAGTTTTAGTATATGTGACTTTCGTAAATATCTCAAATTACATGTTAATAAATGTTCATAATAAATGCTCATACGT
>CM063502.1:87122951-87132951 GCA_032207245.1 Pardosa pseudoannulata
ACAAATTTAAGAAATTTTAAATTTTACGTAAGGATCAAATACTTTCAAGTATGCTAGGATGTACATCACTTGAAAATGGTACGTTTGCATGATTTTCCATATTAATATTTTTCATAAAATTCGTATAATTATTCCCACGTTTTCATACATGGCTTCAATAAAGAAGAACGGATAATTTTGGCAGATCAAAAAAATGGTACGTTTGAAACTTTATAAAAATTTTAATTTACACCCACTTCTAATTTAATGAATATTAAAAATTATTTTATTGTTTGTTAAATATTACAAACAGATTGAATATTTTACGAAACATATATTTTTAATTTGATATTTATATACATTTTCTCCATATATTAAATAAATTCCCAATAATCCATTTAGCTAGTTATTTTATTATTTACTTTAAGATATTATCTAAAGATTGTTAAAGCATGATTTTATAGTAATTGAAATAACACGTTACTTTAAATAATAACTATAAAACAAATAAATTGTCTAAAAATTTATGCTTAATTAACCTACTTTTGTTTTTTAAAGTCTACTTCAATTAATGGAGTTTTAAAATGCATTAAATAATGTAAAAATTTAAAGAAAAATGTAAAATTGATTTCAAGTAAAACATACTCTGCATTCGTAATTGTATATTTAACGATTTCCTTAATTAAAAGCAGATCATATTTCAATAAAAATAAAGCATTCAAAAAGATATAAATGTACTACAATATATGTATACAGTGTAAAAATAGTATATATATATATATATATATATATATATATATATATATATATATATATATATATATATATAATTTTTACTGAGAGTTCTTTATTGCATATTTCTATTAGAAATGATAATTAAAATATGGAATTCGATTTAAGTTTTCATCTTAAAGTAATTGAAACAAATGATTACATGTATTTGTTTATAAATATTAAAATAAGAAATGTATATTAATTTCGTATTCCATTCATAGATAATTAATACTGCAAAAAAATGCATAAAAATGAATTTAGATATATTTACAAATTTTGTTTTATGCTCAATGAATATGTTTTAAAGGAAATAAAATACTCGAGTTTCAAACAGTGTACTGGATATGTTTTTAATATCGGTTATTTATCAGTTTTAAAGATGAATTTCAAAGAAAAAATAGGTCATTTAATTTTAAAATATATTACTTTTCGAATAGAAGTAGAAAATTTGCTACAGTTTAATTAAAATTTGAATATTATTGGCAGATCATTATATTATTACAAGTCTTTTTACGACAAATATCTTAATGACATAGAGATATAATAATAACTAGAAAGATTTGGCAATAGAGGTATATTTCAGGGAGCATTTATGATACATTCCTTTTATTTCAACTTTTAAGTTTATTGTTCGGAATTATTAAGTAATATAGAAAAAAATTCGATTACTTACAATAAAATTAATAGTTCAATAAAAATAGAGTTAAATAAAATTCTAAGAAACCAGAAGTATATTTACTAAAAATATTTTCTTCAAGTGCTTCTGTCTACACATTAACATAATATATATTTTACAAAACTTTCTTCGAGCTTTTTCCATATGTAATATTTCTGTTCGTACTTTCCCCAGTCTTCTAACTCCCTACCTGAAGCATTCATATGTGCATTGTTTTACTACACGCCATACACAAAGATTGCCAGACAAATTTTACGATCTGTGATAAAACAGCTGGTTCGTAAAATTTCACTTCAAGTTAGGGCTATGTGAATGTAGGCTTTATCAAGCTGTATTGTTACCAGAACTGGTATATTGTATAGAGTTAGTTTATTTTCTGAAACATTTTAAGTTTTAATTTCTCAGCAATACGTTTAATAATAAAATTTAAGTATAAATAGAGAATTTTATTTTCCTTGTATGTTACTATAAAATTATTCTAATGCACATAGTTCATATTGTATATGCATTTGAATTTTTATCTGTTCCAGGTTTTAAGTTTCTCATATTAAGAGTAATTCTTTTCTATGTTAAAACAGTTTGTTCATAAAATTCCCCTTGAACACAGAACTATGTGGCTGTTTTCTTTGTAAAGCTGTACTGTTACCCAGAACTGGTATAATATACTTTAAATTTGTCAGAGTTGGATAATTCTTTTCTAACCCATAATTAATTTATTTCATTCAATAACAACCCAGTGATAAAGTTATGAAATAACTATATGATAAACAATCTGTTTTTTAGAGGAATTATTGTATTTAAAATAATTTCATCCTTACACAATTCTTTTTCAGATACTATTAAAAAGATTTATGATAGAAAAATACCCAACATTTTGCATCGTGCATTTAGTAATTAATAATGTATAGAATAATTGATTATTTAATTGTTCATATAATATAAAATTTTCTTTAATAATTAACATAATTAAGTTAATTTAAATTAGTAAATTGAAAAAATTACTAATATAAAAATGCTATTAAATTTACTAATATATAAATTACTAAAGTATTTTTCTTAATATAATAATATTAAAAATATTTGTATCATTAAAAACCAAGACTGTTAGTATAAAACTAGTAAAAATATAAAATTCATTATATATATATATATATATATATATATATATATATATATATATATATATATATATATATATATATATATATATAGATAGATAGATAGATAGATAGATAGATAAATAGATAGATAGAGAGAGAGAGATAGAGAGATACATATATGCATATATATAAACTTAAAATTTTATCAATTTTATTATATTCTTTAGAACGTATCTATTTATTTTTAATAAGTTATAGAAACATTTTATTTATTTATACGGTTGAGGAATATATGACATTCTTCTTCTCGTCTTTAACAAATTTGAAAGTTTAAACTGGTATTTTATTCTGAAAAATATTAAGGATATGTTATTATTCAGCGTGTCTTGTTCTAAAAGTTTGACTAAAATATTTCACCCTGAAATTCTAAGATCCACTATTATGCTATCAACAAGAGATCATTTTTTTAAAGAACCATATGAAATGTTTTTTTTTCTTTTCTGCATTGTTGAGATAACGCTTTAGGGAACAGCAGTATTCATCACTCTTTACTGAGAGGTTGTGTAGAGATTGTGGGGATAGGGTATGTACAACAATCAATAAGATCTCAAAAAATCCTAAACTATTTGGATAAAAAGTATAGATTCAAGAATAATAAAGGCCTCTCGTGGGTTGTATTAACATTTTATCTTAGAAATGTTTAGTGTATATTGAACTTTGTTTTTGTGGAATAAGTAACAATTGTAAAGAGTACTTATAATTCACACATATTATGAGTCTCATAAATGTGCTAATAGACAACATAAAAATGTATAAAATAATATTTTTGTGCTAGATGTTATGAATTTATACAATTATATAAATATTTTCTGTATTACATTACAAAATATTACTATACTCATTATACTTATTAATATACCTTATTATACTCATTATACTTATTAAATATTATTATGAGATAAATATTTTATTTTCACTTGCATAAGAGATATAAAATATTTATCCTATTAAAATTTTGACATTTTGTAAGGTTTCGGTAAAAATGTCGGGTAAAATAATTATCATATTAATGATACGAGAAAAAATAGGAGATATTGTTTTACTCATAAAATATAGATGAATTAAAACCTGGAAATCATTATTTATATAAATATAGATTTGTAAACATTCTGTGAATTAATATTCTTTCTGTTTTAAATATATTATGGCTTTTCATTTAATAAACAATTAATAGCAAAAGTTTTGAACTAAATTTATCATCTGAGTTATACCTCAGAATGTAAATTGTTATAAATATTTTAATTACCACTACATTAATACTATTACTAGTATTTGAATTCGTTCATAATGAAAGATGTGATCAAGTTTGAAACAAAATAGAAAATGGTTCCGAACGATAACTATTATTTTAATTTATAAGCAAATCCTACTAAAATTTGATATAAATCTATAATTGCTTTAGAAATTACACATTACCGTAATTATATACAATACAAATGAAATGATGTATAAAGACAGTTACGCTACTTCTTCTCTTATCTAAGTTACAAGTGCTAATGACAAACATTTTTTTAAATTTTTTGAATATGTATGAGGGCATATTTTACCAGTAAATTACATTTTTGGTTTTAATGTTAGATATATTTTTGGAAAGCTTAAAGAAAACTAGATGAACATTACTAGAGTCATAAATTTACTTCTTCTAGATTTGCATGTAATTATAAGCAGATTAACCATGTAAAATATAAGTAAAAATAAAATATTTTACTTGATATTATTTAATTATTCTCTAATTTACTGTAATTCTAATCTTATGTTAACACAAATGTTCACTTACTTAAAATATAATTTGATACAATCAGAATAATTCCAAACCAGTATGTAATTTTAAAAATGATAGGACATTTATTTTAAGCATGAACATGTTTCTTTTGATGTTTAAATTCCACTGAAAACACTATTTAAATATGTTTTCGTTAAAAATCATTAATTTTTATATTTCACAGTTAGTGGTAGTGATTGTTTAGTGATAGTGATTTATAATACGTTATCTTCATAAAGTAAAAATAAAAATGTAAAAATCGCAATATATTATCATGCATGGTTAAAAAAGGTATAACTTTCTTTATAAGAAGGAAATGGACTGAAGCATGCCAAGTTTCTAAGCATGTTTTTGCATTTTAAAGAAATTCTCGAATTTTAATTAATCTAGCATCACATTATTTCTAAAATAGATAGATATTTGCGTTTATGGGTAGAGACATGAAAGAAATAATATTTTAATCTTATTTAGGCTTAACCTTAAAGAAGTCTAAATACCATAAATGCTTCCTAAAAAATTCGATAAAAGCTTAAATTGTACATGTTATTCTCAAGATTTTTCTACATATTCATCAACTACACTTATATGTTACTTCCTGCGTTTCATAAATATAGGGAGGTCAATTTATAATTACACTGCAATCCTCTATCTTTTCCACAATGTAAGTAGCTTCTATAAACGATTTTCTGAAATTAAATACCTTAGTATCAATAGTGTAATTTGCAGCATATACATAACGATCAGTTAATACGCATGAATACATTTTTATCTACTTATCTAGTTTTTTTCAAACTAATATATTTATTGAAATGTTTAGATTTTATTCATGGTAGAACACAGATATAGAAAGAAAGAATTGCTAAAATAATTTATTATTAGAATTAATTAGTAAAATTTGTATTTAACACAAGTGAAAATCAATTCAGGGTCTTTTAATGCACATTTTCAATAAACAGCAAAAAATTAAGATAAGTTTGGTATGTACACACGATATACATTTTTAGCTATTGAATAAGTTTAATCATAATAAAGAGTAGCAAAAATTTCGATTAAAAAATATAAAATCAATTGGGTATTTTAATCAGGCTTTATTTCGAATATTTTTTTCAAATAATTTTTAAACTAAACATTAAAAATGAAGTTGTTTAAGCGAGCATTAAATTTAATAATATGAATAACTAAGTATACTTTATCCTATTTATCTTGTTAATTATCATATGTATGGTATTATGTACATATGTCGAATACTGATCTAAATGTATGAAATAGGGCTTCGTTTATACCTTGTCAACAATGCCTGGAAACTATTTATACATTTTATTATTTACAAATACAGAACGATTCTTTAAGAAATCTCATTTTAAACCACTAGTATTTGAATACACAAAAAGAGAAATATAAGTGAAAGTATTATTGATTTGATGTTAGATTCGAAAAGTAAATTCTAAAAGAAATCTGATTTAGCCAAAAATTCCGTTTCTAAAGGGAAATTTTTCAAACTTTAATTTACCTTTGCAAATTTGATGTTTTGAGTTAGTAGGAATTCATATGCTGTTGATATCATACAATACAATAAAAATCATGATTAAAATGTTAAAGTGTAAAAAAAATATTAATGATATAAATCAAAGATATAAAAATAAGTCAGTGATGTAAATGAAAATTCATATCAAGGTAATATAAATCAACCTACAATCATTTTAAAAAGTTATTTTTTCCTTACACTTCATTATTTTTAAACTTATAAAGCTTGTTTTTCCAAAGATTCTTTTACAGGATTTATGAGATTTAGAGCCGGTCTGACCAAAGTCGTTTAACAGTTAACAGCGATTAACCTCTGTTTAAAGGATATTGCATCCCACCATTGGTTGCCGCAATGGGTTAATCGGGGTTAGCCAATAAACGATTTTGGTGAGATCAGCCCTTAAATATTTAATTTGAATAAATACATGCTGAAAATATTCCATGTTTCTGGATACCGAGTATTAAAATGGTTTTATACAGCTGTGAATGTAATTTTTAAATAATTATCATCTCTATTTCTAGAGAGTAATATACATAAATTGAAAAACAGACATTGCTAAATATTTTATATTTTTAGATTAGTAAATTATTAAAATTATACATAACATAATTTAAGATGGATTCTTTTTTTTTCTATATGGATAACCGGTATATGGTAAAAATTAAGAATATTTCATTACTATTAACTCAGTTGTAATATTTTAAATAAAGCTGATGGGCATTCCATATATTTAATAAAAATATCTCTATTTTTCTTGAAAATCTTCTCGTTGCAGATTTTATAGCATTATATTTATATAACAGCATTACTTTTGTTCATATTGTAAATTCAAATAGTTATAAATGAGATATTTAAAAAATTTCCGAATATTAATTTTTTTAGCGTATTAAAAATACATAGTCTTAGTTTAATTATGTGTGAGTGATAAAATACAACAGGAAAAATTCCATCTCTCTTTTGTAGATTTCTTATTTATTGTTGGTATTAAGTTAAACAAGTATAATGGTTTGATGTTCATATGGATAAAATCTTTGCTAGTGTACTTTTATAACTTCGTACGCGCATAATAATCACGTAAAGAAATATTATATGTTGAATAAAGCTCAATCAGACTGATCAAATGAAGCAAGTCAATGAATTTATTGCACGGATACACATATCCATGCAAAGGCATGTTTTTATTGTTCATCTTTTATCTTCTAGGTAAAGGAAAACAGGAGTTCTTGTCAAACGGAACTATGTTTACGTTAACTGCTACATTTCCGATTAAGAAACTTGCACTCGTGCGCTTTCTCTACTTATCCAGATTGATATATATTCCAATGTTTTCATTTCTTACGTTTTGATTACATTTATTTGATGCTTCTGCTTAGTTTCTTATACATAAGGAAAAAGATAATCGCTGAGGGATCTGTGAAGGTATTTGTATAATAAATACCGCTATGATTTTATTAAATTATTAGATTCTACAATGTAAATTGTAATTCAATATTTAAACAATTTTAAGCTGTTTAGTGTCTTCCATTTAAAATAATTTTTCCTCTAAATTTATATACTTTCCCTTTATTTCGATATTATATATACTGTAATACCACGAAACAATGATACTTAAGGAAAGCAAATAAACTATTATAAATCGATAAATCAGTTATATTGAGGGATTATAAATTTAAAAAACTTAAATTATAGCTAGATTAATGTTTATATGACACAGAAAGAAAATTTTAAAAACATTTGATAAAACTCTTTAATATTCTCAATATATAGAAAAATATTACTTTTATAATTTTAAATTATTACTTTTATTATTATTTTTTATTTTCATCATTTTGTTTCAATTTTAAATTAGCTGAGTATGATTAAGGCCTTAATCAATAGTATTTTTATCTTTTTAACGATAATAATCGATGCAGAGGGAATAATGATTGGTAACAAGAAAATATCTTTTAACTGAGTTTTATTGCAGCAAGGAATATCGTAAAATCGAGGGGACAGTTATATTATATTCTATGCAATTTCACCGGGATCATCATATATTGAAAACGTTTAGAGGAATATATTTTGTATTAATATTTTTGTAGCGAGGTTTTACTATACATTTGAATCATGTTTATTATTCGTAAAATTTTACATTTACACACAGAAAACTATTTTGTTTTATGTGTGTCGAAATAGATATAGATAAAACGATGTTGAAATATTAGAATTCCTTTTTAAAATTTAATTTAAAACTATCATTTTTTGCATCTAACGTAATTATTAATTAGCGTGTAAAAACGCAGCAACTAAGTTCTATGTCTTTGAAATAAAATGTAAATCACAAGAATTTCGGAATTCTTTCATTCATTTAAAATAACAAAGTATATATATATATATATATATATATATATATATATATATATATATATATATATATATATATATATATATATATATATATATATATATTCAACAAACTTCAAACATTCGTAACAAAATTTATATATATATATATATATATATATATATATATATATATATATTCAAACAAACTTTTCATTTATTCCATATTTATCATGTTTAATTCTCTGAAGTATTTATTGTTATTCTCAATGGATTTATATTAGAAAAATCTAATGTTTGATTGCCTAATCCTTGCTAAGTAACGTAGCACTTTTCTGCTCTCATAAACTGTATACTTTCTTAAAAATGATTATTTATGGTTGTTATAAGTTCTATACGCATCTAGTTATACCTCAGATAATACACACTAAATAAGAATTAAACGTATATATAAATTGTTTTATAATAATTAACGAACTCAAAATGAAATATTTATTTTTTGATTAAATATTATACCTTTAAGGTAACATATTGTACAGGTTTTAATTGCCAAATTTTATAACTTATTTATTAATTTCTCTTACACTCTATGGATTTATGAGACAGAAGAGAAATACTTAGTTAAGAATAATAAGTATCGCAGAGTTTTTGTTTTAACGCTAATGTATTATATAGATTTATAAAATTAAATTAAATTTCAATTCTTATATTTCTACGTCCCACAACATATTTCATTAATTTGTATGCAAAAAACTGCAAACACGGGTTAGACTTATAGATTGTAAAATTGTGTCATAAATCACTGACATAAAGTATGATTAGGCATCCGGTTAAATTTTTTTTATAGATTTATTAAGGTAATTGTAGTGAAATATTTTATTGAGTTAATAAAGTATATGCTTTAATATTTAAATTATTCCGTTTTGAAAACGTTTTGTTTTAAATTTTATTTTTTTCAAATACACATGCTGTATGATATGTGTAAGTTGTATATATATAGGAACATAGTGATTTTCTTATTATATATTTTAATAATTGTATGTACATCTTTAAACTCTTTAAAAGAAAATTTATCAGAGATGAAATGAAACACATTCATCAAACACACTTCTGAGATCTTTAAGAATGACGTCTTAATTCTGCTATAACACCCAATATTTTTCTTAGATATTTTGGTAAAACAATTTTTTCCATCCTAAGAAAGAAGCAAAATTTTCTATCTTTCTTTAGCCAGTGTACAATTTTTCCACTTATAGGAAAATAAGGATGTATTCTTTTCCTGAAAGTTTGAAAAATGTTTTCACTTTCACATAAGTGTCCATGTTTAATCTCAAAATGTGATATTATAATAACCCAAATGCTTTTAACACAAATATGAATGGTGTATAATTATTTATGTGTATGTTAAATTCAGATTTTTGTTGGTTCTATTAAATCGTATAATACTTTATTTAGTAGAAATTATTTTACACCCTTAAAAAATCAAATGGACAGGATTCATCAGCTTGTACTAGTCTGTAATTGTAAGTAAGCTATATAAAATATATAATTACAAAAACTCACAGGTAATTAAGAAAGAGAGAGTAAATTGCGGTTGGTAAGTAAACTAACAGATAATTTTTGATTATAATACCTCACATCACTAAATACATATATATGTCGACAAACAAGGTAATCTTTCTTAAAAATACTTGGTTCATGTAAATTTCTCATAAATTTCTTATTTCACTATTTTAAGCACTACCATAATTTAGATATTTTATATATAGTCTAGTTGCTTATATTAAACTTTTTTGAGTTAT
>CM063502.1:87135451-87210451 GCA_032207245.1 Pardosa pseudoannulata
AGAGAGATTTCATTAATTTTTAGATCATTCTATTTAAAAATTGAAATTTAAATATGAAATTTTCTTTTATATAATAGTATGTTACGTTTAGTAGATTACAATATTTTAAAATAAGAATTAATCTTTTTGGCAAAGAGCTCATATGGTCACAATGTTTTCATACATAAATTAAGGTATTATTTTTGTAGTTTTGTTTTTATAACTGTTATAATATATTTTATACCAATAAGAATATTTTAGAAATGAGATTTTTTAAGAATTTTTGTCGCAATGTCTCGGTTACTTTACTTTCTACCCTAGAACCTCACTATTTATGTTTAAAAGATATGATTTTGAAAGAAAAAAAAGTTTTGTTTTAAACATTCCAAACGAGTTAGAAGAGTACAGAGCATGTATAAAAAGTACTGGTTCTAAATTAATTTCTGTATTCCTCGTTATTAGGAAAGATTAGAAAATACATTAAACTATACCAAAAAGTTTTATTTGAGAGATATATGTAAGCACATGAAAACAAATATGAAATTACTTAATGTCGTCTTCAATGTGTTACAAGTATACTTTTTAAATATATATATTTAAAATTTTAATATTTCTCAATTAAGTCTTTAGTTAGAAATTTAATATGTAAATTGTCTAACATTAATCATCTTGAGAGATAACCTGAAATTAGTCTTTCCTCCTTTCTGAAGATTGTATAAACACTTTGCTGGAAGTTAAATATATGTCTTACCATTTTTGTGCAATATCAGACTAAATACTGGTATTGTTTGTTGGATGCTTTAAGAACATTTTCTGCTATCATCCTATCCTACTTTATAAAAATTGCATTTATTGAGTTTTTTCAGTGTTATACTTCAAAAAGTATCAGTAATTTTTATCCAAAGTAATAGAAAGTTTTTCTACATCTAAAAGGTTCACGTGCATATTTGTCAACATTCTTCATATTTTGTACTACGTAGGATCAATAATGTCGATTTCAAAGAGTTCTCAGAAGTTAATGTCAAAAGTTAGTGTTATATCAGCTGTCTTACATTTCAAAGCATGTTAAATCTTTTAGCTAGTTCATTCTATTAAGTAAACAGCGCTTCTTTTATTTTGCCTTTTTCTATATATACTCTTTCATATCTCCTTTTAGAAAATTCTGTCTTTGGTTACTACTTGACTTGCATTAATATCCACTTAATTAAATGCTACTATTATGTATAAAGAATCATTTTACTAATAAATTTGAAAAAATGTATTTATACCTTTAATGGTCTGAATTGTTATGTAGTTTGTTATTGTAGCCAAACAATGTAAAACTATTATATATTCTAGAGTTAAAAAATGCATACATTTGTTTAGTTTCAAAATAAGGTATGGATATTAAAAGTGCATTTATTGCCTGGGCATAGCCTGTATAAACGTTTTAACTATTCATACTATCTATGAATTAATAATTTTCTGTCTAACATTCTTGTAATGCAATTAAAAAGCATTTATCTAGAATCTAATGATAGTTCGAAAAGAGACATTATGATAAAAATATAAAGAAACAGACGCATAATATGGTTTATGTATAGATATATGGTGAAAGTAAGTTGTGTTATTTACACGTTTCTCGTGGACTGTATACATTACGGAACACAAAGTCTACATTAGTCTGGCACGTAGCCAAAAGAGTTCATTCACAAGATTAAATACTCAGTCTTAAAATCCATTTGTGGTTCTGCCCTTCATTCTTTAATCTTTAGATGTCATTCTTTAATTTCGAACTGAGACCAATGATTTTTACGTATAGTATTATAATCTTCAGTTATAATTTAACCAACAGGAGAGATGATATGCTGAAAATATTTATTGACCGAAATGCGCATTAAATTATTATATTATATAGCAGATACTTCATATTTTGAAAGAGCAATTACATGTACTTTTGCACTCCTTAAATGATTTTGCATTTTCTAAAGCACCTAAAAACAACGTTGTATTCCTATAAATAACAGTTGTAACTATAAGTGGTTTCATAATCTTCAAATTTTAAAATTAGGATAATCCTTGATACACAGTTAGATATAAGATATTTCTTGACTCTCAGCAGTATTCACTGCATTGAGCTTGTATGTTTACGTAAAATTACTATAGATAAAAAAACACGGTATTATACATAAATACTTAGGAAAATTTAAATGCTTATTGAAATAGATTTTATATATTAAGTTAGTTACAGGTTATAAGCAAATTACAAATAAAAAGGCCTCCTGTTTAATACTTTTGTATATATATGTTATCCAAGCTAATTTCAAGTTAGACATGAAAGTGTAAAGGAATAGACATGAAAGAGATAAAACTGATTGAAATTCAAGTAGACTAGATAAAAGGTTTTTTAGAGATTTTGGTATATGAGCGATTAATAAGAAATTATCTGTGTACAGGTATTAATCTGCCGTTTGATAGTCCACATATTATAATTAAATAATCTTCATTTAAAAATGTTTTATAGTTAGAAAAACACATTAAAATAGTGATGACATATCATTGACTTTTAAGAGAAAATATAGCAAAAAAATGTGAAATTCTTAGAATATTTTCAAATTAATTTTACACTTCTGATATAACCACCAACATATAAATTCAGTATTTGAACCTGTTAAACTATATATCTGATTTTGAAAAGAGTTTTATCGGCAAATCATCTTAGTATATTGTTATTTATTCAAGATAAATGCAGTAAATAAAATATATGTCTTTATATTAAATAAGACTTCAATTTTATGAAGATAGGAGAAAATTATTTTCAAATCTTTTATTTACATTTTCATAAGATAATTCTAAATTTTTAATAAAAATAGGGAAAATAGGAAATTTTAAAAAAGGTATTATGAACACTTATATTAAATTATCATATTAACAAATTCTAAATGAACTCATAAAATGTCGATGGTAAATAAATGGTATAGTGTTGATAAAATTCAAATCCTGTATCTTTAAACTCTGAATATTTATATTAAATTTTTACATTCAATAGAAAGAACTGTTACATCTTCTGTTATAGGATGTACAATCTGTAGAATATAATTTAAGTTGATAAAATAATTCTAATCTATAATATCTGTATAAAATTGGGAACCCTAATTAAATTGAAATAAACAGAAAATTATATTTTTTCACCTACATTTTTCAAGTATTTTTTAAATATAGTCTCCAAAAACTTTCACTAGTTCATTTAAAATTATTTAATGTTTTTGTTTCTATGATTTGGAACTGCTCAAAAGGAAATAAGTGTGTTTTAAAATCAGAAATGCAAGAGAACCATTGTGAGACTTAATGCAACTAATTTTAATAAAATAGCATCTGCATGATGACAAAGTGCTTTTTCGACGCAAATACGATATTAAATAACAAAGACTATTTGTTTTCTTTTAAAACGGAGGGCTGCACATAAAAACAGTAATCAGTAAAACTTCCTCTGGAAATATTACGGATTATTTAATGAACTTCTAACTACACGGATATAGATTACTAAACAACTTTCCTATTCTTAACTGTGTAACTAATCATTTTCCAATAGTAAACCTGACATCAGTAGACACTTGTTGAATTGCAGCGAACAATGTAAATGGAACAAAAGCGCCTGTCTATGAACGCCATTACAACGGATAGCACAACAATGGAAGAACGGTGCATTATTCCATTAAGAGGACAAAAGAGCAGGATTTTCAGTAATCTTCTTTTTTTTATTTTCAGAGAAGCTTCGAAACATTCTTTTATTTAAAATTACGCATGTCTTCAGTTTCTCTCACACTTCAGGATTACATTTATTTACAGTTCATAAATATTTTGTAATTTATAGTAAAGAACACTTGTAAAATAGAGAGCATATTTCATATATGTGTGCTAGTCATCTTCTTTACCGGTTAAATTACCCGCTTATTGATGTCTTGTTAAACGAAAGTATATTAAAAAAGTCTACATTAAAAAAAATGGGTCAAACGATATCTAGAAATTTAGAAATCGTTTGACAAATTGTTTAATTCCTAATAAAACTATTCAAAATTCTTAATTTACTATCTTCTGAGTTTTAAAGTACAAAGAGAGCATCATTCCTCAGTCTTTGTTTCGATGCTTGTTTGAATGGTGTTCATTTCCTCTTTACATATAATTGTTTTCCATGAAATATTATCTAAATTAAAAAAGACTATTTAAAATTTGTATGTTTGTCATTTGTATTTTTAATTAGAATACTCATTTTACTTACTGTGTTACTCATTTCGCTTATTAAGTAATTTGAGTCAAAATTTTGAACTCATTAATGTCTGGTGAAAAAATACTTCTATAGTCTTCCATATTTAGATGGTAAAAGAAACTATCCTTAGATATATTGAAATTGTTAGACTAAACATTTTATTTAAGAATTAATTTGAAATTGTTAGTGTACGATATTCAGTTACAGAGTTAAAAATGGACAGTGAGATCAGTTTTCTGTTTACATGCCTGTTTGAATGTTCCATATATGCTATTAAAATAGAATGATTTTTGACAAAATTATACATGCATCCTATTATTTAAAGCAATATTTTACATTTGACGTCATAAACGTATTAGGATATTTTTTAAAAATATAAAGCTAAGTTGCAAAATAAAATATTATTTTTGATAAAAATAAAAATTAGTTAATAAAATTGATATTTTACCTTTAAAGGTTTTTTTAGAAACAAATATTTATGTAACGGGTGGGTATAATTACTACAAAATTGTTATACATGTAGCTTTGCACATGTGTATAGTTTTGCGTATTGGAGTTATCAATATGATGAACTTGGATTATTTATTAGTACTGTTAGAACTGAGATTTTCACTTTAATACTATAGACATATTTATGTTTATTTTGTTTTACATAATATATGCTTATTTACTTTTTAATAAAGTATTTTAAAAATTATAATTCAGATTAGTTACAATATTATTTCAAATAAATACAAGATCTGTTGATCGTATGATATAAACGTGAAAATTTTTCAAATAGTTAAAAAAATGTCCAAAGACAAAAATTACCGATAGATTTTTTTTTAAACTTATATTATGTTTCAATTCAGGCTGCAGTATTTTTAAACTAATAAATTTTGTATCTGAACACACCACCGATTTTTAACTTATATATTCATTGTCGGATTTAGAAAATCTCATTTGAGTCAACATTATTTTCACAGTATCATATTTTCTTAATACTAATAACCTGTGTTGATAATTTCTTTTCTAGTTGTTTATATTATCCTGCAAATGAAATATTTTAACCGTCGCAAACAGCGTGTTACATTTAAAATTACATAAGTTTTCATACAGTTTCTGTGATTTTTTCATTTTTTTTTTACTTTTATATATTTTTTAATCTTTCAAAAATTCTCTTTTCTATGGTTTTCTGTACATCTGTTCCATTTCAGAAAACTTCGAAAATTTTACACCTCTTTTTTACTATTTAGAGAATATTCTTTGATGAAATGTAGGTTTTGTGAGGATTTATCGAGAAGTAAAAATATTGGAAATCGGTTTAGGACAAAAAAAAGTAAGACTAAAAGTGCCGAAGGCTTACTACATTGTTGTAAAGAATTTGAAATGAAAGTAACTTTATAGTAGATACTTCAAAAGTGTTCGTTAAGCATTTTAAAGTTATTTTAATTTTTTTGTCTGCTTTCTGTAGAATGAAATGTAACATTTGGAAAGGATATTTTAAAGAGAAATATTCTGAATTGAATTTAAATTAACTTATTAACATATTTGAAATTAAAAAAAATACTTAATTCGTGTGGATGGTTAGGGACGATTAATAACTGTTCCTTTACCTATTCAATATAAGAGCAGCAACACGTTCAATATAAAAGCAGCAACACGTTCAATATAAAAGCAGTAACACTTCACAAAGAAAACAACTATATACACACCTTCAAAACTAACTATGCAGCTATACATCATATTAAGGTCTCACTATGCCCTCGCCGAACGATGGCCGATTGGTTAGGGCGCTGATCGTCGGTACCGGAGTTCGTGGGTTCGAATCCCACTATGGCATGGATGTTCGTAGCCGTTCGGAATCGGCTTTAAGCAGTAGGTCCCGGTCTCATTAGCCCTCGTGTGCAAAACAGTAGACCGTAGCGCTCCAAACCAAACCAAACCAACTCACTATGCCCTCGCAATATTACAGGTTAACACAAAGTCTCATAGTTGACTTTCAATATCAAAGGTTCACCAAACGTTTCACTGTTGATGTTCACATGTACATGTTCACTAATACAGGTTCAGACTCGAATGCAAAATTTCTTATTTGATGCTCGGTTGTACCTGTTCACACTCGAAAGCAGAATTCATGTGAAAATTTCTTCCCCTAGCCTTCACTGTCTACTGTCGAAGTGCTGCCACCAATATCTCACATATAAGGTAAATAAGGCCCCAATAAATAAGGTAATGTAAACAAATGCATCATAAGGAAATACTATATAAATAAGATAACAAAATATATATTACTAGCTCAATATAGTAGAAATATTTTTCATTTATAAAATTTTTCACATAGCTTGTGTATTATAATAACGGTATATTAATGTATAAATTATGGCATGGTATACGCCTATTGCAATTAAGACCTTAATGATTGAAGTTTCTAAAATCTTACTGAAAGTTAACTCTGAAAGGAAGCTTCTACCATTAAATAAGTTAGATTTTTATTTTATTTTTTACCGTGCCACAAATCCGAGTTGTAATTACTCCCATGGCGCACACTGAATACACTAAAATGCTGAATAAATACCACATAAGAACTTTTAATTTCTTTTGCTGTTGTCATTTATGTCGAGGTTACGGTGGGAGAACAAAGTAAGCCTCAGGGTTATGATACTTATTTTTATATGATATGATAGAACAATTTAAAACAATTTTCAATCATTTAAGTATTATATAACTAACGAAAATTAAATTTTTAAAATTGAGATTTTTACTGGAAGTGTAATAGTTCAAATGAAATATAATGATTTTTTCTCTCAAATTTAACCTCAATATTTTTTCTCAAGACAATGCTTCACTATTTGTGATAAAAGTGCATTCAAGACTTCCCCAGTAAAATAATTCAAGGATTTTTTTCTTAAGATTGTATAAATTAAAACATTATAAAAAATTAAATATTTTTCAATCACTTAATATCATATAACTAAAGAAAATTAAGTTTTTTAAAATTGAGATTTATACCAGAAGCTGAAATAGTTCAAATGAAATATAATGATTTTTTCTCTCAAATTTAACCTCAATTTTTTTCTCAAGACAATGCTTCACTATTTGTAAAAAATGCATTAAAGACTTTCCCAATAAAAAAAAATCAAGGATTTTTTTCCTTAAGATTGTATCAATGATCAGTTAACAAAGATACAATCTTTAATGTACATGAAATTCAATCAAAAATGTAAATATGTAATTGTACGTAAATATGAATACTGTGTATGTTTTTGATTCGCATACCTTACGTTTTTATACAGGAAAAACAGTGTTTTAAAAAACTCTCGGTGTTCCAATATCATTTCTGAATCTGAAACAGATCATAGCAAAATAAATCAAATGACACTATTTTCAAGAGAAATATAATAGACTAATACAATGATATTAATATGTATATCAGCTGTTATAAATTTCATGTCTTTTAGTTTCAACTGAACTTACAAATCTTTACAGTATTCGACAAATGGCATGAAATTGCCGAACATTTCTCTTGAAAGCATCGCTATTTATTGGGTAAATGGTAAATTACTTATTATGAATTGGAAGAACTAAGTTTGGTCTTCAAGGAATTGAAATCCGATTTTATTTTGGTGGTACTTAGGTCAAACACTTCAAAATTGGTGCATTTGAGTTACCCGTACTAAGTTCGGGCTTCACAGGCAAGATGTTAACTTTATAAGTGGCTTTCTATGTGGTCACCTGCTCTTCTAGAATGTAGTGTCTACTGACACAGGGTTTTTGAGCTTATTTGAAAAGTTGTATAGATGAGATAACCACGCCCATTAACATCAAGTGCTTGAAGATTTGTGGTAACATTGAATTTACAGATATGCTTTCAACTTATTATTTCCTCCTCTTAGTGAAATTATTTTTAGTTTTGAATATTTTTAGATAAATTAGCTATTTATAGACAGAAATAAATATTTAAAGGCTGAAGAATCTAATGAAAGCTTGAGTGAGTGAAAATAAGAATTAGATGAATATGAAGTGTAATCTCATAGCAGTGAATAGATTAGTGTGACATAGAATTTAAGCTTTTTTTTCACACAAGCGTACAAATCAGTAGTACTAAATGGACAAAATTGAAAACAATAAAAACTCTCAAGATCAGGTCTTAGAATACAGTCACAAAATTATTTGGAGTAACTCGAATTCTAGAAGGCTTAAAACCTATATACAACTCTATATTAAAAATAATTGTAAAATACACTAGTAAGTGCATTTTCTCAGTTTGTAATCTATTTAACAGAGAAAGAGATGCTAACTTATAAATTGATGACAAACTGACAAATTCAAATTTTATAAATTTGTCGGTTTAATTTTATTCAAAAGGAAAATAAAAAATAAGCTAAGGTCTGGGTGTAACAAGATAGACATAAAAGAAAATATAACATTTGAAGCAATATAAATAAAAAGAGAGTTATATAAAAAGAGATTATATATAATACAAAGGTATATCTGTCAGATATATCGTGTTCGTTAGAGTGCTAAACAGCAAATGCCATTTTAATTAGATATTATACTTGAAAACATTAACGTAGCGCTCCAAACAATATGAAATAAAAATATATTAACATTTCCTTATACACTATCGACATTTATTCACATAAATGTGAAATCTTTCAAGAATCAAATGATTCAAATAAATGCACATCAGACATAACAAACATACTAATTTATTAGTATAAAATGAGATGCCGTAATTCATAACATTCTAAAAAGATCTTCTTATTCTTTCAAGAGGCTATTATTGATAGAAACACGGCTTTCAATTTTCTATATTCTCTTTCCCTTACTGATTCTCAATTTTCTCACTGCTATCAAAATTGACCTTATTCCTACATCAAAGGTAATTTGTTCCTTTTACGAGACATGAAACAAAATTTTTCGGAAAATATAGCTTAATCTGCCGTAAGTCTTGTTGCATTCGTAGTTTTATAGTAATATTAAGGCCCAATTTATTAATCATAAATTCCGTGATATTTTATTGATAATACTCATAAAACGTGATTTATAGATCTCAAATATAGAACTTTCTAGAGAATTTCTTTGGGTTGTTTAATACCTATTGCTGGTGTGTTTGGGGTAGACACACTTTCTTTTACAGTCTATAAATAAAAATTACGTAATGATTTTTTCCAACTCTATATAAGTCGAAAATTCTCTCTCAAGAAAGGTTTAAGACTTTTTGATTAAAAAGAAAATGTCATAAAATCCTTTTGTTTACTGCTATTTCACATTTATTCTTTCCAACATTCTCGTTTTAGTACTTTAAATAAAACATATTTATGTTTCCTACAATAATGCATGTCATCTAAAAAAGAAAATTATATAGAATATTAAATTAGAGCATTGTCAGGTTTAGCAATGTAATTTATCACAATTGAACTATATATGAACTTTGATATTTATTTTTAAAATATTTACTAAATTTAGTAAATTGTATTCTTTTCAAAATCAGTACACTTTTAGTTTATTTTCCATATATAAAATGTAAAACATAACATACCAGGGGACACTGATTCATACCATATGACATCTTATAAAACATTTGCTGCAATTTCAGACTTTTTAAACGATGAAAAACTGGTTTGAAGACTTCTTTTCGATACTGGATTTTGTAGGTTGAAACCCCATTGTTTACATTTATTTTCATAACAGTTTAGAATCAGTTTCAAAATGTAGGTTTGAGTTAATTAGTTTCCCGTACCGAAGTGTTGACCACAATACTTAAACCTGTTTATTATTAGAGAAAAAATCGGTTTCAAACGACCCTAGAAGAAGCAATATTATCTGTTTGGAAAATATTTCATATAAATTAAAAAATAAATGCACATGTGTTACGCAAACCTATAGTAAAAATCATTTGTATATGTAACTATCAAAATTTAGAAGAAATTATTATATAGATTTTGATTTTAACCATCTTTGAAAATTAAATAGAGAGAATTGGACTTTGATTTACTTTATCTTGTACTTTTTTATTCTATAAGTAATATATCAAATGTTTGTTTAAAATTAATATTTAAGTTTCCTTTAAAATACCTTATTTACAGAAAGATATTCTGGGAAATAAATGTAATACTGTAATATTAATTTTATAAAAAAAACTTCATTGACTTCTTAAATTATTTACTAAATATTTTAAGAGCATGTTTAAACAAATATTTTTTTAAATGGAGAAGAATGTAGCCGATGTTATATTTGTTGTTTCTTGTAAGTACGGGGTTATTAATTAGTGTTTCAAATATATATTTTGCTATTCTTCCATTGTTAGAAAGAATTAAAAAAAAACATTTTCCTGATAAATAAATAATCCATAATGTAATTTAATTAAGGATACACCACATGGATCAAACCTCTATGAAGAATTGAGCTTAACTGGGATACATGCAATCCAAAATATTGCTTTTAGTAACTCAATGATTTTAAACACGTTGCCAGATTGTACTTATGTTGATGATTTTATACTGAAAATTTTTAATTTATAGTTATTTGGATGAATAATAACATTGATTCGTGTAATATTTATTAGACAAATATAATTTAATTTTAAAAATTAAAATTCATTATTCATTCCAAAGATTTTTTTTTCTCCCTAATATTGTGATCACCACTAACACTTTACTCGAAATATGTTTAAATATTCATATATACAAAATAAAACATTATATTATGAATACTGCATTTTCAGTTTTATTCTCGAACACAATCTTACGTTCTTTTTTATTGATACAAATTGAGTTCTTGATGACATTTTTTATATAGTACCTTTTGTATGCATACAAAGTTGTAAGTTAAAATATATGAACCACGTTATGAGATACAAGAGCATACAAAGCAAAATTTATTCATTTACATTAATTTATATTATATTTTTATTTACAGAACTACTAACTCAAAAGATTTGTCTTGGGATGCAACGAATACAGAAAATGCATGCGATATATATTTGCAAATTATTTTATACAGTAAAAAAAATTATTTTTAATTTTATAAATTAATATATGTTTGTTTAATGTAAATGTACTATTTTTCATCGATTCATTATCTCTTACTTATTTACTAATATTATACAAAATATTAAATTGAAAAATATATTGATCTAACCACTGTATAAATGCTAATAAAAGTTAAAAAATGGAGTTTAAGAAGTAATCAAGTTATAATTAAAAATAGTTAGAAGTCATTAACGATAAAGTAATAGGAGAAAGACACACCCTCGAGCGGAACTATACCGAGTGAAGATGTGACGCGGAAGTAGACATAGGAATTTTGCTTAGGTAGCAACGCCAAAATAGACAGTTCTGAGTGGGAACTCGGGCTGATAACATCTTCCACGCTTTTCGTGGTAAATAATGATAACAAAGGATTTCTATTTGACATACTATGGACAGAAGGATTACAATAAAGAAGTTTTTATATATGAAATCAAATATGTCTTCTATGCCTTAACCACTCGGCCATGTCATATACATATGAATATATATATATATATATATATATATATATATATATATATATATATATATATATATATATATATATATATATATATATATATATATATATATATATATATATATATATATGTATATATATATATGTATATATATATATATATATATATATATATATATATGTATATATATATGTATATATATATATATATATATATATATATATATATATATATATATATATATATATATATATATATATATATATATATATATATGTATATATATATATATATATATATATATATATATATATATATATATATGTATATATATATATATATATATATATATATATATATATATATATATATATATATATATATATATATATATATATATATATATATATATATATATATATATATATATATATATATATATATATATATATATATATATATATATATAGAGAGAGAGAGAGAGAGAGAGAGAGAGAGAGAGAGAGAGAGAGAGAGAGAGAGAGAGAGAGAGATGCATCAACCATAGAATATTTGTTCATGTAGGCAGATAATGACCTTCATCATGTGAAATATTACACAAAGAATTATTAATATTATAAGATGTCAGAGAGCTTTTACAAGAGATTTATTTCTTTCTTTAATTTAGAGTTTTAACCAACAAGTTTTGTGGAAAATATTCTAATTTTTTTCATACATATTTTCACTTAATATAGGAAAAAAGAAACTTTAAGATTAGAGTATAAAGTTTTATGTAAAGCCACTTTTTCTAGATTATGTATTTAAAATTTGAATAATTAATTTCCTTCACCGTTCCTTTAAATCTCTCAACGTTTTGGCTCAGGTTTATCATGTCTCAAAATTTCCTATTTTTATTCGTAAGCCAGTTTAAAAAATGATATATGTACTATTTTTATTCGAATACCAAAAAAAATATAAAATGAAACTGAATAAATAAATATAAAAAAAAATTCTTGAGCATTCGCACAGTTACTTACATAAACATGCTGTAATTTGTAGGCACTGTAAAAAAAATTAAAATTTTAGACTAGTATTTTGGTGAATATAGCATCACAGTTTGAAAGTATTACTATAATATTTTTGAAAATCACGTTATGAGACTTATATAAATACGCAAGATATTTTAAAACCTTTTTAATATATTTGCTAGGAAAAATAAACCTTTATTTCTTTTTCGGAAATATTTCATTATGACAAAGAAACTGAATGAGATCAAAGGGAAATTTACATTAGGTACTGAGGAAATATATCTTCCAATTCATATATTTATATCTATATATCTTTGTATAATATATATGTATGTATGTATGTATATTCCCAGTTTTACTTCTACGCTAAACCAAGCATAAATGTACTTGATTGATGATCCCTCCGCTTCTTCCTTTTTTCGCTCAGCAATTTACAACCCCTTGGCCCTATCTGTATTCCCTTGCCTCTGACGTGTTAAAATGCACACGGCTCGAAAGGCCGAAAAAATAATTTTCTAGGCAGGAAACGGGATTTGATTCTAAGTCTCGCATAATCCTTTATGGATATTTGTTGGAATAATAAAGATCCTGGGAGATTACGGATTGGAAAAACATAAAAGCTGGATTGTTAAAATTTCAATATCAAATGTTTTATTTCTTGTTGTATATTTGAAGCCAATCTATAAGTGTGCTGTGCAGTTTTATTTTACGATTTCTCCTTAAAATGTAGTTAAGAATAGAATGATAGGCTTCCTTTCGTAATCTAATGTATTAGATCTGATGGAAGATATCGGATTGCTTAAGGATTTATTCGTGCTGGCTTACTTCCTTTCTGCCTAGTGAGAAAAATTATAATTGTCAGAATAAAAATGGAAGGCAGAGATTAAATTTATAAAATAGGATGTGATGATTAAGCTAAACGAAGCTTAATTATTGCAGTAGGTAGCATATTTTTTTTATATTCTCTTTACGAAGTAAACTTGTTTAATTACTTTGCTGCAGCAAAAGAACAATTGTAGAAATGAAATTACTTTTTTAACTGAAGACATACAGAGAAAATATAAACAAAGGAAAGTGTTCGAGCAAAAAATCAAAACTTGTTAATTACTGAAGAAAGGAAAGAATAAATATTTATGGTAAATTTTTGTTCTTGAAGATTTATTCTTTCAAGATGGCTTTAAATTGATTAGAATTTTTTTGTATAGTAAATAAGTATCTCCAATAAAAATATTAGTATTATATCCATTTGTAAAACCAGTTAGCGTATTCATTTAACTTCTGTAGCAAATAAATTTGTTTTAAAAATGTATATAAAATAATATTAACATAATTCCACTTTACCAGAAAAGCTTAACTGTTAAAATTTTAATATAAACTGTTTATGTTTGTCTTGTATAGTAGAAATCGATCCATAAGTGTCTAGTTTTATTGCATTTTCTCTTTATAATGTAGTTAGTAATAGGAATTTTATAGCTATCAAATGTATTAAATTTGATAGAACGTATTGGAATGTTCAAAAATGTATTAGGGCGATTTTCTTTACTTTCAACCTAGTGTGAAAGATTATAATTGTGAGAATAAAAATGAGGCATAGAAACTAGATTTTTAAAATCGAATGTGATGATTAAGCTAAACAAAGCTTAATTACTGCAGTAGGTAGTAGAATTTTTTTAGGATCAATACATTTACAAAACGAAAATGTTTAATTACTTTACTGCATCAAAAGAACAATTGCAAAAGAACATTGTAGAAATGAAATTATATTTTTTAAAACAACAGAAAGCATGCGGAGAAAATATAAACAAAAGAATGTGTTCGATAGCAAAAAATCAAAACTTGTTAATTACTGAAGAGAATGGAAAGAATAAATATTTATGGTGCATTTTTGTTCTTGAAGATTAATTCTTTCAAGAGGGCTTTAAATTGATTTAGAAATCTTGTTATTAAGTAAATTAGTATTCATAATAAAAACATTAATGCTATGTCTATATTCTAAAACAGTTACCTTAAATATATAAATTTTCTAGTAAATTTTTTTACTAGATCTTACTACTAGATCTTACCAAAATATTGTTGGAAAATAAAGATATTATATAGAATTATTAATGAAGATATATTATATTATATAACTATATTTGAACAATTTCTTTAAATCAAATCATTGCAGTTTAAAAAGTGTCAATTTACATTTTTATCTATTTCACATGTTAAAAAGGATAACCGTATTTTATACTTAAATTGATTGCCATCTCAGAACAAAAGAAAATGAATATTAGGACACCAAGTTTTCGTAAAATTTAAGAATATATTCAAATTTAACAATAATTATATTTATTAATTTTATAATTCATAACATCTAAGATTCATGCTTCTCCATATGAAACAAAATTGAACCTTCTTTCATACTCTTTGAATTTTACAATCATTGTAAGCGTACTTAAATTGTACACCAGTCTTCATACACTAAATATGTATGAGGTTGGTGCTGACAGACACAATGCAGTAAAATGCATTATCATATCACACTGAAATCTAAAAGTATAAAAATGGGATTAATTTATATGTAAAAAAATCACACTATGAATATCAATTGCATCATCTCCCTAGCCCTCTAATATCGACATTTTAGGTATTTTCTAGAACAGGGGTTTGAACCAGGGGAAATTCTTCACATAAGATGGGGAAATTCTTTCAAAGGGGAGGAGGATGGGATCAAACTCTCTTCTTCTCACTGCAATTTAAATGAAGTTTTTTTTTTTTTTTCAAAAACTATTTTTATTGAAGTTTCGGTATTTTACATTAGTGTCTATAATTTTCATAGCTTCCCTTATAAAACCCGTTAAGAAGAATCTAAATGTAGATTAATGTATATGCATATTACGAGTCTTAGAAATGGGATATAATGACTTCATAATAGGATTTTTATTTTCAAGTCTATATACTTAAAATCACAATACAAAGTCAAATGATAATAAATAAAAAAAATTAACTTTACTTCATTAAACAAATGCTATAACATTATTATTATTTTTGTTATGATCAATGAACTTTGTGTATTCCCACAATGTAAAATGAAACACAATGTAAAGTTAAATGTGATTTAATGATAATAATATTAAAATCTCCATGTTATTGTGCTTAGTATTGATAAGCATATCTCTAGAAGAAAATATAATAAAATAAGAAAAATAAAATGTGAGGAAAAACATTCATTCCGTAAAAAAAAGCAAGATATACTGTACTAGTACAAAAAAGGTATTTTAATTCTTTTATTAATCATAAATTTCAATACAATGGTATATACCCATGTAGAATATTTCTGAAGAACTAAATATATGTACGACTGATATAGGTAAAACTTAAAAAAGTTTCAATAGTACTTATAAAAGTTTTTATTTTTTAAATCTTAATTTGAAAACAACTATTGGAATCTGGTATTTTTATTAATGCATAAAACACACATTATTTGTACACAATGCGTCATAAAAAATCAAATTAAAAAATAAATGGTAATATTCAAAAAGAACTATAAGTTATGCTTACTTCTGCTATAAACGTAAAATATTCTGTAAAAGTATAGCAATAAACGTGTGCAAGTGTATTTCTTCTTGTATAAAGTAACTTATGTACAAAGTTCCTTCTCATCATTCTGAAAATTAAATTTTTATGCTACTTTAAACACTATCATTAGACATAGCAGAACATAATTTTGGGGATAAATGATTCATTATGTAAAAAATAGTTATGCACTTTTGCAGTATAAAAAAGCAAAATTATAAAATAATTTATTTTAACAATAGAAGCCTATCAATCGCGAAGTATTTTAGAGATTATGACATTGCTCCACTCAGACACAGTCCAATTCGCATGTTCACGGCACCACTTTAATCGTGCCCCCCTTGATTTGGGGGGTTAGAAAAACACAAAATCGAGGTACCCGAGCTTACAGTCCACTAGTAATCTTCGGCTTACAGTAACTGCATGTATTATCTTACCAATGAACGCTGTAACCATATATGTCACACGTGTGGAGGTCGCTCTGTGATTCCGCTTGGCTAAAATAGCAATATATCGATCTTCCGCGGGGGTTCTAACTATTGGGGGACCCGCTAAGGGCCTTAGGACAATTGTCTGTGGGGTTTCGAATTGTTTTCATACACGTGAAATTACAGAATGATGAACGACGAAGAAAAGAGCAACATCTGTGTTCGACTGTCCTGCCAACTGGCCTGTGCCCCACAGCACGCCAGCTCTCAGAATCTTCCATTCGTTTTCAGGAAGTCATAGAAACACGTTTGTCTTGAAAACAAATTGTACTAAAGTTTTAAACACCTTCTATCAGCACTTACAATCAACTTCTATAACCCTTCATAAAGCTGGCATCTTATAAGACTGACCTTTCTGCATATTTCTTGACATGATTGGCTATTAACTAACATATTTGCATATTTCCATCTACCTCTGCAGCGAATTATATCGAATTAGATTCTGACTGGCTTCCGGAAATTAGCATTTTCAACTTCGTGCGTATATATATATATATATATATATATATATATATATATATATATATATATATATATATATATATATATATATATATATATATATATATATATATATATATATATATATATATATATATATATATATATATATATATATATATATATATATATATATATATATATATATATATATATATATATATATATATATATATATATATATATATATATATATATATATATATATATATATATATATATATATATATATATATATATATATATATATATATATATATATATATATATATATATATATATATATATATATATATATATATATATATATATATATATATATATATATATATATATATATATATATATATATATATATATATATATATATATATATATATATATATATTATATATATATATATGAATATATATGAATCTTTAGAAGTCATAATAGAGTGCAACAAAGCTCTGCTTTTAGAAAGAGGTCTGGCTGTACCATCATCCGTCATGTGGCTGGAAAAAGGAATGGGAGAATTATGGGTTGCAAATGCTAATTTCGATACTAAGCAAATTCCAAAGGATATGTGTGTCGCTAAGGCAGAACCTTTACAGGTGTGTAATCTGAACGCCATCGACGAATTTTCCTCGCCAGAACTCCAACTTATAACCAATACATTTCAACCAAATCCAGACATGGATTGTCAGTATAAGAAGATGGTGTCTGCCGACTTGACCGTGGACCAACGAACTAAACTTCTGGACGTTCTTCGTGAGTTTGGTGAAGCCTTCAGGACCGAAGACTGGAAGGGAACTTCAAAGATCAATATAAAACATCGTATCAATACTGGAGACCACCCGCCGATAAGCCAGAGGGCTTATAGAGTGTCATCGGCTGAACGCCGAATTATTCAAGAGGAGGCTCAGAAAATGATGAAGAATGGCATAATTAAACCTTCTGAGAGTCCTTGGTCATCACCAGTTGTCCTGGTAAAAAAGAAAGATGGAAGCTGGCGTTTTTGCGTCGATTACCGCCGCTTGAACAAGATAACCAAAAGAGATGTCTACCCACTGCCACGCATCGATGATACCCTAGATTGCCTAAAAGGGGCCAAATTCTTTTCATCAATGGACCTTTACTCAGGGTATTGGCAGGTTGAGGTCGACGAAGCTGACAGAGAGAAAACTGCCTTCATCACACCAGAAGGGTTATATGAATTTAGGGTGATGCCGTTCGGTTTATGTAACGCACCCGCTACATTTGAGAGGATGATGGACAATTTGCTGCGACACCTCAAGTGGTCCATGTGTCTTTGTTATCTTGATGACATAGTTGTATTTTCCGAAACGTTCGAGGAACATATATCCCGGCTGAAGGCCGTTTTACGGTGTATACGGGACGCAGGTCTCAAACTGAACCCGAAGAAATGCCTGTTTGGTGCCAAACAGATCAAGATTCTTGGACACCTAATAGCAGAAGATGGAGTAAGACCCGACCCTGAGAAATTGCGTGCAGTAGCTGATTTTCCAACTCCGAGAAATGTGCATGACGTTAGAAGCTTCTTAGGTCTATGCTCCTATTACCGTCGCTTCATTAAGAATTTTTGCATTAAAGCCCAGCCATTACAGAATTTACTAAAGAAAGAGTCGACGTTCACTTGGGGTGAAATGGAGGTTGACTCTTTTATTAAGTTAAAGGAAGCGCTTACGTCTGATCCTGTACTAGGACTGTATGACGAAAACGCCCCAATAGAACTCCATACGGACGCCAGCGGTTATGGAATTGGCGCTATCTTGGTCCAAATTCAAGACGGCTGTGAAAAAGTAATAGCTTACGCGTCAGGAACGCTAACTAAGTCGGACAAAAACTATTCCACCACAGAAAGAGAATGTCTTGCTGTGATATGGGCGATCCACAAATTCCGTCCTTATTTATTCGGTAGGCCTTTTGTTGTGGTAACTGATCATCACGCATTATGCTGGTTAGCAGGACTGAAAGATCCGTCAGGGAGGCTTGCTAGATGGTCATTAACCCATTAGCGCCCAGTGATCTATTTTTAGATAGCTAAACATAGCTTGGTAAACTCGCTTTTAGATGACCTTAAACCCACCCCACACATTATATACTGCACAGTGGGCAAGACAAGGCATGCACCTGTGTTACCAACAAGTGGTTTTCTTGTTTTGTTTATATCATTGATCTAAAGCGATAAGAGAAAGTTTGTATCGCCCTTTCGTTCCGCCGTTTTTCTACGTTTCTTAGCATAAACACTGAAAACAGCTAAGTAATAAGCGAAAGTTAAATTTTTTTGGCGATTTAATATCCTCATAGATGTAGCTATCAGAATATAAACCGATGTTATCTTAAAACAAATATAAATAGTAAAAATTAGTGTCAAAATACTGGTGATCTAGAAATAGATCACTGGGCGTTCGGGCGTTTTTTTTCCTGAACCTGGTAATATTACGTTTTTTCACCTTTAGATGAAAATATGAGTTGAAAAGTATTTAATAGCTTTCAGGATGCAGTTGATTATCTGTTTTCTGAACAAATTAAAGAGGATATTTTTGCCATATCCACTGATGTAGACGAACTGACAGATGAAGAGAAAATAGATGATAAGTTACATGCTCCATTTGTAAATGATATTGTTGGTAAAATAGAAGTAATATAAAATATGAGTGTGATTAAATAGATTTACCTTCAACGTTTGAGAGGAAGCCTAAAATATTAAAAACAGAAAAGCCAAAAATTGTTTGGAAAAAAAACCCGAATTATACCAAATGGTCGGAATTAGGGGAAACGTATAAGAATAATATTTTGGCAATGGAAAATGATCTTGCAAATGCATCTTGCATCATTGCTTTGAAAAACTTTTTTCTGATGAAATATATAACGTAATTGTGGATGAGACTATTTTCTATGCTAAAAATGTCAAAAACGACCATGATTTAATTATCACTAAAGAAGATATAAAGATATTTATAGGGTTTTTGATATATTTTGGCTATCTTACTCTTTCAAGTGAAAGATATTATTGGAGTGATGTAGAAGATTTAGTGATAGGTCTTGTACAGGACTCTTTTAATAAAAATGCTTACCTAAAAATAAAGTCATATATTCATTTCCAAGACATTTTAAAAGCAGATGAACTCAAGAATGACAAATCAAGATAAAACTCCTTTTTTAGAGAATAAGAGGTAAAATATGGTACTGGTGTCTATTCACTCGAATAATTGATATGGCTGTAGTTAATGCAAGTATTCTGCACAGAAATATTCATAAAGGTGATTCTATGCCCATGTAAGATTTTCGAAGAGCTTTTGCTGTAAAATATCTAAAATTGGGAATCGGAAAAAAAGTTTTGAAAGGTTGACCTTACAGTTTTCCTTCATCCTCAATAGCTAATCTCAGTCATGATGTTCGCTTTTATAAAAGGGATCACAATATGGGACAAAGAAAGGGCAAAAGATGCTGTTGACTTGTAGGGTGCCAAGGAAGTCCCCTAATATATTGTGTGAAGTGCGATGAAACTTTATGCAAGAAGTGTTTCTTCAAATTCCTCACTAAACTGTAGAAACATTGAAATTTTATTATTTTAAAATAATTAAATTTTACTAAGTACATTCTGTAATATTGTGAAATTCTGCATAAATAAACGTTTTTTAAAAGAAAATGCATTAGTTTTTATCTATTTGGTACGATTTTAACACGTTATTGAAGTACTAATGATTGTTGTGTATTTGCTAAAATATATCCTCCGAACGCCCAGTGATCTATTTTTAGATCAGCATTTTTAAAAAAAACTAAGATACGTATTGATAAAATTCGATAATAATATTCATGTTGAAGGTAAAAGACACCCAAATTATGAATTATATGTCAGTGCGTCAAAATAAAATAATTTGGGCGTTAATGGGTTAAGGCTACAAGAATACGATGTCTCTATATCCTATAAGAGCGGAAAAAAACATAAGGACGCAGATTGTCTGTCGAGACATCCCATTGAATTTGACTCTCCTGGAGAGGCCGGAATCATTGCTGCATTTACTGATATCGCTGCCGATCAAAAGAATGATCCGAAGTTGGCAGAATTAATTCATGCTCTAGAAAAGTCTGAGCCTGTCAAGGGAGAATTCACACTCATAAGTGGCGTCCTTTGTAAGAAGAATTACGATCCGTCCGAGAAAAAGTGGTTACCTGTAATCCCTCGGCACCTGCGACTGGACGTTCTTCGACATTTCCATGACGCGTCTACTGCGGGTCACTTAGGGTTCGCTAAAACTTACGACAGAATCAGGAAACGATTCTTTTGGCCTAGACTGTACCGTACTGTGAGACATTATGTTTCTCACTGCCGTGAGTGTCAAAGAAGAAAACATGTACCTCAAAAACCACCTGGTCGCCTTATCTCCATCCCTCCAGCTGTAGCCCCTTTCCACCGAATCGGTATAGACTTGCTGGGTCCATTTCCTAAATGCCACAGTGGAAATAAATGGATTGTCGTGTGTACTGATTATTTAACACGGTATGCCATAACTAAAGCTCTGCCAAAAGCCGATGCCAGCGAAATAGCCAGATTCCTGGTAGCAGATATTTTATTGAAGCATGGAGCACCGAGGGTTCTGATCACTGATCGTGGAAAAGTCTTCCAATCAAGGCTGGTATCTGAACTCATCCGATGTTGCCAAGTAAAGCATAGCATGACTACCGCTTACCATCCTCAAACTAATGGACTGACCGAACGATTTAACAAAACGTTGACAGATATGATGTCCATGTATGTCGATGTCGAACAAAGAGACTGGGATTTGGTATTGCCGTTTGTAACTTTCGCATATAATACTGCAAAGCAGGATGTTACGGGGTTTACTCTGTTCTTCCTACTTCACGGGCGTGAAGCCGAGACTACCATGGACACCTTATTTCCATATCAACAAGGGGATCAAACGGACGATTACCTTGAGCACTTGGTGACGACAGCCGAGGAATCAAGACAATTAGCTCGCCTAAGAACGTTAAGTGCGCAACAGAAGGATCGAGAACGTTATGACGCCACGCATAGAACAGTATCTTATCAACCTGGTGATCTAGTATGGATTTTTACGCCTATACGTAAAGTGGGGATTTCCGAAAAGCTCCTGAGACGTTATTTTGGCCCATATAAGGTCCTGAAACGAATATCTGACGTAACGTACGAAGTTGAAGATTTTGACCCTATGTCGAAACGGAGAAAAACCAGGGATACCGTTCACGTCCTTCGGATGAAACCTTATTGTGACCCTGACAATCAAGGCATTGACGACACCTCTAATGATGACCCTCATCGATCAGACATCGAACCTGCCGGATCAGCGAGACCCGAAAGAAAACCCTCGAAAATGACCGACAGAACAAATATCCCTGTGACTCGGTCTAGAGCTAGAGCCGAAGCGGTCGAACGACAGCGGGACGCTGTCGTCTGAGGGAGGAGTATAATGCCACATTTCAAACGACACTACCGAGCTCCATGGCGCAATGGTTAGAGTCGCGGGCTACGAACCGAAAGGTCTCCGGTTCGATCCTGCGTCAGGACAAATTTGTTTCCGTAATTTTATGTTCGATTTCTTAAATAGTCAAGAAGACTTCTAAATTATGCTAATTTTCTGTTGCATTAAAATATTTCTAGAAGGTTCTGTTGCCTTATAAAAGCCTCTGTAAAAACTGCGAGCGGCAGTTGTTGTTTTGAGTACGAGCTAGGTAGCTTGGGCTTTAATAAATTGTTATTTCTTAAGCTTGACTCTTGATTGTGTTCCACCTGTACTTTCATCTACGTGACAATATATATATATATATATATATATATATATATATATATATATATATATATATGTATATATATATATATATATATATATATATATATGTATGTATGTATACATATATATGTATGCATATATATATATATATATATATATATATATATATATATATATAAGTAACCTAACCGACCATTGAAATATTCCAGAAAGTTATAGGAATATGAAATATACAGTACATAAGCTAACACAACAAAAGGAGGTTCTAGTTATAAAATCTATTTATAATTACATTTTAAGTGTAAAACTAAATATGAACACATTTATTTTCCTCTGTAAATTTACCTTTCATTACAAAAATTGAATAAATATAAATATTTAATCACTGTTTAGCAGACACATTGAAAATCAGAGAACAGCCTTTCTGCTGTTAAAACGTACTCTAAATATTAATAGCAAAATAGGTGAAAATTGAGACAACTCTTCGGTAAGTATATGAGTTTGTCTACTTGTTCGTACATAAATGAAAATATAGAATAAATGTTTTGGGGTATCTATGTAAAATTACGTAAAATATAAATTTAGTACATCTGACAATCTGCATTAGGTTCCTGAAATAGATTCAAAAGTATTTATTAAAATTTTCCTATATTTTGGGCCGGTCTCACCGAAGCCGTTTAACGTCAGACCACTATTAATCTCTGTTTAAACGAAGAATTGTGTCCCACCATTGGCTTGCACCATATGTTAATCGCTGTTAGCCGTTAAACGACTGTGGTGAGATCGGCCCTTAAACTCTTAATGAAAAATAAATTGCACTAATCTCACATTTCTACATTGTTTAAAATGCAGCATATTACTATACATAAGATAAAAATATTATTCTTATATAGTTACTTCCTTAACTGGAAGGTAATAAATAAATACATCTACAGTTATTCTTATATATAGTATGAACAAATTATGGGAGTAAAAATTTCTTTTATTAATAGTAAAACACAATTTAATTTCCTATTTCACTCATTATTGTTTGACATTTCTACGTAACAAACAGTTTTGTTGAATAAAATTTCTTTTCAATTAGTATAATAATTTTCTTAGTACAGTAGGACCAAATGCTACTTAAATTTCCTATACCAATATGAGTGTATCCATTTTCATCGTTAACCCCACATGATAATGATTAAATATACATATAAATATACCCATGAATTTTCCACTAAAAATATATTTTGTTGACAATTTTCAGTTCTATAATGATTCACTTTGACGCCATGTCTGAAATTATAGGGTTACCATAAGGGGTAATATGTAGGGGAATTTTTGTATCTGTTAATATTTTACCCTAGCAACGCTTACCTTACATTTAATGAAATAAATACATATATCGCAATACTTTTATTCTTCTGATCAATAAATATTTTTAAAAAATCACAAAGATATTCAGATTCATTATCAAGAAGGAAGTGTGACTTGCTTTATACTGGAAAATGCCTACTTTCTTTGTTCGTACTGTCAAGAAAAATATCTATTCTTATCTATTCTTTAAAAGTTAATTTATATAAATACCATTTTTTCTGCAATGTGTTCATACAGCTACATATTTTAAGAAACTAAAATATCTGATTCAACTACTTCTTTTTAATTACTATTTAAAATATACATAAACTGATTTATATATATGGGAAATAATTATTTCCTTATTCTCAGTTAGAAAAAAATTGCTTTATCAATATATTTCTAAATAAATAAATACATAAAATTCAATATGTCCTTATAATAACACAAAAGAATAACCCTTCAAATGTCAATCTTATAATTATTTTCCGGTCTGAAACCCGATACAAAAAAATAGGTACTAAAACGTTGTCTGTGCAGTAAAAAATAACATTATGGCTTTAGATGAAAAAATTGCATAGGATCGTCTTTGACACTGGAAATATTTATCTAATGCAATGAAAACAAAGCTTTTATATTAAATCCTTGGAAGAACAATAACATGGCTACAAGCATTATTCCGCTGTTCCTTTTTCTGGTGTCGCCCAGCAAATACTTCCACTGTTGATCTCGGAAGTAGAGTCAATAGAGAGGTTTCAGAATTGGAAAAAGAGTAACAATAACAAACCTTTAATGGTGAGTCCCTAGGTATGTCTGTGTGTGTATTTAAGCAGTATCTTCTGTGGTTTCCGATGCAATTAGATACTATCATACAGTTACTGAAATTATATGAGCAGTTTTATCCTTTTATACTAGTTAAGTATATCATACTTTTAAGAGATATTTTTCTCTGCATCATTTTGTTCAACTAATATCTCTAAAAAAAGAATAAATAAAAAATAATTATTTCTGGTTCATCCTAATATATTTTAAATTTAATTTTATTAATGCTGCATTTTTTGAAAGTGGTGTAAATTTAATTCAGTAGTATAATTCGTTACTGTTAATATGGATGGTGTTTGGATCATATATCTTATACATATACAAATACATTGGGTGTAAAGGACTGTATAACCATTTTAAGATATGAGATTTTTACATTTACTTGCATAATGTATTTTTCTCTACTCATTTTGTTCAACTAATATCTTTAAAAAGAGAATAAATAAAGTATAATTATTTCTGGTTCATTCTAATAAATTTTAAATTTGATTTTATTAATGCTGCATTTTTTGTAAGTAGCGTAAATATCATTCATTAGTATAATGCGTTACTGTTAATATGGATGGTGTTTGGATCATATATCTTATACACATACAAATACATTGGGTGTAAAGGACTGTATAACCATTTTAAGATATGAGATTTTTACATTTACTTGCATAATGTATTCTTCTCTACTCTGTAATAACAGCACTGCCCATATAAATATTTCGAGTACTTGATAAATCGCTTTAGACCAACATGGTTTTGAGGTGAAGACCACTGTTTCTACATAAAACTTCTTATTTGTACTATTATTGTTAGGATTACAGATATTATGTATTTCCTATTACCTCAAAGACGTTATAAATCTGCCCGATAGAAACGAACCTGTAAAAATATTACGCTCTCCTGTATTTTGAATTATTGACATACTGTCCTCTACTTCTGATGTATGTATAGCTGATTACTTTAGTGTTATTTCGTTTTTATTATACATTGTTAGCAATGCATGCATTGAAAATATATATAAAATATAATCTTGGAATAGCAGAAAAGAATAACACCTTAAAGGCCAGTCTAGTAATTATTTTGCTTTTCGTAAACTGTTCCCCAATAAAAATAGGTATCAAACAGTTGTCTGTAGCAAAAAATAACATTCGGACTGGAGACTAAAAAATGGCTATGGATCGGTTTCGGTGCTGGAAATATTTATCTAATGGAATGAAAATGAAGATTCTCTATAACGTAGCTACAAGCATTATTCACTTCTTCCTTTTTCTGGTCTCACCCAGTAGATACTTTCCTGTGATCTTGGAAATAGAGTCAGCAAAGGGTTTTCAGAATTTCAAGAATCGTAACAATAACAAATATGCTACTTTCTGAGTATGTTTTTAACAGTTTTTTTCTGTGGTTACTGATGCAATTATAAAATATATTATAAGTACCGATAATTATTGCATAATTCTGTTCTTTTGAACTTGAAAAGTGTACCATGCGGTTTTAAAAATATAATATTTACAGTCTTTTTTCAATTTTTGATCTAATGAAATGTTGCTGCATTGACTGAAGTACGAAAAAGAATTCAGCGCCATTAATATGAAAGGTAATTTAACTCCTATTTGAGCAGATGTTATGAAAATAATTTATAAATCATAGGAAGAACACGAATATACCACACTCAATCTGCAACAGTTTCAAGCAAGAACAAGCAGTAGAGTACTCTAGTTCAAAATCAGTCAAATGTCTCAGGCAATCATATGCTTTAATTCAATGTCAACTGAGAAACAACGAACACGGAACGCGAAGGCAAAATATGTCTTGCAAAACTCTATTTTCTGCAGAGTAATCTAGCGGTTGTTGAATAGAGACTTTTGAAGACAGCCAACAAACGGCAACTTTGTGATATCCTAGGAAATAATTAAAAAAGTACGTGTAAAAATTCAAATTACTTTATTAGTAAATGGATTATATTATGCATTAAGAGGAATTAAAATTGTGGTAAATAATTCAGTCAGATAACATTTAATAGTTTTCCCCCATATATATCTCTCTCTATATATAGTCTTAACTCTGTTTCTGTTAACTTAAGTTATGAAAGTTATTTCGATAAAATATTGCCTTTATTTTTAAATTTAACTGGATATTTCATCGTAAGAAATAGTAAACACTGCGAGTTCTTATTACATTATCGCGATTAAAATGAAGCAAGAAATTTGATGCCTAAGAACCCTATTTTAGGTAAGGTTTTTATGTTTAAAAGATATTACATTTATGTACTTGTCTCTCATATTCTTGCCGTCATACATATATTAGAAAGGGTCTTCAGTAAAGCATCATGTTAAATGTTCATTTATTTCCTACACTGGTGTGAAAAGTCCATTTCCTATTTATTTTCAAAGGGTCCCAGTTCGTCTAAAAGAATGAAGGTCATTCTGATAATATGTTTGTTTTATACTACTATTAGTTGTTGATTACTTCAATAATTTTTATAAAAATTTTTGATGTACTAAACACTTGTTTCATAGCTTATAAATATTCAAATTTCTTTCTTATTTGATAATATAAATAACGAAGTATTCATAAAGGTAATATATATATATATATATATATATATATATATATATATATATATATATATATATATATATATATATATATATATATATATATATATATATATATATATGTATATATATATATATATATATATATATATATATATATATATATATATATATATATATATATATATATATATATATATATATATATATATATATATATATATATATATAATTATTCATACAGAAAAATTATAAATTATAGGTTTTATCATGATTCATTGTACGATTTAAAAATAAATAAACCTTAAAAATATTCATCAAAGATAAAAAATTATTTTATCCTTGTAAGCTTTAAATTATCAAAAAAACATTAATAATATTCAGGTAATTGAATAGATATATTATATTTAATTTCTAATGAATTATAATTTCATTATAACGAATATGTTGTATGAAATGATATCTTCACAATTAATTTTTTATTAATATAATTTAGTGCAAGTTACCCTATCGACCGTTATAAAACATAATTTGTTTTCGAAATTATCTTGTATTAATTTTTCTAAATGATTATTATAATAAATTCTGAAGTATTCTGTAGAACTTTATAAATGTTGAAAAAGTTTATAAAGTTCCTCAAATTGTGTAAATTTATTTAAATTTTTACATCTGTTAGTGAAGAGATAAACCTCGTGCACCACAGATATGACATCTCTAAATTCTTTTAGTAATAAACTCTATAATAAATTATCCCAAAAGTGTTATTATACAGTTTCTAATAATAAAAGCATTAATACTAAGTTTTATACTTAAACACTGTATGAGATTTTAATCCATTTTCCGAAGTTTCTATATTTATGCAATTTCATTTATATTTATACGCATGGAATAAATTGCTTTAGATTAAACCATCAATCAGTTTTTACTTTCATATCAATAAAAACTGTGATGTACAATAAATATTTTTTTCGCCTATTTTTGTAGAAACATTACTAAATTTCCATTCTATACTGAAGCGTAATGTATATATATATATATATATATATATATATATATATATATATATATATATATATATATATATATATATATATATATATATATATATATATATATATATATATATATATATATATATATATATATATTATATATATATATATATATATATATATATATATATATATATATATATATATATATATATATATATATATATATATATATATATATATATATGTATATATATATATGTATATATTATATATATATGTATATATATATATATATTTATATATATATATGTATATATATATATATATGTATATATATATATATATATATATATATGTATATATATATATGTATATATATATATAATATAATATATATATGTATATATATATATATATGTATATATATATATATATATATATATATATATATATATATATATATATATATATATATATATATATATATATATATATATATATATATATATATATATATATATATATATATATATATATATACATAAAATTCTATCATTGCTTCATTATTAAATGTACTAAGCTTGTTGAGTTTTACACAAATTTAGTACTTCTGTAAGAAGCATTGCTTTAAACCCATATATTCATAAAAATTTATGTTACATGTATAATTTTGCAGTTGAAAATTAAACATTATCTATTTTAGTTTGACAATCAAAATAGAAATTTTATACAACTGAATTTATAAAATAAGGTCTGTTTTATATCAAAATTCTTAATGATATTAAATTTATTAAATTGTGACTGTGCGTCTAGCATTACTTTTATTGCATTCTCATCTATGCAAGCATCGTTTCAAATGAGAGTTATATATATTTTTTTAAATTGGGTTAACGATATATTTCCGATTTTTTTCATAATAATTCAATATAAAACTTGTATCTGCTTTATATTTCCGAACAAAAGTCTTTTACCATACATTCAATTATATTAAATAATTTCTCTAATGAAAATTCTGTCTTTACATAGATTTTAAAGAGACAAAATAACCTATATTTTGTTGAATAAATACGCGACATTTGTAATCTTATTATGCTTTTGTATCTTATTTTGTTTCCTATGGGATGCGATTTATTTTATAAAATAGCTTAATGTTTGCATCTTCAAAAGTATTCTGTAGATATTTCCAATTACTAATAATTCAACAAAGAGCGAGAAAATTTAAAATTGTATTTTTCGTTGACTATTTTAAATATTTGCATTTCCTCTGATATTTTTTTTTCTGGAAAAGTTTACAAAACCCTGTTAAAAATATAATATTTTACCTTTTGTCATTTTATCAATAACATTGTTTTTAAAATTATTTTTTGCTTGTTATTTAGGTTATAAATTACTTCTAAGTAAAATATTTCATTGTGTACTTGCATAAATTAATTTTAATTCAAACGAACTTAAAAATAAACGAATTTATAAAAATATCTATAGATTGGAAGTATAAGGGAACTATGATCATATATTAAAAATTGAAATGTTTACATATTTGTGCATAAGAATTTCTGCTCTATTATAGAAAAAACTATTACTTACATTTCCTAAAATTATAATATAAAGCAATAAACTATGTACCTACATATTTCTGTGTCAAATATCTTCATTTGGACAAATAAAATGTCATTACTACTATTTTAGTTCGTTTACAGCCACTATGTCCTCCCTATTATCTCTAAAATGCTATAATACTTTTCACTGTGAATATTCAAACTAAAACAAAACTCTAAAAAATCTTTATTGTGCTCTTCTAGATTTAAAACATGTGACATAATTAACTTTATTTCTGATGTACAGATATAATAAAATATAAGTTATACAGTGTGATTTCATGCATAAGTGCTTATAATTATAAATTAATTACTTTCAAGAAAAATCAAAATATCTGAAACCGAACAAAATACACTTATTAAAATAGAAAAAATATAATATTTACTATGCTTATTCATACATATGTGATTTTACAAAGAATATCGTTTAAATATCGTTTTTATGCAATTTTTATTTATCTAAATTGTTTACCATAGAATATAATTTGTATATTCAATGCATTATATTTTTTATTTTCCTACAATTTTAGATTTAAAACCAGTTTAAATTAAAATTTTTCTTTTACTATAACCTTCGCAATTCGCGTCTGACCTTAGATTTTATTAATTCATTTCCACAACTGGGGACATGATATCAGCTAAATAAACTACGTCTGATATATTTTGTGTGCAATGTGTAACTCTGTATACATTCCTTTCATGGTAAAATATTAAGAAACTAATTGTTACTATCTATTTTTGTAATATGCATGCACTGGAAACCATCAACATATATGCATTAAGAAAAAAATTCCAACTGCACTTCACAGAATATATTATCACCTATAAATGAAAAAAAAAAACTAGAGTAAAAAAATAGAAGCTTGTAAATTTTTCAAGCGGCTCAATGCAGAAAGAGATGTTGTGCACTTTAACAATATCAATGGTTTATAAATGTCGCAACCTATACATTTAGCTAATTATTAACTCTCAAGAAAAGTTTCTCATTACATACTATGACCAATACATTTGAAATTGAAGAAAAATACTTTTAAGAGATATATATGATTTACTATGAGATTTCATACATATGTGCTTTTTGAATAGATACAGATGAGTATAGCGTTGAATATATTTTAGTGTATGTAAAATGTATATCTTAGAAAAGGTTTTCTATATTTAATGCTGATTCTATTATATCTTTTCCTTTCCAACAATTTTAGATTTAAAACCAGTTTAAATAAAAGCGTTTCTTTTGCTTTACCCTTTACTTTTCGTGCCTGATCTTAGATTTTATTAAATCTAGCTCCGCAGCTGGAGACATCATTTCAGCAAAGTAAAACTCGTCAGTTATATTTGGTGATCAATGTGTAACGCTGCATATTTCCCTTTCATCGTAAAATATTAAGGAGCTAAATGTTATTGTCTATTTTCATACTGCCTATACACTGAAAATCAACATATATGCACCCAGAAACTTATGCCAACTTCACTTTACAGAAGACGTTCTCTCCCCTAAACGAAAAAATAGAGTAAAAAATAAAGAACTTTGCAATTTTTTCAAGCAGATCAATGTAGAAAAAGACGTTGGACGCCCTGTTGGAAAGCAATAACAGGAGTTCGGATCTTTATTGAAAGTCAACTCTGTTCCTTGAAATTTAATAAAGAAGGCTAGGGGTTTGCCTTTTCATTTACGGCATGAATGGATTGAATAAATACTTCGCCAAAGTTTAAAGATTTACGCGGAGCCTGCTCTTTTTTACCGATATTTATTCCTCCTTCATTTATTTTGTTTTAATGGATATTTCTTTTGTGTTTTTCTTTCATTGATTTCAAATATTTATAACACTGTGGCCGTATGAGCTTTCTTTTAAAATGTAAAACTATTTCTCTTAGGGACTGTTCGAATAAATCTCCCTCTCGTTATTTAGATTACGTTCGTTTATTAGATCATTAGTTTTCTTTTTCGAAAAGTAATTTAAATTTTTTTACTTCTTCGTATTTTATAATTGTTTAGATTTAGGATATCGCCGAATAAAAACTTAGCATTATTTTTTTTTCTATTAGTTGTTTAACATTCCCTTGATATAATTAGTCAAAATGTGATTCCTCTTTTATTTTTCAAATAATGGTAAATTGTGTCATAAATCAACAATTATAGAAAATCAAATCTACAAAATATAAACTACTGTAATAATGATACTTGAGAGGAGAGAAAATTGATTTTATATTTTAGTGATATGAAAGCTTTTATATTATGAATTTAAGCATTAGAAGAATAATTTATGTAAATAAAACGTTCATATATTCACTTATATTTGTTTTTCTTCTTTTTTATGCAATGGGTAGAGTCACCAAATTTTACACATATACTCTGTGATAATAATGGTAAATTGTGTCATAAATCAACAATTATAGAAAATCAAATCTACAAAATATAAACTACTGTAATAATGATACTTGAGAGGAGAGAAAATTGATTTTATATTTTAGTGATATGAAAGCTTTTATATTATGAATTTAAGCATTAGAAGAATAATTTATGTAAATAAAACGTTCATATATTCACTTATATTTGTTTTTCTTCTTTTTTATGCAATGGGTAGAGTCACCAAATTTTACACATATACTCTGTGATAATAATGGTAAATTGTGTCATAAATCAACAATTATAGAAAATCAAATCTACAAAATATAAACTACTGTAATAATGATACTTGAGAGGAGAGAAAATTGATTTTATATTTTAGTGATATGAAAGCTTTTATATTATGAATTTAAGCATTAGAAGAATAATTTATGTAAATAAAACGTTCATATATTCACTTATATTTGTTTTTCTTCTTTTTTATGCAATGGGTAGAGTCACCAAATTTTACACATATACTCTGTGATAACATCAAAATATTACTATTGTTTATAAAACCACTTCCAATTTTTGTAAAACTCAAACTCTGAATGTAACAAATATTTTTGTTACTTATCACCAACAAAGGGGCCACTTAAGCTGTTCAGAGTTTAACATAACTCCTACAACATCATTCATTAAATTTCAATTTTAATTCTTCTTTGAAATATTTCTAAATGCCTTCAAATTTATGTCAATTTTATTAAAATCCAGATACATGTTTAAAAGTTATTATTTTCATAATATTTGTTTGATAAAACATCGATTTCAACCCTCTTCTCCAAAACCCAAATTTTGAATTTCATCTACATTTACCATTAACGGAAATATCTTAATATTTTTGAACCTGTTTTCATAAGCGTTGCAGTTCTACATATAGTTTAAAATATTAGATTAGGTGTTTAAAAAATTATTAAACTTTTGATTTTTTTTTACATAAGGAGATTCTTTTGTCCCTTATCTGAACTTACAGCTGTTGAAATTTTTTGGATCTATCTACAACTTTTTGCCTCAGAGTTCGATAATTTCACAGTATTTTCAATATCCTTCAATTTCTCTACATATTGATATTAGTTTCAAAAATTCAACACGTGGATAAAAAATATAATAAAATATAACTAAGATCTTTATTACATAAATAAGCTCTTATTCTTTTCCTTATAATGTCTATGATTTAATACAGTCACTAAAATATTTATTCTCGAGTAAATCTGGCTTCATTTGCTATCTCCGTTTTCATTTTAATGCTAATTTTCAATCTTAAACTATACAATTTTCATTTTTTTCTCTGTTTCAATTTTATTATTTTAAATCTCTATTATTTTTAAATGCATTATGAATTGTTAATTTGTTTTCATAATCTTAAATTCATACATATATTTCATTATTATCAATACTTTATATGTATTTGTTGAGTGCCATTTCTTTTTATTTTAATAACTTTATTTCAAATGTAAGTTTTACATCGGTACTGACACAATCTAAAAATTATTATTTTATAATCATGTCTATCAGAAAGTAATTAAAACTTTTGAATTTAACCTGTAATTTTGGATTTAAACAGACATCCGCGGATGTAAGAAATTCTAAATATATTCATTTGAAATGTGCCACCTTTATACATCCAATATTAACAGATGCGTTTACTAAAAGCAGTCTAAAATGTTACTTATTTTAGTTTAACAGTTCTTTTTATGTGCAAAGGAATCATTGATGATATAAATCATAGATAAAATACAGTTATAAAGTTGTCTCATTTTATATCCCAACTGAGATTAGCTAACAACAGTATTTGAATGGCGATTTCAAGGAAGATTTATTTATATACATTTTGATATTAGCACATATTTCAGATTTTTTTTCATGATTCTTATAAAATCTACTTAACACCTAAGAGAGTTTTTCTGTATAATATTTCGAAATGAATTAATTAAATAATGTTCTTAAATTTAGATAATTTAATTGTAAACAAAACATTGTGGTTTTGAACAAAAGAAAAGTATGCTGAATTAGTACACCTCTTGTTTTTACTATGCAAAAATAATGCCCTTCATTTAATGGACACAAAATTTCATAGTTTATTAACAAAAAAATTCTAATAACCTCTTAAACTATTTTTGTTTAATTTTAGTTAAGGTTTACAAAAACATTAATACAACTACTATATGATTTTGAATTTATTCATGTTTCTGATTTGCTTAGTTCTACCTAATAGGGAAATAAATTTGATGCAAATCTTCCTTTCATGGGATATTTAGTGAAAAAGGCAGATTTCCTATATTGGTTTTTTAATCTTGTTAATATATATATAATTTAACCCCAAAATGCTAGATATATATTACAGTTATAAATTTGCCTTACATATTTTCTTTCTTTTAAATTAAAATTTAAAATATGGACTTATACTTTAGAAATGGGATTCAAGTTTAGCCACTTCACCCGAAATTCTAAAGGAAATAAATGTACTCCTCGATTAAATATTTAGAAATATTTAATATACTTTCATTTAATGATAAGCCCTAATCAAGGCTGATTAACGGTTTCCACTCATTTCTAGTCTTTTCGTCCTTTTCTAGATATTTTGGATTTGTATTTAGAACAAACAATGCCTCTCTAAGGCCACATCTGAAAATAATTAGTTATGTAGAGCGAAAATATTAACATCAGAATATCCAGCCATTCATAGTTAACCCTAATACAATAGCATAATTGATGATGAATCTAAAAATGTTCAGATTTCAAGATTAGATCTTTTATTCAACTTCAGTTCCTTCTCTGTGGTGGAATTGAAAAGCTTTCAATAAAATGTATTAATATTTTCTGATTGTACGCAGCTTTAGAATACACATGTGTATTGTTATAAAATACCAACTGTCAGGGATGCTATTTTTGTTTGAAAGTAAAATAACTGCATCTAAAAATACAATGTAAAATTCTAACAATGAAAACTTTATCGTTAATCATTAAAGAAAAAAGGTTACTTAACATTATGCCATCTTCTTTAATCTATTTTGATTACTTAAAAAGCAGAACACAAAACTACTTAACTATAACAGAATATCTACAGTATAAAATTAAGTGAATGAGATGCATGTAGTTCTAGAAATTAAGCCTTCTGCTTTTTAAAACAAAGCAAAAAATGGCTTAAAAATCAACTTAGAATACTTTTCCAGATCAGCAGAGAAATCTGCTTAGAATATTTTTCTAGTGTTTTCCTTTAACTAAATACTTTGATGTGCTTTCTACTGTCATCTTTTTATGAATAGCTTATCGGATTCCTTACATTGATGATAAAATTGGATAAATTATGGTTCTGTATTTCAAGAGATTCCATTTTTAACCCATAGGTTTTATTTTACATTCATAAGTCCACTTTTTACATTTCTACTAACTAAATTTTTATTTTGAAATATTTGGAAACTTTATTAACTCAATAACCCTGTTAAACTGAAATACGCTAAAATAACTGGAAAAACTGAAGTAATAATTCAATCAGTTCATTTAGTTATATTAAATGTTACAGATAATTTGTTTATAAATATGCCTTGTATATAACGAATATTTTTTGAAAAAGACAATTTAAGTTTTAATAAAAGTAATTTAAGAAAAGTAATTTTAAGTTTTAATACTAACAGTACCTCAATATAAAAAATAACATAAATAAACAGAAAGTAATAAAATGTTAACGTTAATGTAATAATATTTTGAAATATTTCAATATTTTAATTGAAATTTTGAAATAAAATTTACATTTAAATAAAAGACTCTACAATATTTATTTCCTACAATTTCTTAAAACATATTATGTCTTTTAAAGTATATTTTAAAAATTATTTAATTATTATTATATAAAAATAAATTAAATTTGTTTTGATGAATGTTACTTATATATAGTCATCTTATACCTAAAGCGAAAATGTCGAAATTATTTGTACATAGAAACTTTTTCATTTTTACTTCCAATAAAAAGCTGTTTATTTTTTTTTTGTTCTGAGAAGTTCCCTTGATATATCAACTAAGTTTTTCTTTGTAACTTATTTGGAGAACAAAAAAAGAGAACTTAGCCTATTCGGTTACAGTGGTCATCATTTTGGGAAAACTTATGCGACCAACTTCGGCCGTTTTGAGTGATCAAATAAAACAAAAGAAGAGAAGTAAGATCGAGTCAAACCGAGATTGTCATCGTGTTAGACATATTGCTGACCAAAAGTCCACTTTCGTAAATGCTGACTTTCACGAATTATTTCTTTTTTTCTTTCTGTTTCGGGAAAAGTAGATGGTTTTAGTATAGATAGTGGAACTGTAGAAGGTCTTAGACTAAATGATCTTGCAAGAACGAGTTAGGATTTCGATTCACATGAACGATTTCGGACTCAAAATTCTCCCGGTGCCTCGGACTTGAGCTATTACGTTTCAACTCATGACCTCAGCAAACAGAGTTCAGCAAGTTTATTACGTTGCTACCTTGATTGAAATGTATCGGAACACATCAAAAGAAAATATCAATCTGTATTCTGTATACTTTATACTAAAATATATTCAAAAGAATTTATTTTTAACAGTTACATTTTGCTTTTTTATATAAAGCTAATTTTTCTCCCAACAATACACTCTTATTATGTTGAAAAAATTGAATCTGAGAAATTTATAATTTCAGACAGACCATTTTATTCTGATTACAAGAAAAGTAATTCTTGTCGAAGATAATAATGCAGTAAATTTTAGAGGTATATGTAAGCATCTTAATTATATACATATTTAAATGTTGCAAGTTTCAATTTTACATTTAAGGATTTTCGACATATTATTATATAAATTTTGGTAATTTGTAAAATATTTTAAATTTATCATGATAAAGATATTATTTCATACAGACGTTTAAGAAACTCGGAATAGTTCTGAAAACCTATACATAATATTGTGAAAATGGTACTGAAACCTTATAGGACTTTTAAAATAATATAATTCTTACAATATAAAATGAATACAAAAGAATTACAAAAAAATAGGTATAGCTTTGGAGCATTGTACAATATTAAAAGTTAGTATTATTAATGTTATGATCTAAAACTATTAAGTAATGATATCTCAAACTAAAATTTGTACCTAAAACATATAGAAAAACGTTTATAATGTTACATAATATAGATATTTAAAAACATTTTACTAAATCAATCCATTTCTAAAATTATTACTCAATTTCAGAAATGCTACAATATGATTAATTAAAAGTTTTAAAAAATGAATTATTCGTATAATTCCTCAAGTTATCATGATCACGAGGATTCAATATATTTTAAAAATTTGTCAAAAAGAACTTTCGGAAATCAATAATTTTTAAGCATGTGTTAATATTTTAAATTTTAGCAATTGTTGATAAATTAATTGATTTCATTAATTCCATATTTTAATGTATGCATTCATTATATATTTTTTTACTTTAAATTTTTGTAAAATATTTTTCAATTATTTTTTGCTACAAGAGCTATGTTCGCTAAAATGTAAGGTTTAAATATTTAGTTTCTTCAAAATATAAGGAAATGAGAGTAGCTAAAATTAAACTGCTGTGTGCTAGGAGAATAAATATAATACTAATATACTTCACAAATATAATATTAATTATTCTGTATAATATTTCGAAATTCAATATTGTATTAAATAAAATAAAATGAAATTTATAAAGGTAGTTGCAAATGTTTAAAGGCATTAAAAGAGGCTGGGCAAGAAAGAATTAATTTTACTTACATTTATGTAAACAATATAAGAGGATTTACAATTACCTTTAACTCCAGAGCACAGACATGACTTTTGTAGTTCTCAAGATTATAATAAATCTTTACATTCACCAAGCTTCTAGAAAGTGTAAAATTCCATCAGGGAAATCATCTCACCATAGATGAAGGAAACTTATACATGCTTTGTCTGTTTGCAATAACTTAGTAAACACATGTTACAAATAGCTACAGTGAATCTACTAAAAGTAATTCCTTTCTATACAAAGTATGAGAACTCTTCCGTTAATAACTTTTTCATACGTCAGTGAGCGTATGATAACCTATCCATCTTTAGAGACATCCTTGTAACTGGAACACGCGATATCGAAATGATTCTTTTTTTCTGAATCTCACGGATTATCACCCATTTTTAGTCAACTGATATGCTCTTAAAAAAGGAAAAAAAACATAAAATTGGTGAATATTAACACTAAGGAAATCTTGTTATATGGTAGAACTACTTGAACGTAATTTCCAAAATTCATTCCATTGCTATACAAATTATTCCAAAAACAAAGTAGCCCAAGTATAATTATTAATTGAAATATTTATCTCTGTGTAGTTATGATTTGATTTCTAATTATTTTCTTAATAAAATATTTTTTGCGAAGTAGATATTTTTGAACTTTGCATCAACTGATATGTCTATTTGTACTGAATTTTTAACTACTTAGTTCATTAAGCTTCCTCTTGGATGTGTGTGGCTAAGATCCAAGAAAAATTTCATTTCCTTAAAATTTTAAATATATGTATATAAACATTATTGATTCTTTTACTTTTAGCAGAATGATTATTTTATTCAAAATTTTTACAGTAGAACATATTTTCAGAAGTTTTGTGTAAAGAATGAATAAAATAATTTAGAAAAGAATGATTTATTAATCGTAACATACATTTTACGCTTTCTATATATAACCTTTTAGTATGATGCTAGTATTTTATACTGAATTTAAAGCAAAAATGTTCTTTGGGTTTTTGTTTTATTATGTATGAAAACAAATCTTAATACAAAAAGTACTGAATATAGTACTGCATATTTTAATCTGTCAGTTATTTTTAATATTTGATTTTTAATTAGTCTGTAAATAAATTAATTATAAATAATTTAATAATGAAATAAATTTAATAGTAAATTCCTTATTCTAAATCAACATTCAGTAAAACTAACGGGTAGAAATGATATTCATTTTATAAAAATAGAAATAAATAGCGTAAAATTATAATTATAACCTAAGCATACAATAGAGTTGGGAAAGCGAATGCACCATACCGAATGTTGTAAATAATTATCTATTGCTCAAAGAACTTCATAGTAAGTATTCTTCATAGTAAGTAACTTCATAGTAAGTAAAATGGTGGCCCAGCGTATTCTTACATAGTTCCCACCAGCGAAAAAAGGAGTAGAGCACCCTAACTTTGGATATCGTTGCTCGTGCGATATTTAAGCTTTGCGTCCGATTTATTTTAATTCTCCGTATATGACATACATATCTGCTAATTTATTCTATGCTTACTCTACCACTTCCTTATAGAAAAATTTCAGTTAATACTTTAAAACATTGTTGTTCTGCTACTTTTAATTGGCAATATTTGGTATTATTTGCTATTAAGATAAAAATGTTACTTCTGTTTACTGAATACATTCATTTGTTAAATTCTTGATAGTACTGTAACTCTATTGAATGTTAGGTTATATTCTACTTAGTCAGGGACTAAGTGATGGCAGAGACTATCACTTGTTTATTCTTGACGACTTCCGACTTTATCTTGATCTGACACTCGGTTCGGAATCCCTGTATTTCACTGTAATTATTGTTCCTATGGATTATTACTATTAACTTAAATATTCTTCACAAATACTTTAGAGTCGCGTTGTATTATCACACATATGCTTACCAAATTTTCACCTTTTCCTCAATAATCTTAACTACTTTATTTATGTTTTTTATTTATATAAGGATTAATATACATTTTAAAATATTCGCAATTGTATTATAAGTGAATTCAACCTGTATAAAGATTACTGATATTTTCCTAACTTGTCGACAATGCTATTTTACTTTTATATTTTCTCTTCTCTAAACTGTGTGCAGCTGTCAAATTGGTATAAAATTTAGCTGCACCTAAAGCACATCTTATTTGATTAAGTATCTAGTTCTCATTCACGACATCAACTAGATAAGTAATTATTTAGCGTCTCATACGTTTAGAGTATAAGCGATATAACATCTGAGTGTATCATATAACAATGTCTGAAGAGAAAGGATCAAATGATGTGGAAACTATTAATTACTTTCCTGAGATTCGTGTAAATATTTTATATAAATCGTTGTTTACAGAAGCAATAAAAATGAAAAATGATAAAAAATCATTTGAAAAAGTGTACATTGCAATACAATTGTCCAAAACTCTTGACCTAAATTTCATATTATTTCAAGTCATAATTAAATTCTCTGCTAAAAGAAAATCTAGACTATGTACCTCTCATTAAATCAAAGCAGTATAAGTATTTAATTTAAAAAGACATTCTTCGTATTCTAATTGTTCTTAATAATAAAGAATTGTACTTTTTAGTAATATTTTACGCATGATATTTGAACATTTATATGAATTTAAAATTCAGGGAATTATCATTGATAATTATTTTTACTTATAAAGTGTAATCACTGCTTCTGTACTCTATCATTAAATTAAAAACATTTTAAAATTTATACATAAGGTATATAAGTGCTATCAAGTTAACTGTCAAACATGGTTTTATATAAAAAAAACTATTAATGCGGTAAGAAATCAGTTCAGTCTACTCCTAAAAAAGTGCAGTGTTTATACTTCGGAGAATGGATATTAGAGATATCTGATTGAATCTTGAAATATATATTGGAAATAAAATCATCGTGGATTAAGTTTTACCTTTGGGTGTGTTAAATTTCAATAGTGCTCTAGAGCCATTTTGGGATAAAGGAAAAGTTCTAAGTATTCTCCAGTGCTCTTCTGAAGCACACATTTCTAACTTAATGTAAACGCGAAGACATTTGGTGCTTTTAGAGATTTAATAGAGTCATTGTGGGTAAAGAAGATAATAAAGCTGCTGAAACTCTGTGGTATAACCATAAAATAATATCCTCTAGAACGATAAAATTAATAGATATAATTTAAAAAAATCTCTTTAAAACTGCTATATTTACTATATTATTCTTCATGGTTCATTTAAATATATATATAAATATATAAAATATATATATATATATATGATAATATATCTATATATAACATACCCAAAGTGTATATCATATGCTTAATAAATATCATAAATATATGTATGTATAAAAAAATAAAATATATATATATCCATATATATAGATATATATAATATATATAAACATTATATATATAGAAATATATATATATATACGAGAGAGAGAGAGAGAGAGTAAAAGAGAGAGAGAGAGATAGACAGATATTCTGGAGACTATGCATTTAAAATTCAATGGAGTAACGTGCATTACGTTTTATAGCATGAAGATAATAAAACAATTGCATTGTAGGTAAATGTGTTTTACATATTTATTACGCTGTTAAATACATGTATAATATTTAAACTAATCCAATGGTATATATATATATATATATATATATATATATATATATATATATATATATATATATATATATATATATATATATATATATATATATATATATATATATATATATATATATATATATATATATATATATATGTATATATATATATATATATATATATATATATATATATATATATATATATATATATATATATATATATATATATATATATATATATATATATATATATATATATATATATATATATATATATATATATATATATATATATATATATATATATATATATATATATATATAGAGAGAGAGAGAGAGAGAGAGAGAGAGAGAGAATTTAGACAGATATTCTATTTATAAATATAAATTAATTAAGTGATAAAAAAAACATTCATCTATTCACATTTAATATTTATCCTACGTGTCAGTAAGTGATCTTTAACAATGTTTAAGAATATCTGTTTTTTTAAGTAAATCAATTCTAATAACTAGTAGAGAAGCTGCTAAATTACTTCATATCATTTTATAAAGTAAGTAAGAGGCTTATTAAGTGATTTAAAAGCTGATAAAATATAGGTTATTATTTTAAAGATTTTTTTAAGTACTTTAGTTTAGATCATATTTGTTTCCGTTTGTAGAATTATTTTGTGACTGCCACTTTGTTGTATAGTCAATACAAACTAGATTCTCGTACACGTATGAAAACCCTTTAGAGCTCTAGAATAATATTTGTTTACACATACAGTCAACAAATTATTTCTCTAATTCGATTAATTTAAAACATTTCAAACTGCTTTTAAATCAAATTTCTAGAGGTATCCGATATTTTTTTGACCCAAGTGAAATTTATATTTTGTATGCTTATTATATTTTTTTTTAAATTTTTGGAAAATATTTCATGACATTGGTTTTATAGCTGGATTTATATATTTGTTTAAATGGAAAATATATAGGTGATGCAGAGTCCATTAATTAAAATTCCCATTTTAATAAAAAAATTATGTATTTTTTATATAATAATATATAATAATTTAATTGACAATGAATTAGTTTGCATGAAACTTATTTGATAGAATAATGAGTTTTTGAAGATTTATGAAATATTTTCTATTTATCAATATGTTATTTAGTTCCTCCGATCAATATGCTATATTCTTTCTTGTACAAATAAAGTTCCTTTTTAAAAGACACTAAAAAGCTGTCTGTGTTTATTTATTTTTGTCTTATTTTCGTTGGTTTTGTATTTATTACTCTATTCCAATGTAAATGTTTTACAGTATGAGATACTTTTTATCTTTCAGCAGGTTTTATGATTTTTATTCTCTATGCTTATGTTTAGCATTGTCTCTTAAGCTTAGTTTGTTCTCTCATCTATAAAGTAGCTCGTTAAAATCAGAGATACTCCAATTTGTGATTGGTTCTTCTTTATTTGTACCTTACTAACGCTGATTTTCAATGTTAAATCCAAGAACACATAATCGAAAATTTTATTTATATATAAACGTTTAGATATGTTATTAGAAACGTTTAGAAAATTAATCTTAATAGTAATCACGCATTATCGGATAAAGTACTAAGAGAAATTATAAAGAAAATTCGAGAAATTCATATTTTACAGAAAAGTCTCTATTAGTTCTGATAGAGGTCTGAGAGAGTTAATGTTACTAATTAAGAGAAATGCACATACATATTTGTGTTTAAGGCTATGTGATAAAATACTTAATATATTTGAAATGTAATGTAACACATAAAAACATTTAAATATAATTTTAAATATCCTAATGTTTTCAATTTTCTTAAAATCCAAAAAACTTTTTTAATATTTGATATTAATATTCTGTTCTTAGTAATAGTTATTTTGTATACTATTGTGATCATTTCTTTCAATATAGGGTGGTTAAAAAATTGCTCTTCATATTTAGTTATTTTACAATTCAGTAAGATAAAAATTTACATTTTTAGTCAAATTTCTACCAGCTGAAAGACCACAGTTTCTTAACTTTAGACATTTAAAATTAAATTTAAAGCCCGCACTAGTATATGAAACTTTAGGAAATTAATAGCCATGGTCTGAAAATTATCAAAATATAATGTAGTAAAATTCAGAATTAAAAGAGGGCAATATTTTAAAACAAATAATTCCAAAAAAACTTTTAATATTTAGTTTTAATAGTCTGTTTTTAGTAATAGTTATTTTGTATAGTGTTGTGATCATTCCTTTCAATATAGGGTGGTTAAAATGTTCATACTTAATTGTGGTTAAAAAATAGCTCTTCATACTTAGATATTTTACAATTCAGTAAGGTAGAAATTTACATTTTTAGTCAAATTTCTATCAGCTGAAAGACCACAATTTCTTAACTTTAGACATTTAAAAATAAATTTAACGCCGGCACTAGTATAGTAAAATATAGGAAATTAATAATCATGGTCTGAAAATTAATAAAATATAATGTAGAAAATTTCTGAATTAAAAGAGGGCAATATTTTAAAACTAAATACGAATCTATGGAATTATGTAGCCCTGAATCAGAGTAGAGTGTGACAAAACTTATTCTCAAGTAAAATTAAATAGCTCAATATCTTAAGAAAATATTTTCTCAAGCAAAGATAATCTCAATTAACTGGTACACCGTAATGTACTCTGACACTTACATCGACATAAAATTTAAGTTAGTGGTGAAAGAAACACTTCATATAAATGAAAATGAAAGGAAACTAGTATGAACTCTAATTTTAAGTCATATTTAAGACACACTTTTCTTAAAAATTGATAAGGCTGGAATATAAAACTTTAAAAATCCTTTATACTCGTGGAAGAACACATCTATCATACCGTGAAAACTAAATGTGACAAGATATCTACACTTTTCTATAAACTGACAAATTATAACTCCATTTGCAACTGAAGTTTGGATAAGCCTGTCATTTTCCGTTTACTATCTAAGTTCATATCTAAATCATTAAATTTCGTTAAATTTTCATTGCTGTGGACACTCTCATGACACTTAAAAAGGAGTTTTTTTAAATTTTACCCATGAATAAATTAAATATCATTTCTCTCGGATAATTTTAGGGAAATGTAGTTTTAGAAAAATAAAAATGCGCTTTAAATCATTTCAGTGGAATAAAAAAAATCAAAACTATTTAAATGACTTTTGACAGATAAAACATACACTTTTTAGTACAACAAAACCTTAATTAAAGTAATTTTTTAATTTTACCGTATTTATTTTAGTATTAAAATATAAATGTTAAAGTTATTTATACACTCTTTATTTCTAGTTAAGCTATTCTTATGCATTAAAGACAATTTTATCGGAAACTATTTAATATTGTATATATATATATATATATATATATATATATATATATATATATATATATATATATATATATATATATATATATATATATATATATATATATATATATATATATATATATATATATATATATATATATATATATATATATATATATATATATATATATATATATATATATATATATATATATATATATATATATATATATATATTATATATATATATATATATATATATATATATATATATATATATATATATATATATATATATATATATATATATATATATATATATACATATATATATATATATATACATATATATACATATATATATATACATACATATATATATATATATATATATACATACATATATATATATATACATATATACACATACATATATATATACATATATACATATATATATATATATATATATATATATATATATATATATATATATATATATATATATATATATATATATATATATATATTTATTTATTTATTTATTTATGTGTGTGTATGTCTGTATTTCTGTTTTTCTATATATTTGTAACAATGGGTACACCGGAGTAATCTACAAGTTGTAGTTACCATTACTTAAAGATAACTTGCATATATTTTAATTCATAATTAAGATGTGATGCTATAAATTAATAAGATATATATATTTACCATGCGAAATTCTAAAATTAATTTTAAATATTGTTTGATTGTGTAAACAGATATTTTTAAATAATATTTAAGAAATAAAGTCACATAAAAATGTATTAAAATTTTAATTTGTTATTTGAACGTATATCAAATATTTTTGAGTGACTTAAATTTGTGGTAGTGAAAAGAACATAATGGAATAAAACATAAGATATGATTTAGAAAAGTTTGGTTTTAGAGATTGAATATCTTATAATATTTTGTCTGTTGTCTTTTACACTGAAGTTTCACAGAAAAAAGTTTCATTAAGGTTTATTTACATCCAGTCTCCCACGTAATAGTAACTTTTAGCCCGAGAATAAAAACTAAAAATTATTTATACATAAATACATATACTTTATAAATAATTTATAATGATAAGAACATTTCATCCAAATCCGAGAAGCGTAAGATTATGGACACTTTGGCTTTACAGTATTAGATAACCTATAAACATATACATATATATATATATATATATATATATATATATATATATATATATATATATATATATATATATATATATATATATATATATATATATATATATTTATATATATATATATATATATATATATATATATATATATATATATATATATATATATATATATATATATATATATATATATATATATATATATATATATATATATATATATATATATATATATATATATATATATATATATATATCCTAGTATATATCCTAGTATAATAATGTTGTGCAGCCGAATTCGTTATTCTTTTTAAAATATTAGATATTTTACATTAAGACTGAGAGAAGATTTCTTTGTAGCTATAAGTATATATTGCTACTTAGAATCAATTCATAGCAATAATTTCTATTTCCAGAAGCAATATATGGACTATTTCTGTTTTAACTGAACATATAGATTTTATAATATCCAATATTTGACTTGTTGACTCAGAATAACAATATACATTAAAAAGCAAAGCTTTCTAAAACTTACTAGCACCTGACTCATGAAAGTTTCATTTCTTATTTTAATTTTTTGATCCAGACATTAAGTACAATACTTAATTTTTTTGTTATGTAATTACATGTAATTTAGAGAACACATCTATCCTCTTGGTAGATTCTTTTCTTCTAGCGTGGTAAATGAGAATTATTTTAGGATGCACCATTTTTTTTCCTTTCAGAGTAATTGGTCGTTTTGTTTGGGACCTTACCTCTTTTCTTTAGAAATGTAGGAAACATTTTTATAATTATGGGAAATATCAACACTGCGTTAAAAAGGATGGCTGCCAAATGATAAGAAATTTTATTTAGGTAAATTGCAATGATTATTGTTTATGATTAGTTATTTTTTCTCTCTAGCTGTTGGAGTTGTGCAGAAGAGAGAGAGAATGAGAGAGAGAGAGAGAGAGAATTTCTGTGTTCATAGGATGAAAAGAGTAAAACTAGAATAGTTAGCTTGAAAATAATCCATTGTTGAACTTCAGGACAGACCGAATTAACAAATAAGACTATTCCTTCACAAGAAAATTCAAAACATATGATATATTATAAAATATATGTTTTTAAATATTCTACTTTTAATTTTATTAAACATTTAGTTGAGGGTAATAGATCTTTAAAATAGCGAATTTCGATTCAAAGTATGATATTTTTCCAAAAACGTGAAGTAGTGCTTGCAATTTATAATTTAGACAAGTTTTACAATCGAATGGTTATTATGTTTTTATGTTACTTGTACTTTCTATTACATTTTATTTTAAAACCTAATATTTTTTTCAATTTAGGGTTGTATAGCTTATAGGCGACTTTAAAATCTTTATCATTAACATAATTCAATCTCTGTCAAATGTTTGTACATTATTTATTAATGCTTTTCTTTGGAAACTGCATGTTTCGAGAGTAAGTTTTTCTTCAAGAAATAAAATGTGGAGTGACGATAAAAGAAGGTAAAATGGAAAAAAATATTGTATATGGATAAGAGGAATTGTTTATAGAAAAATTTCACTTACTAGATGTAATTAACGTAATCGATGCCCAGATTTGTTTTTATATAAATACTAAACGTAGGAATATTTTTGCTGAATCTAGTTAGACATCTCAATCCTTACAAAAGACTGTTTAGTACATTAATGAAATTTGTTTGAGATTTTTTGATACACTGTATTACATTATGAGTTTTTGTCATGTTAATAATGTAGTTAAAATTACAGTTAAAGCGATTCAGATGGATTATTTTATTTAAGTCACTCTCTTATAAACTTATAGACTTTATTTTATATTTATGTTAGGAAATTTTATTTTACAGCTTTAAAGTGTTTTTTTATATAAGAAAGTGTGTAATAAATTGAAACAATGGTGAAATGTAAAACATAGTATAAGGATAAGTGTTTTTCCATAAATATAAAACCTACACTTAGGAACATTTTTCTTGAATGTTATCAGATGTCTCAATATGTATTAAAGTATTTTTATGTATTTTAATTAAACCTTTGTTTTTTTAAACATTTTATATAATTTTTTCATGTATTAATTAGTAAGAGAGTTCATTTTTAATATTTATAACAGAAATTTAAGTTTTACCGTCCCCTTAAATTCTCTTTTAAATATAACCGTAATAATATATTAATTTTAAAAATTTAACATTTTCTAATGTGTTTGTAATATAATATATTAAAAAATGACTGATAATTTTGAAGTAAAGTAATATTACTCGAAAATAAATTAAAGAATACTTTAACTAAACATAAATTACTTTAAGAAACTTAAAAATTTAAAAAAAGAGTAAATTATCTCCAATAATGTGTAATACGCTTGTACTCAAAGGTTAGCTCATTTAATTTCAGAGAATAAAGCTGAATTTACGAGCCGCAAATTTCTTTTAATAGAATATTTTCCTTGCAGTAAATAAAAGAGGACGCATGGAAGTAATCAATGTTATGGGCATGTACACTTTTTCCTTTTTTCTGATGATTTATCACCATCAATCAAACCTTTCTTGTGCATGTAATTGAAAATCTGCTTAAAATATAAATCCATCCATCAGTAAAACAGTTTTCATAGATATATAGATGTATCCCAATTATACAGGAGATGATTTTTTTTCATTATTAATGTCAGATAGGAGTTTATTCTTTATTTCACTTTTTTACTCTTCAATAATACTACGATAAAAGTCCTTAGATGCATCAATATTAGTTAATACAGAAATGAGTTTTTTTAAGCAAATGATAAAATGAATCTATTGTAGTTTTTAAAAATATATCCTGTACGAATACCACTAATTACCTTGAATATTTTGAATAAAATGTTTTTCTTTAGTTTGGAGTATTAATACCATTAGAAATTAAAATGTTTTAAATTTCCGAAAATATGGTGTTCACTAAATGATGAACAGTTAATGAGGTACAACTTTCGGTGTTTCGTCTGTTAAGCGAAATCTCTATCGAAGCTGAAAAAATTCTGTCAGAATAAATTCTAAAATATTTCAGCTAAGTTAAAGAACAAAATGCAATTGAATGTGAAATTATGGAATATATTATAAAAATACACATAATATATTACTTCCAGAATGTATTACTTCCATCACAATCTGAATAAAGACTTAAGACATCTTTAAAACTGTTCTATCTGTAAGGAATAGCAGAAAATTGAGGATTTGAACATAAGCTATATGATATGACAGTACAAAACCTCAAAGCTATATTATTATAATTGATGTTAACTTTTGCTTTTAGAAAACTTTTTCTAGCTTAAATTTTTCCTATATATATTTACATGGATTACACTGGACCTTGGATAATCATTTCTGCATACAGCTTATACACACAAATTATAAAATGTATGCTCACGCCATTTGTACAATGGAAATTAATGCATTTAGAAAAGATAAATTTTTATTTTTATTTAATGATATATTTGATTTATAATACTTTTAATTTGCCAAAAGATTCTAAGGGGCAAATGATTATGAACTGAAAGAATGATTTTGTTAAAATTGGCTAAACTAAAATTTAGGTTTTTCAGTGTAATACAAAAAGTATAATAGTCTGACAATTTTTATGCAATTGTAATTTAATTTTCTCTATATTATTGAGGAATTGAAAAAGCATTAGTTGATATTTATATATATATATATATATATATATATATATATATATATTTAAACATTAAAGTCTTTAATTCATTTTAATTGATGGAAATCTAAAACTCTTATATATTTAAATATAGTATTAATGAAGAATTTAATTTTATCAAGTATTGCGACATATATTACAATGAAATGAAATATATTTAACGACTCTCTCTAAGAAGAGTAAATTGTAATTTTGCAACATTACTGGACCTATATTGGGCCTAAGATTATTGAATAATATTTTATGTAAGTAGCAAGAACGTTTTCTTTGCGAAAATTGCTATATGAAGGAGGGCAGTATCAGCTGATCCCTCTGCACTGAAAGAGCGTGTTATTAAGAGTGAAAGAAACTCCTCATCTCCTAAGAGCTAGGGAGAAATTACTTTCGTTCCTTACCTGTTAAACAGAGAAAGCAGATTGCTTAGTGATTGCAGTTATCACAGTAACCTATACACGGCGAAAACAAACACAAAAGAATATGTCTTTCAATTACTAATGCATGTAGCTAAGCCCTGAAGTTCCAGAGATATAAACAGCTTTACCACAATTATATAATGCAAGATAGATATTTTTAGTAAATTCAATGCATCTATTGTGAAGTCATATGAAAAAATATTATTTTTTCTATAATTATATGTTTCTCTTCATACAATAATAACGCTTACTGAAATAACACAAATATAAATATTCTTTATTGGTTTAGGACATATAAATGTACTAATATTGATTATTAAAAACACAAATAGTACTAAGATAAGATAAATATTTTTAATTGTGTGTTACTTAATAATATAGGTTCTATAATAATTGTGCTATTACCTATGATGTCTTTAAAATGTCCAACATAAAATTTACATTTATTTGCAACATATTTATTAGACTTGTATATATTATGAATTAGGAACAAAATTAAGGACATACCTATCAGTGTCATTCAATCAGATTCCATATTCTTTTACATTGCCACGATGAGGTGTTCTTATAAGGCAGACTAGATTTTCTAAACAGGTAGCCTAAAAAACGTACGTCACCCATTTTTAGAAAAACATTTCGATAAAAATAATTTAAAGATGGTAAAAAATAAAATCTGCTATTATAAACGTGTACTATTCCGATTAAATATTTATAATTGTCCTACAAAATCAATGGTATTAAAATATTTTATTTGGAATTAGCTTTCTATTATTTCATTATTCTACATTACACTTTTCACCTAAACTTTCAGATCAATTATTATACACACCTGTATTTTGGTTTATAATTTCAATTTCATTACCATGTACTACACAGTTTTTTTATATGACATACGATCACAAGATGTATTTTATCATTTTCATTGTTCTTAGTTAAATTTATTTTATTAATAAATTTTAATAATTTCGTAGAGTAATTTTCAAGCATATTTAGACATCCCATTTTGGCAATGTAAGATAGTACATGAAAAATAGAGAATGTAATAAATTGATAAGCTTAGACTAAATTATTATTGTATGGAAAGAAAAGGAGTTTAAAAACATTTATAAAAATCGTATGAAGTGTATGAATTACAAATGAGGGTTGTTTAATTGAATGGGTGACTTGAAGATGGATAAAATTCCAAAATGTCCTAGATTAAATCCTTTATTTTTATATACTAATATATACTAATATAGTAAAATTTGAGGACTTTTTTTTCGTTTCATTACATTCACATTTTTAAAATTATCAGTTATTTTTTGTATTTAAAAACTTAAACTATTAATTTTAAAGTCTTCGGAGTATTATCATTTATCTGATGAACCATTCAATTGTATATTAACATAACTTGAATTAAATTAAGCGAATTACAGTGACGCAAGCTAAAATACGTAATTCTATAAAATGTAGTTAACATTATGCCCAAAATTTAAGCTTTAATTTCTACATTCTTATATTTTGTGTAAATTTAAATTTTTAAAATAATTATTAGTAACACTACCAATTATATAAACATATATTCACATTTATGATATTATAAGTTCAAAAATGATATTGCTTCCATAGTAATCTCTTTTGGGTCTTATGATTGTTATTTATTTTATTAAAATCATTAATTAAATATCAAACCTAAAATATTCAGCGACATCCAACATATTCATGAAATTAATATTTTACACAATAAAAATATAGCAGGTATCTATAAGAATTATGTTTTATGTAACGCAAATTTATATTATCAGTTTACATTTAATGAACAATTTTCCTGTCTTTATATTCTTTAAAAATAATTTTTGTATAGCGATTGAAAAAAAAAATCTGCAGTTATTTTTATTTCAATTTTTCCAAAAATATTTACAAAATAAAATTTTCAAAAATCATTTAACAACGACACATAAATCAGAAACAGATGTTATATTTATCCATTATTCTCCGGTTTAACATTCTATTTTCCTCAATTTTTTTTATTTAAATTATTTTGAAGTAAACGTAAAAATGTAAAAAACATTTTTGATATCTTGTTGACTTGGCAATATTTTTACCTTCTTATACTTTTTTTTCGCATGATCATACGACATAGTTGTGATCGAACGATTTTCAGTCGACCACGCAATTCCTTAATCTGTCGAATAAACGCTCTTTTGAAGTGATATTTTTGAAAAACATTTTAAACTTGGACATTTCTGTATTTTTTCAACTTCAGAACAAATATAAAGGGCTATGCTGTATAAAATAAGTTTATATTTATTGGGAAAGTTAAGACTATGTTACAGTATCATACGCAGTCAATCAGAAAGTCTACATTAATCACTTATTAGAATGTAGTTTTCAAAGAAATATTTTATTCATTATACCACGGTTTTCCTTAAAAGGTCTCATAACATATAAAGTAAGTTACAGGCATGTTGAAAGTTTATTCGTTTTAATATGTCATATATCTAAGGATTTAAGATCTATTGGAACTGCTTAAGTCTGATATAAGCATTACCAATTGAACAGTTTTAATGTATAATAAAAATGTAGAATAATTAATATAGGATAATTTAGATTCAAAAATGCATGTTAAATTATGAGCCTAAAATACACTTTAGCTAGAATATATGCTTGAACTTAGCTAGAATATATGCTTGAAAGTATAAATTACACTCTTAATTGCATTTTCTATAATGAAGGAATAGTACAGAAACCTTTGATGAAATCATACTCAAATAGTCATTAAAATAACATAAATGTTAAATTATATGAATAATATATTAAGTCTACATATAATAAACTACATGTAATTAACTAGGACTATATATGGCCTATATATATTGATTTTTTAAAATCGTATAGATAGAGACGTAATATGTAATTTAAAATTATTCTTTATAAATAGCTTCATATGTTGATTGTAACTAACAAAGAGGAAGAGTTTCTTACTTTAATAATATTTAAAACAGGACATAACTATTTAAAATCTCTGTATAGGTATTTAAATAACTAATGATTATTTAAAAAAGACAATTTCAGCATGCAGCTTGATTTCTGCAAAAGGTTTAAGACATTTTAAGTGCACAAAGCTGTGGTACAGAAATTAAAGTTATTTATATTTTCGATATGTATTTAATCTTATAAGAGAATGTCTGATTTATACTGAGATTTGAAGCTCATACTGTCCTAGAGTATGTATTTTAAGATTTAATGAATTATTTGATATTTTCCAGCATATTGATGGCACACACTCTATTTTACTATAAAAAATAGAAAAATTTTAATCGGAATATTTATGAGTATGTATTTAATTAAAAAACATATATGCAACAAATATATTACATACCCTTAACTGAGGTATATTTCAGAATTTTATGCACTCTTTTAAAACTAGGCAAATTCAAATACTGTAGATATTTAATTATGTAGATATTTAATTGTGTACTGTAGATATTTAATTATTTAATTATAATATTATTATTCAATAGTATATAAGAAATACGCATATTTTATGCATTTAATATATTCAAATTAATTTTGAAAATTGGTAAGGTATTTGAATATATACTATTTCACAATAATATAAAGTATTTTATTTAATATTATTTGTTGTTTAATATTAGTTGAACGGAAATTGTGCAGTTTTCAAAATATTTCGTTTTAGGTTGCTTAATTCTATCATATCTTCTAAAGATATTACAAAAATTAGTTTATTACTTTCATAAAAATAATATAGTTGATTTTTAGATGACATTTTACATACTAATATTTAAAAATTTCCTTTTAAAAGCAAATTTTGTATCACAAAATTACTTTTCATAATTCACCTTTCAAATATCTAATTTTTATCTTCGAAACTTTTGAAAATAGTTTTCGCAAGAGATTAAAAAAATGAGACCGTTTCTATTTTTCTAAATATATTTAGAAGTAAAATTTTTTAGAAAATAATTACTGTAGATATTTAACTATGTAAAATATTGTTATTATTCAATAGTATATGAGAAATTCGCATATTTTATGCATTTAATATATTTAAATTAATTTTGAAATTTGGTAAGGTATTTGAATATATACTATTTCACAATAATATAAAGTATTTCATTTAATATTATTTGTTGTTTAATATTAGTAGAACGAAAATTGTACAGTTTTCACAATATTTCTTTTTAGATTTCTTAATTCTATTATGTCTTCTTAAAGATATTAAAAAAAATTAGTTCATTACTTTGATGAAAATAATGTAGTTGATTTTTAGAGATGACATTTTTCATACTAATATTTTAAAAATTTCATTTTAAAATTAAATTTGGAATCACAAAATTACTTTTTATAATTCACCTTTCAAGTATCTAATTTTTATCTTCGAAACTTTTGAAACATTTTTCGCAAGACATTGAAAAAATGAGACCGTTTCTATTTTTCTAAATATATTTAGAAGTAAAATTTTTAGAAAAAATTTTTTTAGAAACAACAACACATGAATAAGAAACAGATGTTAAAATATCCCATTATTTGTTAGTGTAACATTTTATAGTTCTTGTATTTTTTTATTTAAATAATTTTTAGACATGTAGCAAAAATTTAAAATATATTTTTTATATGTGTTGTTGACTTGGCGATATTTTTACCTTCTTTGATATTTTTTCGCATGATCATACGACATAGTAGTGATCGAACGATTTTCGGTCGACCACACAATTCCGTAATCTGTCGAATAAACGCTCCTTCGATGTGATATTTTCGTAAGGCATTTCAAATTTGCACAATTTTATAGATTTTTCTTCGAAATAAAATATTGAATTATATTAGAAAAATTAAAATATTGTAATAGATAGGATAAAAGAAATGTAATAAGATCTGTATAACCATGTTTATAAATAATATATATAAAATGTTATAATTTTAGCATCCAATGTAACGAACTTCCTAACATTTATAATTTGGTTTTAATGTAAAAGTGTACATTTCTTAGCATGATATTTATTAAGGACAAGTACACTATCCTTAACAAAAATATTTTTACCATACATTTAAATACACAATACATTATAAACAACGCAAAATCGTAAATTGGGCTACAGAAAAATTTATTTTTTGGAAAAATGTGTATAATATTATGATATAATAAATAGAATAATTTCTGATTTAGAAATCAAAACCATGGATTATAAACAAAATATTAAAAATGTTATAATTTTAGCTTAAAATGTAAAGAGCTTACAAGTATTAATAATATAGTTTTATAATAACGCGTAATCGTAAATTGGTCTACAGAAAAATTTCTTTTTTGGAAAAAAATATTTAATATTATTATATTATAATGAGTAGAATAAATTCTGAATTAGAAATCAAAACCATTCGTCTCCATGAATCTCCAAGATTATATAAGGCTGTGCGACCATCCTTTGTTGGATTTTTGCTCTGTACGTTGCCTAATAAAGATGCTAGAAAACTTCTCCTGAAAAATCGTATTATTTTACGGTGACTACTACATTCCTTCGACTCTGTTGCATCATCAAAGCATAGCAGGCCACGCTATGTTTCATATATATATATATATATATATATATATATATATATATATATATATATATATATATATATATATATATATATATATATATATATATTCATTTTTCATTTTAATTATTTAAATAAATTTATTTGGAATCAAGAATAGATAATTAAAAAAATCTTCAAAAGTCACTGAGCTCGAGCACGTGCTTATTGTAAAGTAATATATTGCAAAGTCATCAAATTTATAAAATGATAGGCCTGGAGCCCATTAAAAATGGTTTTAGTTAATAAGAGAAGCCCCTTCATATTTCGTACTATTATGCATATTTTCACATTGTTACATCATCACCATATATAAATAAATAAATAACTAAATATATTAATCATACTGAATAATATTCAGTTTAATTACCTATAGTTTGTAAATATTCATATATATTTTTGAGTTTAAATGTGGACTTTACTTTGAAAAATTCAAATTTCTTTAAATAATACTGCATTCTAATGAAATATTGCTCATTTTTAATATATCTAGTAAAAATTCTCAATGAAATATCTAGAAAATACTTATTCAGGAATGTTTCTTCAAAAATATTAGAAGGGAAACAACTTTTTAAATATTAAACATATTTTGTTAAAACACTACAATAATATTATTTTCTGCAACGGAATCTTATACTTTCGATCTAAATCCTATTAAAACACTTTCTGTGTACAATTCTACGTTTCTATCAAACTCGTGCATAAAACTGAAAAATATTATTTTTGAAGGAAAGAAATGGCTAGACTTTCTAAAAATTCCTATCTGTATAAACAAAAGAGGAAAATGTTTTTGACTACAGATAGAGTAAATGCTTTAGATTCGCAAAGGAAGAAATGTATCAGAAATATATTAAACGTTTGCTTTAATATTAAACAAACAGTTAATAAACTGATTTTTTCATGCATATATTATATTTGTGCAATGAATTTTTAAAAACTGTTGATAAATTTAAAAGCTGCTTATAACTTTAATTATACGAAATACAATATATTGTTTTCAGGTAAGAATTATAGACTAGAATAAAAACTAATTTTTATGTAATGTTTATTTCTACACTTCATTCATAACTTCAAAATTAATTTTCAGATTTTAAAATACTTAAATTTGATACAAAAATTCATTAGAATATTACCAGTTATATTCATTTATCCATTTATTCCAGAACTTTCTTTTTTATATTTTTTTACTTATCCTGTCAATAAAGACATATATGTAATAAAATCTATCATCTTTGTTTAACGAATATATAAATAAAATTTATTAACTTAAATATATTGTGTTCAGGTGAGAATTATAGACTAGAATAAAAATTAATTTTTTTTATCTAATATTTTTTCTACACTTAATTCATAACTTCAAAATTAAATTTCAGATTTTAAAATACTTAAATTTTAATACAAAACTTTATTAGAATATTGCCAGTTATATTAACTTATTCCAGTTATTTGATTTATCCATTTATTCCAGAACTTCCTTTTCTATATTTTTTTACTTAGCCTGTTAATAAATACATAAATGTAATGATATTTACCTTTTTTGTTTAGCAAATATATAAATAAAATTTATTAACGTAAATAAATTTAAATAAAATTATTCCTTGATAATTTTAGTTCTAGTTATACTACTTATTAAAATTTTTAGTATTTTTCACGTTTCTAAATTGCGATACAAGCAATTATTATTGGCTTATGAAATTTATCGCGAAAAATTCGAGGCATCTACTTTATTTATGCCTGAGGCTTTTGGAGTTGCTTTCAGATTTCTGTGTTCTATACCATCCACTTAATAAGCATTCATTGAGGCTTAACTTTTACTATACTAAGATTTTGTTACTTTGAAATATTTTAAATTTCTGATTTTATTTATTCATTAAATTGCATGTATCTCATGTTCGTTGTTACTTTAATATTACCTTGAGCGTATATAAATATGTATTTAGAAGTAAGAAATTTTATAAATATAATAGTATATCTAAGTCCTTTAAATACACCTATCTAATAACATAAGCATAATATGTTAGGTATGAGGAGAAGGTGTGAAAATATTTTTATCACTTATTCAATTTAGACAGGTCATTTCCCCTGCATAGCTACATAGTTTACATAGTTTTATATTGCTATATTGTAAATATATTTAAGCATAAAATTCTAGTACCATAATTCTTGTATTATAAATCTAGTATATATATTTTTAGTATATTTTATAAATACATGCACATAAAACAAAATATTTAGTTTATTTAGCAGAAATTATGTGTAAATCATCTCCCATAGCTGTCATTTAAGCGAAATTACAGTGATGTTACGTAATTTTTACGGTCACCCACTAAAAAAGCAAATGTAAAGAAAACAGAACTACGTAAATATGTTTTGAATAACACACACACACACATACACACACACACACACACACACACACACACACACACACACATATATATATATATATATATATATATATATATATATATATAGTGTGTGTGTGTGTATATGTATATATATATATATGTGTGTGTGTGGGGGTTAAATGTATCTTTTAATAACCAATTACTTAGAAAATATGGACTGAACATTAAAAAGTTTTTTATAATATTTTAATCTAACTTTTGGAATAAAAGGAAAATTTTGTGTCTTACTTTTACACTCTTTTGCTAAAAGTATGAATTAAGAAACTGTAACTAATTTTTGGACAAAGTTATTTTATTTAGTCGTAAAAATCTAGGTATCAAAAAGGTACTACTACTAAAAGGTATCAACTACTCAAACATCGCAAACTCTGACTCATTGAGGATGAGTCATTTGTTGTAGAAATATCGCATTAAATATGGATTGGTTTTATTAAGTGGTTTGGTGTTATGTAAGAAATACCTTAAAGAAAAATTCACTTACAAGACAAGACTCTGTACTCTTAATATTAGTGGGTACTCATAAAAAGGTCACAGTGAAAAGCATTATAACTCAAAGTATTGCACATAAACGAAATATGTGTTTCAAGAATATTATTAACTAATCTGATGTTTAAATTATTTAGACATTTAGATCTAATGTTTTTCTCTTTGTCAGTGTGTTGAAAAGATACACTCCTGCAAAAACTGATAATTTAAAATTCTTCACAAGATAATGAAAATAAACTTATCCAATGTGATTTTGAAGAGTCGGTGTGTATAACATCCTTTATAAATCCATGAAACAAAATATTACACATTTAAAAAAGGAATTCACATTTTGGGGTGTTATCGAATCACGAAAGCTATTGAACTCTAAGATGATAATCTTCTCTAAAAAATTATGCAAGCTGAAATTTATTAAAAGAAAATATTTAATGAAAAAGTTATGTTACATAATGATAAAAATGATAGATATGAATTTCAATAGACTATGCAGTTTTTAGCATTGAAGGTTGTTATGTAATAATACTCCCCATTTTTACATTTTGTAAAGTAGTTTCTGCATTTCCTCATTTAACTTTTCATTATTCGTTTTTTTTTCCTTTTTTTTATTTCTCCCATTGTTTATTTCTAACTATTGAAGGTTTTTCCTCCCGAAGTAACAACACTTTGCATGCCGTTTTCAGGGTGTTTTTTTATTATTACAACAAGGCTTAGTTTATGTTGACAAAAACAACAAAAGCTTTTGAAATTAGTGTAAAAACATATTTACATATTTATTGTTACATAAAGTTAACATTTGCGAATTTTGTGCTTTTAATATGCTCACACAAGTTAATAGACACCTGAGCTTAGCAAATCAATACGTTTAAGTATCATATTTCTCTATATCAATATAAGAGTATTGTAATAAAAATTATCTGTATCTGGAACTATATTTTCATAGACAGAAATTAATAGGAAAGACAGCTAAATCAAGCTACAGGTAATGTTAATGAATATTATAAGACAACTTATTTATAATATTGATGTTTCTATTAAGTTCTAATAGCTGGAAAGCAAATTATTAAGAATATTTTATAAACGTTTATACATGAACACAAAAATACAAACTATCAGTTGTTTATATGATATATATGAGTGTTCGCTGGCGTATAGTATCACTGACAGACTGAAGGCATACTGCTTAATTACACGTATATTATTAAGAAACCTGTGAGTTCTAGAAGCAACAGTTAGGCCGATAGAATAAATAGATAAGAAAGATAAATAGATAATAGATAAAAATAGATAAATAGATAAGAAAAACTCATATATTTTTAAGAAAATAATAATAAAACGGTTAACAAATTCGTGGAATTTTTAGATCCACTTTTTAAGTTGATAATAGCTTTATCAAATATGTTCAAGTATATTCGTGATATATCATGTATATTCAAATTCCATTTGGAAACTAGACGCAAGTCATCTCTCACTAGCCTTCAGCACAATCATACATAAGCTTTCATACTATTTCAAAGTTATTAAATCATTTCAAACCTTTTTCGGTTGTTTTATTTGTATGAGTTTTATCGAAATGTTGCATATGGAATAAGAGAGATTCATTCGAAACACCAATACTTTTTTTAACCGCTTGGATATCAGAACAGTTGTAATAAAGATAGTGGTAGTAGTTGGTAATTTCCTACTATCAAGCACCTGGATACATGGTTTTCCAAAAGACAGGGACAATGGATTGTGTATTGTGAGAATCAAACCAATCAAAGTATAACAATTGTAATTCCTGATTTTGGTAAGGAGCATCTGGCATACACACAAATAATTAGTATCTTTATAATTTTAATTTTTATTGCACGTATATATTTACAACTTTACACTTTTATTTGTATCAGTATAATTTTATACATTTATTTACATCTGTATATTTTTATGATTTTATTGTACTTTTATTTGTACGTGTTTTAGAAAAATAACTTAAAAAATCACAATATAATTTCGAACAACTTGTAAATACTAAAAAAGTTATAATATTCAACAGCATAATATCGCAATACAAAGAATATAAGCTTTACTGTAATAAAGAAAAACTTTACGGGATACTTTGTATTTACTTTTTTTACATGTTGAAACAATGCAAAATGCAAAAGATCATTAAATTTCACGTTATCCCACCAAGATCTTATAAAAACTTTTCTGTAATGAAGAAACGCTGTACGGGATACATTTTATTTCCTTTTTTGCATGTTGAGAGCAATGAAAACTGCAAAAGATCCTTAAATTTCAAGTCATCCCTCCAAGATTTTAAATACTTTACCTACACAAAAAGATGAAAAAAATATGTTAATCGAATGCAAAACTGACATAAAACAAATTAACTGTAAAATGTTTGTAAATGGAAGAATTTGTGTTTAGACAACAAAAAAATTAATAAGAAAAAAGATTAATAACCAACACATTCTAATGACAAACTAACAATTGAAATCAGAAAATGAACAGAGAATATTACACTGTTAAACAAGAAAAATGTTTTAAAAATAGTTAAACACTACTATTGGTTATATTAAATAGGATTGAAGTAGTATTTAGAAATTTAGTTATATGAAATTTTGATACTGAAAATTAAATCTGAATAACATATAAATAATATATATGTAGATAATCATATATATGTCAAAACATCTTGTTTTAAGTATACGTTTCAAAGCATATACTTTATTTCAGTAAATAACTATTTAACCAATTGGAAGATGTTCAGAAGAAAACAATGCAAAAAATACAAGTAACACAAGAGTTCAATCGATCACAACAATTTCCTACGAACCTCAGAAATCGTGATAAACTGAGTTAAGTAAATGAAATTATGATATAAAACACGTGGAGTATAAAATGTATGCAAAAGAAGCAATCGATACTTAAACAAGCACAACACTGAAATATAATAGTAATAACAAAAATGTTATAAAGTAAAAGTAATATTAGCCATTAGTAAATGAACATGCATAATTTTTTAAAAACAAAGGGAAATATCTAAAAAGCATTTTAGTTTAGATGTATTTAATAGGTTATACAAAGTAACATGAAATAAATATTAAAAAAAAATGTTTGTTTAAGTCTTATAGTGAAAACAGCAAAAGAAATATGTGTAAGCTTTAACAGCTAAATTAATTGGAAAGAAAAATAATTAATTATTCATGCTTAATTTTGATAAATATTCTTTCATTTTAATATGTTTATACTGTATTAAAAACGAAATTTCATTTTTTATTTAAATATTTTTAGGGCTATTTAAGAACATATGAACTTTTAAAAATATCTGTTTAAAATAACTTTCATTTAACAAAGATTTCTTATGCTATCTGTTTTTCTTTCTAGTGGTGTAAAAAATAATTGAAAAAAGATGTTTAACATACAACAATGTAAATAATGACTGATCATTGTTCAAGCACCGATCAAGCATTTAAAATAGTGTGTGGTGATATTGTTTTTTACATAAAGCACTATATATATATATATATATATATATATATATATATATATATATATATATATATATATATAAATATATATATATATATATATATATATATATATATATATATATAATATATATATATATATATATATATATATATATATATATATATATATATATATATATATATATATATATATATATATATATATATATATATATATATATATAATATATATATATAAATTTATAATATATATATATATATATATATATATATATTTATATATATATATATATATATATATATATATATATATACATATATATATATATATATATATATATATATATATATATATATATATATATATATATATATATATATATATATATATATATATATATATATATATATATATATATATATATATATATATATATATATATATATATATATATATATATATATATGCGTGTGAGTGTAATATATGTCTGAATAGGTCTACATATATATCAAGTACATGCATGAATTGATTAAGTATTAATAATTGGATTTTTTAGAATGGACTACAATTTTCTCATGTAAATAGCATGTATACTTGTAAGACATTCAATTTTAAGTTTAATACCAGAATGCAAAATGTAAAGCGATAATAGATGATTTTAAAACAGACTACTAAGATAAAGCAAAAATCTTCGGAAAAATAATTTAAATGGAATTTTCTATTAAATTATATTCCAAGTTCTCAAAGTTATACAGAATAAATAATTTGCAGTAAAAAGAATAAGTATATCTACACAGTAAATATTTATGATACTTTTAAAAAATCTCAGAAGAAGCTCTGAACTAAATAATGAGTCATAAATTTGTGGGGGTATAGACGTGATATAAAAGGAATAATCTTTTAATTTAGAACAAATGTATTTTATGTTCGCATAACGGACATTAATTTATTACCGATAATGCGTATAACGATATAATATTTTTACTGTTGTATAATCATCCATAAATAAAAATATGCATAAAATTTTTTTAATGGATTTGTATCACAAAATTAGACTACAAAAGATGTCCCTATACATTTTCAATGAGCATTGAAAATGTAGTTTTTGATATCTTCTGTAATATATATAAGTATGTATCATACATTTTTATTTGTGTTATTTTATTTTAGCTACAAGATAGATATATTGATATGTATATACCATGCGTAATTTTCAGAATATGTATATGTATATTTATTTATTTACATAAGTTAACTCTTTAGGCCATAGGGGATTAGGCAATACTTTTTAAAAAAACAGAAAATAGTTGTGTTTATAAAAAAACTTTTATTTTTATCCTCATCATATTTGGCAACAATAATTAAATATTATAAAGAAATGGGATAAGAATTATTTGAAAATAAAATGGCACATGACCATATCTTCCTATCAAGCCGAGAGAGATGGTGATCTAATACAAGGTAATAAAAAGTAAATTTTACAAAAGCAAAGTTAATGTTTATATATACTTAATCATGAAAAACATAACTCAATTTGTAACGATGTAAATATATTTTTAAAATTAAGTGAATAAAATTGGAATAGAAAAGATTTATAGTATAATTTCAGTAATTATCTTTTCATAAAATTTTACCAACTTTTTATATTGATAATTTGTTTACGCTTCATGGAGCTGCTTTAGGCACCTTATGCATTATATCCAGTCGTCCTTTTTGGTTGTGGTATTGTATTTCTCTCCACATCCAATATAATAATGATTATCGCTAAATTCTATTCCCTTGGATAATTTCAAATGCATTTTATCTTATTCACTGCCGAAAGTGTCTGGGTTTTTTTATAGCGTTTGTCTAAGGCTTTGTTACGAATTTATGTTTATTTATCAACTTCATCCGCTTCTTTCCGACGATTTTCAATATTCTCTGGTGATGTCAAAATCCCCGTTACCTGTTCGGTTTGTTTTGTAGTGCTTTATGACTCAATAAATATAATTACAAACATAAAAATTATGCAATAATTTTAAATAGAACTATATTTAGTTAAAGCTCTTATTCTATATGATTTCAAATTATTGATTAAAAAAGGTCATCGCTCATTGATTTGATGTAGCCATCTGTCATGAAATTGGAGGACAGATGCCCAACCACTTTAATAATTTCATCATTGTACATCTTTGATTTAGGTTTAGCATCAAAGATTTCATTATATATAGACCTTAAAATACCATTTAATGAAAGAATTGGGTTACGCAGTATTGCAAAATTTTCAAACACTTAATACAACAAAAAACATTTAGCCACTTTGTTAATCAGACAGAAAACTTTCACTTACATTTTCTAATGAAAAAAGACTGCATGTTGCAATGAATGAACTTGTTTTACCTACGAGAAACTTTTATGTTGCCATTTACAATCAAGTTTTCGAAATATCTTAACTGGCTTTTTCTCCTCTATCTCTTCTACATTTACCTTTTATCAATGAGTCTATCAGCGTGTATGTGGAGGGAGGAACATAGAGAGCTAGAAACTGTCAAGAAAGTCAACGATATGAAAAAGTGACACTATTTTTGCTTTGGTTAACATTCGCATCAAACAGACGGAACATTAGACAATACTAATGGCCTATTATGCATACGACAGTAGTCTTAATAGTTCTATCTAAGAAGTAATTGAATAATATAGAATGTCCCGAATGTATGCTATGTTAAGTCTCATATATATTTTACTATAGTATGAATTACGTATTCAGCAGTTTTATCTTTACAAATGGAATTTAGTTGTCGCTTTTCATGAATTTATAAATTGTAACCATCTATATGTTTCTGACCGTTCATGCATTGAAAGATATTATTCAGATGTTTAAAGACACAGGATCAGCAGTTCAGTATGGCAGAAAATGGAAAATGAAATCAGACAATTAGTGACTGGTGTTGCAAATACTATCGTTGATGACTTTTGGAACCATTATTGATTTTAGCGTATTCTCGATCATAATATTATAGGTGAACATATCTTTCGGCGGTATTGTGAATCTGGTGGTATTTAACGTAACAGTAACATTTATACAGTAATTAAACATAAAAAAGCAACACCTGGGTCAGTTTTAAAGATGTAACTTTGTGGGAGTTATTTTCATGGTTTATCAGTGATCTTAAAGTGTTTTTTCAGAGAAAATACTCTTGATATATAACGAAAAACTTTTATTTTATTTGATAAATACTCTTCCAATATTTAAGCTGACATTTCCTCAAAATTATTCATTAGAAACGGTTTTTACTTTTCGGAAAAATGTTAGGATTTAAATATAAAATATGCATTTTGAATAATAGGTATGAAAGCATACGTAGATCTTTTGTGAGAAAATGCAATCGCAAAGTTGTCCAGACATATATGTTACAATTCTGTGGAATAATTAATGATTTAAAGTAAAAGGAAAAATCTTATTCTTCCCTATTTAAGCACAAAATCCACAATGGCAGGTGTTATAAGAACACGCCCTGACAATCTAAAGAGTAGACTTTCCTATATATTTTTTTTATTTTGCAACTTATTTCAAGCGCTGAGTTTTCTCTTGTGGTTGTCACACGCAGGCTGTTTAAGAGGCTGACCCCATCACCTTCAAATTAAGTTAAGAAAGGTTAAAGCTTTTCTCTTCACGCTTTATCGCGGGAAAATGAAAAATAGCGGTTTTTAGCTTTTGACAGCTAATTTGGACCTTTTTACATAATTTAAATGCTCTGTAGTTAAGTTCACTTATATCTGCGAGATCTCCTTTTCCGTTCTAATAGGAATGAATGTAATACAATTTTCTACTTAAAATACTCTCTAAGTAGAATGACAAAGGAAATGAACTTTAAATTTATATCACCTCTTAAATATTTTAGGGTTTGCATTACTTTCCAAATTATATTTCTTCAGTAATTTCACAATTTTTCTCTGTCCATTTCATCTCCTCAGACCAAACATTTCAAGAAATTATTGGTTTTGCTTCGTCGTAAATTTAGCCACAACACATTTAAAATTAGTGAAATTTTAATTAGTTAATTTATATTCTAAAACCGATTACATTTCTCTGAGAGAAAGAAAATAGCATTTACAAAGATTTATTCATTCTGTCATAAACTCAGATAAAAAATCGATCTTTAAGTAAGAAATAATATCTTTAGTTAAATATTATGCATGGACAGTTATTAAACAATTAAACGTTTATACAATATAATATAAAAAATACAATTATATATATATATATATATATATATATATATATATATATATATATATATATATATATATATATATATATATACATATATATATATATATATATATATATACATATATATATATACATATATACATATATATATACACACACACACACATATATATATATATATATATATATATATATATATATATATATATATATATATATATATATATATATATATATATATATATATATATATATATATATATATATACATATATATACACATATATATATATATATATATATATATATATATATATATATATATATATATATATATATATATATATATATATATATATATATATATATATATATATATATATATATATATATATATATTAGACTCCCTTTGGACCACTTTCAATCTAATGGGATGCCAGCTTTAACCGTTAAATAAAATAGCATTACAAAAAATTAGTAATTATGCATTACGTATTTCCTTTAGTAACGTAGTGCATTAAAAATATCAGTAATTCTCCGAATTTACAACGTAACACAGAAGAAAAATGACTATTTTTTAAAAATAATTCTTACTAATGATATGTAAAACTGTTGTAATGAATTATTATTATATGTTTATTTCAACTATGAAAAAACGCATTTCCATCAGTTAAATCCCTTTTTCCGTAACTATTTTTAAACACTAATTCAAACTATGAAGGAATGCTACTAGTATAAAACCTTTCAAAGTAGTGTTTAGGTAGAGGTTTCATGAAACTGTGTAAGGTTGGTTCGGTTTTGAGTGCTACGGTCTAATTTTTGCAACACGAGGGATAATGAGACCGGAACCTACAGCTTAAAGCCGATTCTACAAATATCCCTGCCACATTGGGAATTGAACCCACGAACTCTGGTATCGAAGGCCAGCACCCTAACCAATCGGCCATCGTTTGTCTAAAACTGTGTAAGATGTGCATTTCTTTATAATAGGTAATTTACTACAGACTGAATAATTCATAACTATCTTTAAAATTATACATAATATAATATTATTTGTTAAAATATTGAAACATTTCACTTTCTATAAAGAAATATGAGGGGTGATACCCTAGAAGGTTTTGATAACTTCCTAATTTGATGTCCTGAGTTAATTGAATCAACGTGATTTAAACTGAGCACTAATATAAAATAAATGGGAAATAAAAATATTATTTTATTGCATTTTAAAGCTTGAAATGTTTTACATATTTATCACCTTTATATTGCAAAGTAAAAGCAGACATATTTTATTAAGGTGAATAAGAAAAAGTGTTATTAGTCTGGATCTTTTCCCAGCTATAAAAACATTGAGATTAACGATTTAATTATAATATTTTATTTTGAGAATGTTTTTAAAACACTCACTGTATCTATATACCGTAAACCTTTTTATGCGTTATGGTGAAAAACTTAATACATTAAATAATAAATGAAAATTTTAAAAATTCTGTACCGAAAATACAGTTTTATTCGTGTAAAATAAACTTTAAATAAAATGAACTATGAAATAAGCACTTGAAAACGCATGAAATAAACTTTAAAAAGTTTATTACATGCGTTTGTAGCTCATTACTTCCCCAATGCTTTAAAAGTCATTAATAAGTATTTAATTTCGTAATAATCCTTATTTTATATATTTAGACCAGTAATGAAAGATGATTACAAATTGCTATATAAATAATTTATATTTACATAAAAGAACCTGTGAAATATATTTAGATACGGTTGCGTACCCGTTCTCTTTCATTTACTCGTTGCACTTAGAGGCCCTAAATTGACGCATTTTTCATTTTCTGAAAGTGGTTATACATTTTATGCCACTACTTGTGCCTAGTTTAATAAACTGCAATACACCGATTAATGATGAAAAAGATCATCTCAGTTACGAAATTGCAGTTAGTATGCACATAAAATTGCTTTGATTGTAATGCATTCTGCCGTTAGAATTATTCATTACAGGCAACTAGATATAAATTATTCAGGTGGCATACGAGTTAGCTATTAATATTTTAAGTCTAGTGAAATTTTTACGCTGCTAGAGAAGTTCAGAATTCTATACAAGAAAGTAATATATTGGGAAAAAGGACGAAAATATTTTAATGTATAACTCTAATGTATAGCTAGTATGTCGTGAATAAATTAAAAATTAAGCTATATTTCCACAAAATAACTATTGTTTACTTTCACCAATGGCTGATATACCAAAAATGAAATAGGATATTTGTATTTAGATAAGCTATTAATTAACACTTTTTTAGATTTTCCATTAATGCACTTACGTTGCTAAATGATAGTTATTTTGAAGTAAATTATATATATATAGTGGCACGACCTTAAGGCGTTCCATTTATGGGGTCACATAATTTTACACATGTCAATAATGATTAAATTAGTTGCTTACGAAAATTAAATCATCCTGGTTGAGATGTTTTTCTTTCTATATACATCTATCTCAATTTTATTATACGGTAAATGGTCTCACCATATAGGGATTTGAATGCTATATTTATGGAAGAAACATCTGATAAAAGAAAATAGTAAAGAGCAACAGTTGATTTACAATATATATCATAAGTCCATTTTAAATCGTGGCTAGAAAACAACAGTTTATAAATAAATTCATCTTTGATTATTTGCGTTTTAGCCAAAAAACTCAATTCCCTCTTTATTTGTAAGATAAACACAACTGGAAAAACCATATGTTGTTCAGGGTAGGGTAGTTTACTAGAAGGGTTGTTATTAAAACTCCGAAACGTATCAAATCAGATTACAGAAACCTTCTAATACTAGTTCTGCTTTACAATTTAGAAGCTGACTCGGAAACTGATCATGAACTAATTTCGGAACTTGTAAAACAATGTTGTAAAACCAATGGGATTAATTTAAGTAAGGAAAGCTGAAGACAATTCACTGAGATTTATTAACTACGAGTAGGGCCAATTGTCTAAATATAACGGTAAATATTCTGTATAAAACTTTGAATCCACATTTAAATTTTCAGAATACAATGTTGGCAGGTAGTAAATGTAATTTTAAACAATTTTTTTTATTGGTGTATTGCTTGTAAAAATATATAGCTTATCATTATTCGGATAATAGATAATTCAATGCTAAGATATAAAGAAGTTCTACAGGACTGGATTATCAATCTTTAAAAATTATTATTATTTTTACAAATAAATCATAACTCCTTATATTAAAATATAATAAAAATCGAGTAGATAAGTGTTATGAAGAACAGTGTTAAAACACTGACTTACTTTGCAAAAAAATAAAATTTTTAAATTTCAAAATAATTTTTGCTTTCATAAATTTAATATTCATAAGTTTAATGAAAAATTATTCTTACTGGTGATAAAATATTTATTAAGAAAATTCGCTGAGATTCCATGTTAGATAAATATTTTTAAACTTTCAGAATACAAATACCTAAAAAAGACTAAATTACTTTAAATGTTGAAGAAAAGTAAAATATAATTTAGGTGAATCAAAGTAATGCGATAAAATTTTAAAATTAATATAAAGTTTTAAGAACAATTATATTCTTATTTTTCCTAATCGCAAAGCATTTTAATTACTTTCATTGTTATCATAACACAAAATAATTCTTATTTGTATTTTATATTTGTGAGCTTGGAAAAATTTGTTATTTTACATTTATAAACGCATTTGAAAGTATCTTTTGGCCTTAGGTGATATTTGTAAGTACATCTAAATATTTACCCCATGAAGAATAATATTCTCCAAATCTATGCTGTTCTTCAACCATCCATTCGAATGAGTTTTTATTGAAAATTATTCAGTTTAAAAAGAAATACTTGAAATTCCTTCATTCTTTGTCACAAATATCATTGCAGAACTCGTGGCATGCTCAGTTTAGTAACAGGACAAGAAAGTTAAGTACAGGATTATTATTTACTTGACAATTTTAATAACCTCCTCTTATTTTTCTTGGCTGTTTTGTAAACATATTTTTTAAAACTCTTACATCCTGTTTCCAGCCGTTTATGAAATAAACATTCAACAAGAGCAGATAAAGTATGAAATATTGGGCGGAAACAGTCTAGTAACTGCCTGAGTGGTCTTTGAGACCGTTTGTAAAAGAAAAACTTGAACGATTAAAGAAAGAGAGCAAGTGAAAACACAAATATGACGTTATACTAGTGATTTACGAGGGTAGGTAGAAAGATAATGACTTCCATCTTAAACAGTTGAAAGCGAATACTAAATAATATTGTGCAGACTACGGGAGTAGTAATTTTACTTGAAAGTTAAATACATGTGTCTTTATCCCTTAATGTATAAACCTATAAATATATCCAGTTTAAAAATGTTCAAATGAATAGCTTAACTAACAGGAAATAAGTAAAGCTTTTAAAATGTTTGAATGGACAAAATATAATCATTTAAAATTTGGAGATACCTTTTGTAATAAATAATCGAATTTAACTCTAAGGAATAAATAATTACTAATTCCGTTTATTATGACGTAAAGTCTTTAGAAATTATTTTTTTATCTTCTTCTATAGGATAGTTAATACAAATTTTATTATAGAAAATCTGCAAATTTCATGTTTGTAAGTAGGCTATTTGAAAAAAAAAATTAAAATACAAAATTCCTGTTCAATTTCTAGAGCTTTATTCATTGAAAACAAACATAGATTTACTGTAGATACTTATATACAGATTATATCGATTGAAAAAAAATGAAATATTATATTCTCTAAATAGCATTTAAATGCTTATGATTAACTACAGTTAATAACCTCAATGAAAGAAATTATTGTTCAACGATGATATGGAAAATTTATTTGTGTGAGTATAGTTACCATGGAAATATATTAACTTTTCGTATAATAAACTTGTTGTATTTTGTTCTAGCTACAAAACGGAAAAAAAAATGTTCTGCTTTTAAACTAATAATTATTCCAGATTTCCCCTAAAGCATTTATTTTGGAGTTCATACTCATAAATTCAAACTTCGCTTTCTCAATCTTAGTTGCATAATTATACATATCACGAAGTAATTTAGTTCTTTACAAAATTCCGATTGCATTCTATTTGAAGAGTTGGTTCATACATCAAAGCGAAACATTTGAACAACTACTAAATGATTTTGTTCTTGGAAGATAATCATTTAAGTCATCAATTTATTTCCCCGACTACAAAAAGAATTACAAATACATTAATAGATAAACTTAAATCTTAAGTAGGCATATCTATATCAAGTAAAGCTGAAAGAACTATCTTAAGTTCCATTCCGGCAAATTATTGAAGACATCGATTTTGAAAGTACTTATCTTACAGTAGCACGCTTCAGTAAAGAGCGAACCATATGCCAATGTTCAATAAATCTTCTCCTCTAACAATCAAATGTACAGTAAAATTTAATCAGTTTTATGGAATGCCCACTTTGAGACATCTTGCAGAGTAAAATTTTCCGAATTATTTTTTCTTGCATATCTCTGCTTTCCTCATTCATAGTGATACACCAATATCTATTGATTTTGGGATTCGTTGCACTCATTCTATTCCTTGTTCAAGTTGTAATGAAAGATCATAGCTTAGAAACACTGAGAGACAAATGGAAATCATTCATCCATATTTGATCTTTAAAAACCTTGCACATTAAATTTTCTCATCAGTGTATGGATAATTAAGATTAATAGAGTCTCTTTTAATCTTCATGTATTAAATGCAAATCGGTCTCGCAATATATATATTAAAAAAAAACAAAGATATATTTATTGCAGTTAAAAGATAAAGTCTGGTGGTTTTTATTTATTTATGAAAATATTGATGTCAGTGAAATTTTATTAACTGAAAAGGAGTAAAAATTATGGACAGATTTAGTGTCTAACAAATATAATAGATATAAGACAATGAAGTTTTATTCAGTAAATTATTTAAGACTACAATTTTCAATTTTTAATAAGTAAAATAAAAACGGAAGCATTTAAATCATTCTGTTGTTTTCAGTTAAGTTTTAATAACCAGACCATATGTATAACTTATACGCCTACATAACTGTGTCGTATAATACTATTGTCAACAAATCGAAATATTGACAAACAATGCATTTAAATTTTTAAAATATGGTTAAAATAGTGAATTCAGTTACATTATGTATTTTACAGGTGAGTAAGCTGTGTTTGCATTGAAAAACATTTTACACAATAGTATAATCAAACTTTTTTTTAATCTGTCGAAATGGCCTATTAATAACGAAACAGTATTACAAAATTTGCTATTAAAAACTGTGAAATCAGAAAGTTATTTTAAACCGTTAATTTATTAAAATTAATATTAATTTATTAAACCGAAAGTTATTTTAATTTTTTCTTTTTTATAAAGTCTTTCCTAACTCTACATAAATAATACAGTTCTAATCAGCATATTTCAAAATTAAAATTGAAGCTGTTATAAATATAATCTAAAATACGCACATATAATCTTATCCAAGTAGTATTAAATTAATTTGGTCTATTTGGGTTGGTTTCTTCTAGAATTCTATGGTTATTGTTTTTAACATGAGAACCATTCCAAATCGGGACATACTGCTTAACTCCGAAACCCAATGGATAAGAATATCCAGTGAGATTGGAACTCACGGCATCTGGAACTGAAGCGATTGCTTTACAAGATCGGTTATCATTAACTGTAGCCAATAGAATAATACAACAATTATTAGATCCTTCTTTTTATCATACTTTAATCTTTAAATGAGTCCACTATGAATTTCTAATATATATATATATATATATATATATATATATATATATATATATATATATATATATATATATATATATATATATATATATATATATATATATATATATATATATATATATATATATATATATATATTATAATATATATATATATATATATATATATATATATGTATATATATATATATATATATATATATATATATATATATATATATATATATATATATATATATATATATATATATATATATATAGAGAGAGAGAGAGAGAGAGAGAGAGAGAGAGAGAGAGAGAGAGAGAGAGAGAGAGAGAGAAAGAAGAGAGAGAGAGAAACATAGTCGTCAATGTATTGGGAAGTGAGAGAAGTTTCAGCTATTTGATCAGTTCCGATGCTACTTTTTTCTGATTACGATATTATAGCTGTTTAATAATACTGGCATTTTTTTTTCTTGTTCATTGCATTAGCCATTCCAACTTTAAAAGATATATATTTCTCAGAAGTATAATACTTAAATTTTTAATTTAAAAGGAAATGATGGGAGGTCTGATATTTGCTAAAAGTTTTAATGTAAGAAAAATAATAAATAACGTGATGATTATTAATTGATTATCTTGTTTCGGTATTTTAAATTTAAATTAAAAAAAAACAATTGTATTGATTATGACAATACAAGCATATTCATGCAGACTTAATAAGGAAAATAAATTAATTACAATTTAATGTATATTTTAACTTAATAATATCTGAAGAAACTACAAATTTGTAGTAAAATTGTCTAATGAATAAAAGAATATATATTTATAATATGTATGATATATAAAAATTTATTTCAAAATAAACAGCGATATTATTTTATTCAGTTTTAAAAAATATCCAAAACATAAATACATATAAATTACCATTCATTTTAGAATTTTCTTTAAATAATACATAACTATTTTAAATTTATGTGGTGCATCGAAACATATTCATGTTCCCCTTAATAGGGAGAGTACAATAATAATTATTAAATTGTTAATTCAACTGGACAAAGTCTGTAACTGAATGAACTAAGGATTTGTAAATAGAAATATGCTGTATAATAATGACATATAATGGCATGTTCATGTCTCTAGATTTGCAGGCGTGTCTAAGAAATAACATATTCGATCTTATTCGAATTTCGAGATTCGAATTTAGAATATGATTAAGGTGTGAGAATGCATGTAGCACGTAGAGCTGAATAGACTTATTCGTAGATTTCTCTCATTTCCAAGCAACATCCTCAACATATCACATCATAATTAAATCTGCATAATACAGAGACGGCGCATGTTAAGCGCAAATTAAGGCGTTGGAAGACGTGGTCTCAGCAATATTAGCATGAATTAATATTGGAGATATCATCAAAGAGCCAGTTTCATGAAAT
>CM063502.1:87220451-87237951 GCA_032207245.1 Pardosa pseudoannulata
GGATAAGAAGCTTCAAAACCAATGTATAATCAAGATAGCCTCTGGAAATATTATTAAGGAAATTTTAGTTGGGGTTAGTAAGAGTTGTGTAGAATAATGTTCTCCAACGAATACCTCTTCATTGTGAGATATAATTATGGCCTCCAGTCAGTTAGTAAAGAGAAGTAAACAGGTTACGCACTACATAATGTTCAGGAATGTCATTGCTTGTTCAAGGCTTCGTGGTGTTGGAAATATTATGCACATGGTAACACACCGCTTAAAATCTTTGAGTGAGGTACTAGATGAGATGCTAGATTTTAGCAGTTTTATAGAAAGGTGAATTTCGATAATGTTCATCTTTTCTATAGGTGTGGAAGGATATAAACTATATGATTATGGGTATCATGGCAAAGCGGGGTGACATAAGACCACTAGACTCACTAAAAATAGGAAACATTGATATCTGAAACAGTGTATCTACTCTCCAGATTCCAATCCAATACATTAAGCCTGGGATGTTCTTAACATACGAATTAGTTTTCATTGCTAGATCCCACCAAACTGTGCAAGAATTAAAAAGTTTAGAAAGAATGTAGTAATGTAACCCAAGAACGTCGCAGCAGCTTAGTAAACATCGTCAACAGCAAATATAAATTATGAACTAGTGTAGCTGAAGAGAGCATATTCTCTACTGAGAAACTGGTATCTCTCCAACAGAAAAGTGCATTTTTTATGATTCTATAAATTTGTAAAGTAGGTATGTTTTCTTATTTTTTGCTACATTGCTTCTTATGCGGTAATATATATGCAATATAGGAAAGAAATAATATTGTAATATGGGAATAACAGATCTAGGAATAAGCCCCCTGAAAACAAAATGTAATAAGGGAAAAAACCCTACACGGACCCTAAGTGTGAGAAACAAACAAGACCTCCAGCAAACACACAGATGTGATCCACCTGTGGGCTATGAAGGCGCTATTTTTTATTCCCTTTTGATGTTACAGAAGTCGTAAAATCAAACGGATATATCCTTCTAACACTATAAAGTCACATAACTTGCTGGAATTAATCCCCACGTCAGACACCTGTAGCCTCACAAGATAGCGTCCCAAGCTCTCTGTTAGGCTTGACTAAAAACAAAAAGGAAAAGATCAAGAACGAATGAAGAGGTTCCCAAACACAACTTCGAAAAATTCTAAATGGTCTGCCACAAAAACACCCCGCGAAACTCCATAGTGTAAGATTTTATATTTTCGATAAATAGCTAATATTCTGTATCCAACCATCAGTTAGAAAAGGTGACCTTCTCTCACCAGCCGTGAGCTCGTCAGTTAATATGTTCTTTCCCCAGTCGTGAGTTAAACTATTCGTGTTAATCAGTTTAGTCATGTGTTTGAGAAGAGACATGAGAATGATCTCTCTTGCTAGCTCAGTTATGTTGTTAGATCAGTTTTATGATAGACCATTCTCAGTTTTGATTCTGCTGACAACAGTACCTCGCATTAAGATGCCTCATGTATTGGAATATCAACGATAAATAAAGACTCTGGATGAAAACTAGTGTCCTGATTGCTTAATAAAAGACGGACAATCCAGGACATGACATGTATATATATATATATATATATATATATATATATATATATATATATATATATATATATATATATATATATATATATATATATATATATATATATATATATATATATATATATATATATATATATATATATATATATATATATATATATATATATATATATATATATATATATATATATATATATATATATATATATATATATATATATATATATATATATATATATATATATATATATATATATATATATATGTATATATATATATATATATATATATATATATATGTATATATATATATATATATATATATGTATATATATATATATATATATATATATATATATATATATATATATATATATATATATATATATATTATATATATATATATATATATATATATATATATATATATATATATATATATATATATATATATATATATATATATATATATATATATATATATGATAAAGTGAATTTATTTCTGTTACGTATATACTTGCATTACTTTCTTCATTGCCTGAGATTATTTATTTAAATATGTTTGTGCTCCTTAGCAATTGTCAAGCATTGCATAGTTAAATTTATGACTCTAACTAAAATGTATACTTTCAAACAAAAAAATAAAAACAAATTTTCTCTGTTAGACATGAGACTGCTTTGAGAAAATTAAAATGAATGAATAAAGTATATTAACGTATTAACAGGAAAAACATTTAAAAAGTTGCCTCTTTTAACTAAGAGAATGTCTTCTGAAATGAAAATACTGTTGTAAGAACCTTCGTATTATTCTTTTTTAAAGAATTCCTTGAACTCTTTGTTCTCTCCCAATTTTACTTTGTCTCACTTATTTAAAGGTAGATACATCACAGACAATCACATTAAGCATGAAATCTTCTCTTCTTTTTTAGAAATTTTCCAACGATTTGTTTTTATGGCAAAAGAATAATTTAGAATCATTCTACTTATGGCTACAAATCAAGATTTGAAGTAACACAAAGATAAGAATTAACTTTTTTGAAAACAGTTAGAAGATTATTATTATATTCATAGTAAGAAGAATAAAAAATCCAAATGTGATCCATTATAAAACAAATATTTCAGAAATGCAGATATATATATATATATATATATATATATATATATATATATATATATCAGATTAAACTTTAACAAATAATTTCATGTGTTTTGCAAAAATAATTTCATGAGTGATACCTATTCAGAAAATATTTTGTATTGAAGAACATTAGGAAAATAGACATAGTAATCGAAAATGAATATCTTTAGGAAATTAAATGACGCCTAAAGGGGAATTTCGTAAATAGTTCTAAGTTTAAATACACACACAGATATATATATATATATATATATATATATATATATATATATATATATATATATATATATATATATATATATATATATATACATTTGAAATTATCGTGCTATATAACTTATAAGCAGAATGTTATACCTTTAAATGCATGAAGTTATTGTAATTCATTTTAATATAGTATGTACTTTTGCAGATATAATCTTAACTCTTGTAAGATAATCCATAGATTTCGTTGTAAATGCATAATCATAGAGTTAATATCGACAGAGTAACTATTAGTCGAAGTTAGTAAGTTAGTGTTTGTAGAACTATATTTTCTGGGTTGTTATCATTAAGAATAACAAATATGTTTCGTTCTATTATGAAAATAATATCATATTATTTCATAGCCTTTGTTGCTCAAATGTTTTATGTGTTATTGCATATAAGTTTAAGCAATATGTTACAAACTTAATAAATTGTATCAAGCCATTTTGTGGAGTAGTATAATCATACAAGAAAGACATGATATTTAGAGTTATTTATTGCATTTTAACTTTATTATTTTAATATTATACAATGCTTATATAAACTGTTAGTACATACAATTAATTTATTTCAAATATAATACATGAAGTATATTGCTTTATAAAATTTGAAATTTTCCTTTGAGTAATTTATTAGAAATGTTAACATTTCAATGAAATTTAGATAAATTTGTTTCGAAAATATTCTGAAAACAATCATAGAGTAATGATTTTACGGTTTCTGTGTTTTCTTGCAGCATTAAGTAATTTCTAAATACGCAATTTTGTGTGAATTATTTATAAGTATCAAAATAAATTTTTAAGAAAATTTCGTATGTCACTAATAATCGCAACCTACCACAACGAAAAACCAGTAACATAGCGCAAATAAAACTTAAATTTATCTATCATGAACATGGCATAATAATAGAAATTTGAGACAAAAAAGTGACTGCGAATGTACGTAACCATTTTGAGAAATGCAGATAAATACGCCACATTAAACAGTTAGGTTGAAATTAGAATCTGTGTACGGCTCGTACGTTAGCGCTTTTACCAAAATGTATTAATGTTAAAGCCTTTAAAGAACTCTTACTATCTTTTTAGATGTTAATATCATCATAGTACGAAATCTAAAGTCCTGTTGCTTATATATGTCTCAGGAAAATATTTCTATTTTTCCTAATAACAGTAAGACTGTGTTGTTAGTAAATAAAAATTAAACTTTCCGATTAACGAAGTATTGAACACACACTGAATTCCTTCCTGCATCCATTTCTATACCCTGTATGGTTAAAAAAATAGTAATCCACCAATGCTTTTCTTTGGTATTGCTTATTTTGCATGCCGTGAAAGCCTTAATTCGCATAAATCTCACTTTATGACACATCTATTCATTAATGCTGATTTATTTATTTATTATTAAGATTTATAATACTGATATAGATTTCTCCCCAAAAATGTATTTGTTTCAATCATTCCTTACCATACACGTTCGCATTCTAGAGTAAAAAAATATAAAAAATTAAAAAGTACTCTATTTAGTACTTTTAATAATTAAATAACTGGATCAAATGAATAATTTGTCAGTTAGACTTAAAGCAATCAACCAGTTAGATTGAGTGTTACTTTGCAAGAAAGATGTAAAATTTTTTATTTCATATATGAGTATAATTTCTAAAGCAAGTACATAAAAAGTGTGCAGAAGTATGAAAATATAACCATGTTTTTAACTATATTTATAAGTAATTCTTTTTAAAAAGATATGTTTTTATTTAAAAACAATATGAATATGTTAAATGAAATATTATATTTTCGCTAGAACAAATAATATTAAATTTTGTATAATACTTAATATAAAGGTTTTATAATTTTTGAAATTTGCATGTAATTGTATGAATTATTATTTGTTTAATAAACTAATACGAATAAATAACTCAAAATCCTATCATACTTCAAATTCTGGTAACGTATACCTTAAGTAAACATCAAAAATATGTGTGAGAAAAAAATGCTATTAATTTAGAGAAAAAAAGAGAAATTACCTGTTTTCGAAGATATAGTTAAATATTGCTCAAGTTCTAGAAAAACTGCTGAATATTCAAAAATATCAACCCTTTAGAAAAACTCTTTTTGATTATTAATGGAACAATTGATTAATATACTTTGTTATCGTTGAGTCTATTAACTGCTTTGAGGACCATATACTTGAAAGAATTTACGTTAAAAATCTTTTTTCATATATTCCCAAGAACGCTAGTTAAAAAGTGAATAATTCATTTTTAAAATGGCACCTCAGTATCGGTCTGGGATTGAATTTACACTTGATTTATTAAAGATGGGACAAGAAAGAAAACTATAAAAAAGATCGTGATACATTTTTAATTTCTCCTTTTTAGAAAATGAAAGAAAGATATTCTATCAGTATTACAATAATTGCTGCATCGTAAATATTTATTTAGATGCAATGGGTATAATTTTTCATTTTCACTCGTAAAAATGTCATTACAATGGAAAAATCGATTTCTTTTCTGGCTAGATATTTCAGTTTGAATATATAATTTCTGTTTGATAGCTTTCATAAATGTACTTCTGTTATTATATTTTTATAGTAAGCCATGAATCTTTGTATAGATTAGAAACATAAAATATAAACTTTCTTTTTTTCTCTAAAGTATTTTGTAACGTGAAGTAATTAAGTAAATTTATTATCATAACAAAAAAAGTTATAAACTATTTTCTTTGAATCACGCAGAAATATTAAGAAATCGATAATTTAAAATCGAAAAGAATATCCATTACATTCATAATAGAGCAGGATTCATTTCTTATTCACATACAGAAAATGACACTTTTACGTGATACAAAACATTACTTGAATTACGATATATTGTATTTTACTTTTAAGTGAAGCAGTAAATCTTCTATTAACAGAAAGTTGCCATTAAATCTGAAAAGTAAATATAGGTAAAAATAAAGAGAATGCTAGATCTATGGATTTTTCATTAAAATAGTTAATTGTACGTAATTATATGCACTATCTAATGTTAGCAGAAACAGTATAAAAACCTCAATAGATATAAAAATTAAAAAAGAAACCATTGCAAATTGAATATATATGTCTTCCAAATTTTGGAATAATATGCTATAACTTTAATTCAGAGGGCTAAATTTCTGTGTTATAAATGTTAGAAAATGTGTTATCTATGTTAGAAAATCATAATAATCATTAAAGTTTTCACCTTCATAGAAATCGTAATTAGAGTTTAGATAAAGTATTACACATAAACATTATTAAAACAAAACTAAATAGAGATTTCCTCTTTGCAGAGGACAATTTCTTTGTGGGAAAGCCTGAGTGATTTTTCTACGGTTTGTGGTTATTATAAGATACATTTTAGTAGTCTAAATTAATGGATTACATATTATTACATATTAAAATATGAAACTTTTAGAATAAACAAATTATTCTAAAATGACTTAAGGATAAAATAAGGATAGCAACATGCACATTCTGTATTCTATAATATTACATAAGATAAAATTGCCTTAATTTATTATGTAATTACTTTTTTAGAAATGAGTTATATTCTCTCACTTATTTAAAATCAGTATCACTGTTTATTTTCTATATAAATTGCGATATACTTTACAGGTTTGAGATTGGTACCATTAATTATTTACACTATAAAACTTCACTATGAATTTGCTATTTTTAGATTTACACATATACCAATGAGAAATACCTATAGTTAGAAAGTTAAAGCACTGTTAAAGAAGAAAACCTATAGAAATCCACAATGACAAAGGATTGTTGATCAGATATTTTTAAAATCGAAGGAATGTACTATAAAACACGTGCAATGCTACCCAACAAGTATACGTAGAAAATTAAAATTGTCCATTAAGAGGAAAGTGGGCAGTGCAAAGCGGTTTCTAAATTTTATAATTTGTATTTATCAAACATGCCCTTATATGCACTTAGATTACTAAAGATAACTAAATAAAGCACATTAAATATTTTAAATGTAATAAAGATTTTTGAGTTTTTGAATTTTCTTAATATTAATGAAAAATATGGATGTTTGAATTTAAATTCTAAATTTAAATGAAAGTTTATTATTGTAAATTATATCTAAGCTTAAAATTACAGTTTTTAAAGTATTTTATCATTTTTTTGGTAAAAATATATCAGAAAAATTTAAAAAATTTAACGTAATATCTATTTAAAAAAAATATTTTAATATTTTTAAAATGTAGAATATGATTAATTTATTTTTACTGAAATATATGTATATTTGTATAATATATCATAATTCTAAGTTAGTAGTTTATAAATTATTTAAGATGTCTACCATTATCTTAAAACTATTAAGTATGTTTTTCAAATAACATAAATTCTAAAAAAGTGCTAGATCAATTGACAACTTACGATTTTATTAGTTTTTTTACTTCAAAAAGATATTGCACAAATTAAGTATTATTAAGTATTAAGTTGCAGTTGTTTTAAAGTATGGTACATCTAAACAAAGAACCTTCTAACACGTAGAAGATAATAAAATACTATAAAATGTGTATTTTTACCCTAATATTTATTTTAAATAATTAGTGATATGTGTTATTCTATCTTAAGTTTATATAAAATGTCTATTCACTAATTTTTGACAGAATATTTAACATTAATATATGAATAAAGCTCTTCAGATTTATTACTAGATATTTCAGTGTACAAAGCAAATTATAAAATATAAATTTTTAGAAATAAATTTGAGACAAAGTTTATTTGTATAAATATTTACCAGCGAGAGAAAATACGAGTGGGAACTATAAAATTAATTTAGATATTACTAACACATTTCTCTTCTTATTTATACTACAATATTATTATCATTAAATAAGTTGTAATATTTATCAGTTGAATATGAAATGTATTACGGAGAAAGAATATAAATTTAAATAATGCATTGTGATGTTTGAATTAGGTTCAAGTACAACCGAAATTAAAATTTTAGCATTAAAAATCAATATTTATTTTTTGAAATATGGGTTTAAATTTCACGCATTTAAAATTCTGAAATTTGTGAATTTACAAAGTACTTATTTTAAAAATATTTGAACAATAATAATAGAAAATTTCCCTTCATTCCCAAAATGTTTCCATAATTTACTGTGAGATTAAATAGTTTTCACCCATTCCTCTAAAATTATAAAAAGATAACATTTTTTAGTTCTTTTTGATTTCCTTAAAAATTCTGATTTATGGTGTCAGTTAAAGTCATAAAGTATCACTCAAATTATATCTATCTTCTTTATTTACTGGATCTATGAAAAGAAAAAAATAATGTACTGCAACAAGTTTTGTTACAGATACACCAAGAAGAAATTGATATAAATTTTATCAAACCATGGACACTGATTAATATGTATTGAATCTTATTGAATTCAATAAAAAAGTATTCTAAAACAACTTAAGGATAAAATAAAGAATAAAATGAAAAACATTTTTGTTTACTCTAACTAAATTATTAACAAGCACAATGGTCCAATACGTTTATCTTATATCGAAAGCTACCTGGCATTGGATTTTTTTCATTCTATTTATTTTTAAAGATTAGATAAATAAAAGTACGAATTTTACATTCATAAGTAAAATGTAGCCATTATTTAACAATGTCTTTACATATTCTTTACACATTTCTGAAAATTATGACAGCCGAAAGATGACTGAATGGTAGATTGCTGAACTTCGGTACCGGACAGATTGGAATCTCCTGCTGGTTCAAATGTTCCTAAATGTTCAGAATTGGCTGTAAGCAGTAAGGCCCGGTCTCATTAGGCTTCGTGATAAAAGCAGTAGACTAACGCTAAACACCAAACCTATTTGAATCTATGATAACAGAATTTGTTTTTCAGATACTATTATTTTATTAGAAATTTTATTATTAAGGTGTATGCCTCAAAAATTTCTCCGTATTGAAATGATGTTCTTTACTTTCTGATGTACAGTGAAAAATAAAACAGTATTCTATTGCTTTTATCGACAATATTAACATCGAAAAATGAACCAGAGAGAAAAACTGAAGAATACTCAAAATGACTTTAAAATATGTATTATTTTATATTACTTTATATTATATGGTATTATTTATTTTATTTATTGTATTATTATTATTTATTATATTATATTGTTATTATTTTATATTATAATTATAAATGAATTTTGATACAGATAAATAAAATAAATCACATAAGTTAACAAATATTTTAGCTTAGAGTATGAAAATGGATAGCTAATTCAGAGATCTGAAAATATCGTGAAGAATCTAAAATCTTTTAGTGTATGTGTAAAATTTTAATAGAACATAACTGTGTGTTGTAATTGCCATAAAATATTTATATTGAAAGAATAACTATTTATGTTAGTAAGTAAATTGTTAAATAGTATCAGTGTAAATACTTTCAGTGGAATATTTTAAACTATAAAAGCATAAGATTTTATACGGTTTTCATCATAAATTACTATTTCAGACTTATCATTTCAGTTTAAGTCACCAGAACCCCTTCCTATCAAAATGTTCTTCATTATATCACTCATGTTTGGAAACGAAAACAAAATAATACTGCAATTTTAACAATCGAGGACACCAAGAAAAAAATTAAATAAAGGTAATACACACTTGTACTGATAGATAAATTGTACCCATGAGTGCAATCTCAGTGATAGTTTAAATCAAGCAAATTATTATAAATCAAAATGATTTTCCTTGGTTTACTCATGTATAGAACGAAACAAAATAAAATATATTATTGCAATTTTGATAATGTTTTTAAGTTTACGTCGGGATGGAGAACGAATAGGCCATCTCCTTACGATCAGCCTAAAAAATTAGCCTTTGCAGAAAAGTTTTCAGAGGACAAAAATTCAAGATTAATGCTGGCTAAGGAAACATAAACTCTCACGTGGTTAAAATTCATAACCTCTCCCTTAAGACATAGAGAGCAGGACTGTTTTTTACACCAAATTGGTACAAGTGTCCTTGGAGATAGTCTAAAATTTGCAGGGAAGGTCTGTCAGGGAAGATTCATTGAGACTGGGTTATAGAGCAGAGTCTTCCTGACTTTTCCTTTAGATCATTCTCTTGACTTCTGAGAATGGATTCTCTTGCAGACTCGAGATAGCTGAAAATGACTGATTGCCCACACCGATAACACAGATTCGCACCAATAAGACATAGCAGAAGTGTTTTTCACACCAATTTGGTACAAATGTAATTGGCGATAGTCTTGTGGGAATTCTAAGATATGCAGCAAAGGTCTGTCTGGGAAGACTTTGAGACTGGGTTATAGAAAGGTTCTCCCAGATTTTTCCTTTAGAATCATTCTCTTGATTTCTGATGTTGGATTTTCCTGCAGACTCGAGATAACTGAAAATGACTGACTGACCACGACAATAAGGCACCTATAAGACTAATAAGACACATTAACACCAATAAAACATAGAGGCGTGTTTTCACACAAATTTGGTACAAGTGCCCTTGGAGATAGTTTTGTCAGAATTCTAAGATTTGCAGCAAAGGTCTGTCTGGGAAGATTCATTGAGACTGGGTTATAAAGCAGGGTCTCCCAGACTTTTCCTTTAGAATCATTCTCTTTATTCCTGAGATTTGATTTTCTTGCAGACTAGAGATAGATGAAAATGACTGGCTGAGCGACGAGTCGATAGAGTGCTGAGGAAGACAATTTCGATAGTAGGGAGAGCGAAAAAAATTAAAATAATAAGAATAAATTTTGTGCTAATAAATAAATTATTCTCATAATTCCAATTTTAATTTAAATATTTTAATAGGTTCCCTTCAAACCGTAGAAAAGAACGTTTTCTTTTTTTTTCTTTTTTTTTAAATTTTTAATCAATTCAGTTTAAATTTAGACTTGCTGTGTCAGTTTAAGTCACAAAAAACCTTCGTATCAGAGTGATTTTCTTTCTATTTTTATGTATGAAAACGAAATAAAAACTCCAATATTGCAATTTTGACAGTAGTGACACTGAGAAAAAAACATTAAGATGAATTGCTGGCCAAACATGCAGGCTGATTAAAAATGTTCTGTAATTTCTTGTATTAAAAGATAAATGAGATTTCTAGAAAAATATGAAAAAGGAAATATCACACAATAGACAAATATTTTGGTTTACAATACGTAAATGATTGGAAGATATAAAGATCCGATTATAATCTTTGCTGATGCTTGTATATTTTTATTAAAATATAAATTCTTGATAGGGGGTTGTCAAAAGAAAAAAAGTCTTTATAACGCATTTTATTTGCCTTCAAGAGGGGAATAAATGATTGAGAATGAACGGAGAGCAATTAATCTTGACTAAAGAATAAAAGTTATTGTTGGACTAATTATTTGGTTGTATTGTAATTGAAACCTATATGAAAACAGCTCATTGTATCCTTTTACTAGAAATAAAAATGGAGAAGAAATATCAATTTATTATCCTATGGGAAAAGTAATAAGATATTTTTTCTTTTGGGGGGATGGGGAGAAAAATACTTATATAATAAATGTAAAATATTTAGTGAAGACCCAATTTTTCTGGAAGCTTTCTTTTCATTTTCTATGAAAATATTTCTTAATACAAATAGACTGCATGCATGGAATTTGTTGTTAACGAAAATGTGATACATTTTTTTGTATGTATGTCAATTAAAAATCTGACCGAAATTTTTAAAAGTATGAATTTTAACATAAAAAATTGTCTGGATTTTTTATTTCAGTCATTTAATATCAGCTTCATATGTTTAAGATTATAAAATTTATAATAATGTCCTTTAGGTAGTTTACTATCCCTACTTACAGCTAAACGTTATAGTTTAATTTATGTTTTTGAGACAAAAATGGAATAATTGAAATAATCCTGCTGTTAATTTTTATTCTTTTTTTTTATTCTGAAATCTAGACAAACGTTTTTATAGATTTTTATTATTCTTTTAAAATTGTTCTTTATATAATATTTTATGCTTTCAGAACTTTGTAAACAGATTCAAACTAATTTTAACTACAGTTTAATTACAAGAAATAGTATATTAAATATAATGCATCCTTGGTTCATCGCTTTTAAACATGAGAGAAATAAAAAACGGTGAATTTGGGGAATCGAATTAAAGTTAAGAAATGTAAAATTAAGAAAAGTAAGAAGTTATTTATTTACTACACTAATTGTCAATATTTGATATATCGTAAAAAATGACTTTTATTTAGAATGACACTTAAAAAAAATCAATAGATACCTCTTTTTTAACCTCTATTGAAGTTAAGGCGACACTGCATTTGAGGGGTGTGTACTCTACCTTAATACCTGGGTACCATGAATAGAAAACAACTATGGTACCACAGTATTATAGTTTTAACGTGCCCATGGCTATATGAAGCTATTTTTCAAACATTTCATCTCATATAAAATATGTATTCCATCGAGATACTTCAGGAAAAACAAACTTTAAAATATCACTCAAGCACTGATGAAATGGTTACCTTTTAACTCACCCTAATATTCTATAATTTGTTAAATTCTTTTCACATTATCCAGCTAACAAATGACACCTACTCCTTCTTCAAATAAGAAAAAATGGACAATATTTTCCTTCTCCTGTGCATACACTTACTACCGGACATCATTAATTAACTTCCTATATTATAAGGTCAATTATAACAATTCTTCAGCATGACTTTTATAACAGTATTAAAATACCAAAAACGTTTGCGCAGAAATTACAAACTTCAAAAGTTAAGGTAGTATAAAACCATATCATCCTTGTTAATACACAATTTAAAATTTTATCTTTGTCCCCTGGATGAAATAGAGGAAGCGTGCGGCATGACAATCGGTACAGGACCTTATTATTTCTAGCAACGCTTTTCCTGCAAGTAAACTATCATTTATACTGTGTGCTTTCAAAATTGATTTTATTTTGGAGATAACTTCATTCTGTTCAAAAAAAGAAAAAACGTTTATCAGCCAGAAACAATGCTAAATATTTAAACCAGTTCACTTAAAACTATCAAAACATTACTTTCTTGATACCAAAGGGAGGGATCAAGCTTTATTGACGATAGTTGTAGAAAAACATTTAAGCAGCAAACGACGAGTGTGAAAATATGAATAATGTGGAAACCACAGATGTTACACTGTACATATGAGCCGAATATATTGAATCTTCTATTTCGAAAACCCTGTAAATATGCGAAACGAAAATTCTTCAAAACTCATCACAATGAAAGGGGTTATAGTCTTAACACTTTGCACTCAAGTGGTGACTCTCGCTCACCACTTTGTCTGGTGCGAAAATTCGATGAGCTGTGTAAACTATTTATGTTTCTTTATTTAGCGATTGATATCGTGTTTATGATTCTGATATCATTCTTATCGTTTTTTTTCCTAAGAACTGCATACATACCCTTACAAAGACGACGTAATGTCACTTTCAAACTAAGTGCGTTTTTCCTATCTGAGATTACCATCTGAGGTACCATGAAGCCTTCTGCATTTTCGGCATCAATTCGAACTTGACAGCCTTGCCCGAAGGAACATAAAAATTGAAATTTCTTACCCCTATTACCATGGAACGTAGTAATGAAATACACTCGAACTTCGACTTCAACCTCAAAATTCGAGAACATCCTCCTAAATGGATATCTGCTTAGCGTTCTAACAGGAGTCTGCTCTAGAAGAAATAAGACCGGCAAAAGACATCAAACGACTTGCTATTGTGAAACATGTTACGACAAGAAGGGCATGCATCTCGACAGTTGTTAAGTCAAATACCATACAAAGCAAATTACATAGACTAATGTTTAAGAAATTATCTTCGTAAAGATATAAAGACAAATTGAATGTTAAAATAGGAAAATTCCATGTTACTTTATGTGTGAAATCACTTTAAATTAGAAGTGAGAAATTTACCAAAAGCGCCCCGACACGCTTCAAGTTGAAGGTCTCGAGTGCAAAGGGTTAATTTTATGTTAGATATGGGTAAAGTTCCAGAAAATATTCTTGATCAGTTAAATTTTAAAGCTTTGGTTTATATATATATATATATATATATATATATATATATATATATATATATATATATATATATATATATATATATATATATATATATATATATATATATATATATATATATATATATATATATATATATATACATATATATATTATAAAAAGTCATAATAAAACTAAATATTTTAATAACATTTAAACTGATCGTTATATTAAAAGATTTACATTAATATTTTTTACTCCATTTAAAAATAAAACTCTTTTCAAACAACCTAAACATTTTAAAAATTTATGGATAGAGAAAAACATACAGTGCTGATTTACGATAGTGGGTGTATTCATTCTTAATAGATTTTAAAATAATATATATTTTTATAGAACTGTACTCAAAACCATAAAATGAATGAGATCTAAACAACAATGAAAGGGAAATGTTCTTAATATTTCAATTGATGTTACAGCAGTTACTATTTTTCTCTTCCAAGAAATTTGATTTGTTTACTTGTGATTAATAAATATACAGTATAAAATTGAAAACATCAAATTGATATGCAATGGTCTAGATATGGTTTTGTTTCGAGTACTAGGTTTTGCTTTATTAGAGCCAAGGGTTTTTTCTTGCTTTGAGGTCCAAATGTATACTGTTCAGTTACGAGATAACGGATTACATTGGGTCGGAGCATGTTCTTTAGCACTATTTATTCTTTTAAAGTTTCGAAAGGTATACCTGGTATGTAACCTGAGATGACATGATGTAAATCTAACTGGGTATCAAAAATCGTCTGTCTCGTTGACTTTAAGAGGCTTTGACGTCATCAAAGAATAGCTTTCAAAGGACACATGCTACACTGGACAGCCATTTGACGTTAACTATGTCCATTCGACGCCCAAATAACAACTCGGATGCCATCTAGCTGTCTAACGGAACCTTGTAAAGTTTAGCAATATTTTAGTATTATAATAATATAAAAGTTCTTAAATGTTAGTTAAAATATTTTATTTTCCTAAAGATAGCTAAATGATAAAGCTATGATTTTTCTAACTGGAGTTCGCTTGTTCAAATTCCAATGCTGCCATGGATGTTCGTAGCAGTTCGGAATCTGCTCTAGGCAGTAGGTCTCATTGGCCATCGTGAGCAAAACATTATACCTTAGCTCTCCAAAGAAACCTAAGATATTTCCTTTCGTGTGTGCCGAATATTTAAGTAAGATATTTCAAATGTTATATACTTTTACAGTAAAACTTTAGTTTGTGTACAGTTAGGTTGATTTGTGTTACGGTTAGTTTTATTTTGAACTACCCATGCCAGCAGTGATATTCAAAATCATGGATTTTAGTACGAAAGAGAAGCTCCTTATTAATTGACTATCTCCCGGAGTGTAAAACAGTAGGTTAATTTTCTATAGAATATTTTTATTTATACACATTTTTAAAGAATTCTCTATTTCAAACCAATTTCCTTTTTGTAGATTTTTATGTGATACATATTTATTGCAACAGTATTATTTTTCTTCAAATTAAGAATACAGCAATATAAAGTATTTTAAATATCAAACTGCTATGTCTTTCACCTTCTTCTTACTTAAAATCATGAAAAGTTTATAAATGTGAATCTGAGAAAAGGGCAAAGTAATATATCGAATAAGAAATAAATAGTTTAAAAAAAAGGTACTGAAAATCGTAGCATAATATAAGATATATACATAAAAGGAAGATAAAAAAGGAACATAATATTTATAGCAGGAAAAGCGATCAGTATAAAAATGAAAGTGAAATGTTATTAATATTTCTAGCGTTCTTACAGCAGGTATCTTTCATCACTTCCATAAAACTAATAAAACATTTGTTTGCTTTTGATTAAGAAACTTGAAACGTTTTTTCTTCATCTTTGTGCTGCAACGTCGATGATTTATCTTGTTTAGAAAATATGGCGTCGAATCCGAATAAATGCTTTTACCGTTCTTTTAAAGCTCAAAAATTAAAGTGAAAGTTGCAATGGGAGCTCTGTAATGTTAGAAATCAAAAGGTATTTAATATATTTTTAGAAGGAAATAATATTCTTGTAAAAAATGAAAAAGTTTCTCCCTTTTAATGTTTAATCGCTGTATAAAAAAACGTAAAAGATAAAACTAAAGATTTGGTTTTTCTTATTTCACTGTTGACTCTTTTACGTGAAAAAAAAATTAGCAGCAAAAGGGAAAAACGTTTTCATTTATTCAAAACCTTTAATGTCAGTTTTGTATTCAAGTTTTACATCTTATACTATAAAAAAATAAATAAATAAAGAGTGGAACTGGAAGTAAAAGATTCTGTCGAACATTTGAGACACAGAAAAATCTCGTGTAAAATATAAAAATCTCAAGAATTCAAGTACTCACCTAGTGTGAATGATTGACAAGGGACACGGCCAGAAAGTACTTTTAAATTGGACATCTTGATAGACGACACCCTATGTCATTTGGCATAGAAGAACATAGAAATAGAATTCCCAAGAGAGTATGACGATCGTAAATGTAAAAGAGCAATAGAAATGGGATCTTGTGTGACAAAGGACGATTTTGCAGGTTATAAAACAAAACTAAAGGTTGTAACAGAAGTAACTCTCTAAGACTATTTTGCACTACTTATAATGTTAGTCACTCGAATCTGCAACAGTAAATCAAAAATATAACGCCCTGTTTCCTTTTCTGTGAATTTTTACATTTTATACTTTCTAAGATAGTGTTTCTCAAAACATCTTTCACTAAGATTCCATTATTAAACAATTGCTCTGAACTTGTCTTCTGTAATACTTTTATTAGATATCTGAATTAGCTATCCATTTTCATACTCTAAGCTAAAATATTTATTAATTTACTGTATTAATTTAGTCTCAAAATTATGATACATAAAAATAGAAATTTTAAATGATATTAGATATCTTGTTATAGCAGAAAATGAAAAAATAATTCTTTAAATCAATCCACTTTCTTATTCATGCTCAAAAATCATAATTATAATTCAAGTGCAAATATAAGGGTGAGTTAGTCAAAATAAAATTAATCTTGTATGTTGGTATAAACGTATTGTAGGAGAGCAACATATAGGTCAAATACAATATCCACTATTTTTATTGGTATAACAAGATTTCAAGCAAAATGGTTATTTCAATGCTGAAAATTTCCCTCAACAGAATTATCTAAAAACTGCAAAAATTTAATGAGATGTATGCTTCTTTATTGTTTCCACTGCATATGTATAGCAATTTCTCAACCTTTTGATGAGAAAAGTGTTCAATTATGAGATAAAGTATATCCAAGCCTGATGGCAAGCACTCACGGTGAGAGAAAACTTATGATAAATGATATTATTTAATATCCAGTAAAGAGTATATTTATTTTAGACTCCTTGCTAAGGGGACAAATTGTACTTCACAAAGAGAGAAAAATAAAATAGACTTCATTGAAATGACAAAAAATTAAACCCTTATTTTATATTAGCTACTCTCTTGTT
>CM063502.1:87247951-87290451 GCA_032207245.1 Pardosa pseudoannulata
TCTAATGCTGTAAAGTTTTACCCAGGAGAACAATATAATGGTAAGCAGACCGTATTTTAAAATTTACATACCAAAGTATCCTATATTTGTTCTAAACATTTTCAATTTTTTCAGAATTTGAAGATAAATGCAACCCTAATGGATTGAACACTTATCTTTTAAACATCCTGAAATATATAAAAGGAAAAATATATCAATGGGATTAAAAGCACAGATTTCTAATTTGAAAGGATATTGTTTAAAATACATAGAAATATATTTTTATCACCATATATTTGTAAACAATTTTAGGAGTGAACTAAAAAATATGTTCAGCAGTATAGCAAAGAAGGGAATTGTAAAACTCATACCTAAGCTAAAATTTGAGCAGAAAGCAACTTTACCCCATAAGTTACCAATCATTCATTTAATTTTTAAATTATTATGTTTAATTTTATCAGTGATTTATCTATTCTGAAATTTTCAGTTATGTTTTCACTGATCTTGGTCACATATTTCTCACCTCAAACAAAAGAAGTACCTTTACATATGTTTAATACACATATTTCAATTACAAAGAGCATTAAAATTAAAACGATAGTGGGACATGAAATGGAGGAATGTAACACTAATTATTTGAATAGGTCATTTTGAATTGTTATCAAAACTGTCTTGGATCATTTGTTAATGATATAAGTAAATTGGTCCGAATAAGGGATCTTTATTTTATTCATCTTCTAATCTGGTTGTATAGTTATCTTATCTATAACCAGATAATTAGCTGTGAAAAATTAAATATTTCATGAAGCTTTATTATTTAAACTTTTATAGTCCAATAAGATGATAATAAATATTTTTCAGTAAAATAATCCAAAAAAATAATTAAATTTTTCAACAAAATAATCTACAAAAATTTTAACTTGCCGTCTGCTCAACACTTATATCGGTATCGTTGAAAATTTAGTTCCAGATGAACTATAAGATGGGGCTATCCATGCCTGTGTGTTTAAAGGATAAAATTTTAAAAAAATTTAGTACTTTTATCAGGATAGTTATTTGAAAATTCAATATAAACTATTTTATATGCAAAAACCTTGTTCAAGCATTTAATCTTAACTTAACAACTCTGCATATTTTAGTTTCTTCTCTTGTAAACTATGATAATAACTATTATACTTTTTCCAAGAGAACCTGGGCCGAACGATGGTCGATTGGTTAGGGTGCTGGCCATCCATACTGGAGTTCATGGGTTCGAATCCCACTGAGGCATGGATGTTCGTAGCCGTTCGAAATCGGCTTTAAGCTGTATTTCCCGGTCTCATTATCCCTCTTGTTGCAAAAAGTAGACCGTAGCACTCCAAACCAAATTAAACCAAACAAATAGATTCTGTGTAAAAATGAAATATTTCATGAATTTTTCCCACTCCAATTCTGTGTATCATAATTAAAAAAACTTAAAGTTTTATCTTCTCTACACAAGATCAGCAATTCATCTATATTGCAAAATTTTGCGGTTATTTTATCTTTTATATTTTTTCAGCTATTTATAAGAACTATTAAGTACTGGATAATAGATTAGCCAAATCAATGGTTTATCCATCTCAGTGTGTTTTAGTAAAATATTATAATGTTCAGATCTATATAATGTTTTAAATGTTAAGTATAAGCCATACCTATCCTGCTATCCCCCACAGCTTCTATAAGTAAATTATCATTGAGCCGACAACTCCGCCTGGATTAGTTTAATTCTGTTCCCCATATAAATTGTGTATATAGATATAAAAATTTGGAATATAGAGGCTGTAAAAATTGAATAATTCCTGAATTTATTTTCTTAAAATACAAATTCAAGAATCATAAAGATTAATTTATTTTCCTAACATAAGCGGCAATTCTAGAAATTCAATTTATGTATATTGCAAGAAACCTGAAGCTGTATTTTATTTAATACTCCTTCATTATAAGAACTATTAAAATTGAATTAAATATCAGATCAAATAAATGGATTATCCATATCAGCGATTTTTAAATTTTAAAATTTCAGAAATATACTGTTTTACCATCGTGATAGATATTTGAAAATTAAGTATAAACCAATTTCTTACATTACATCTACCAATGCATCATGAAAACAATTGTTATTGTGTTAATTACTTTGGATGCTTCAATTACATTCTTTTGAAAACCGTAATGCTTATATACCATTTCTCAGAATAGTATTTGTAAAAAGAAAATATTTTAACATGCTATTCAATCTAAATGTTCAAAATACAATGAAAAATATTGAAGACATATTATTCCTGCATAAAGCAAGCGAAGAATGCAATTCATTTTAATCATACTGTTAAATTTCTATAGCTATTTTATCTTTTCTAAAGCTTTATACACTATTATCAGACTTGCTGACCATTAACAAAATCAATGGTTTTCCCAAGTTAATGTGTTTTGAAATAAAAGAGAGAAGCAATACAGGGTGTCTATAAAAGAACTCCGGGGTTTTGAGGCAAAATATTTGTATGGCGTACCCCAGCACTAACATACATGATGTTTTAGTACATGACTGCAAGCTACATTTTCAAGTATTTCTTTTAACACTTATTAAAGTTCTATATGAGCTCCGTTATGATGCAGACGTCAAAAAATCACCTACTTCCCATGTCCTGGCGTACGCATTTTGGGGATGGTTAAGAAACAATTCAGAATAAACAATAGTTACGTTGAAAGTTTCTTTGTACATAACTACAGAGCTTCGTTTCTATGAGCCAAATAACAATTGAGCCTTTCTTGTGGAGTCGCCATCATTTCAAATTTCGCGACGTATTTCAAGGTCAACGCCCTGCAGTGTTGCCACAACAGTTGACTACAATAACCAAACTGTACAAACTGGAATAAAACTTTTTTAGCTACTCTTTTCAGAGAAATTGACTAAATTTTGCTATCTTTTATAGTTAGTGAGATATGAATTTTTAAAACCCCGGAGTTCTTTTATAGACACCCTGTATTATATTATAATCACTATACTTGTTTGAATATTCAGTATAAAACCTTTATATCCTGCTATAATCAAAAATCTCTTAAAATCATTTATTATTGAATTAACTACTCTGTCTCGAATACTTCAAATCTGTTCCCTTGTAAACTGTCAATGCAGATATTATACCTTCTCTGAATAGAGTCTGTGTAAAAATTAAATATTTTATGAAGTTAGTCTTTCAAAATGTGCATAGCACAATCAAAAAATCATAAAGACTTATCCTATCTGCACAAGATAAGCCAAGAATATAGCAATTCAATTTATCCATATCGCCAAAATTCTATGAAGTGTCAAAAAAGGGCACGCCTTTTTTTTTCTTTGACATACATGCATTCTGGAATAATTCTGAACTCCACCCCAGGCCGTCAGATTTGTTCGATTGATCAAATATGCAATTCAGAATGGTTCTTTCTTCAGTGAATTTAAATGACAGACGAGATGATAATCATGTTATATTTCACGCAAGATAAAAGTGGGAGCTAAGAGATTCACGTTCCTGTTACCTGTCTTGCCATTCACTTCCGATCATACGGTGATTTCCGAATAAAAAACTGGGAAATAATTCTGCGCAGTTAAAATACATCTTCTATGCAAATAATCACTCAACATATGTTATTCTTTTTCAGTTTTATGATTTCTTTAATATATTTACGCATTTATTAATTCCTTTGATTTAGAATTTCGTAGATTATTTATTTAGCTTTGTTATGCTTTGCATAATAATAGAAAAACAAGTATAAAGGGCATTAAATTTAAATATTGGTTTTTTAAATAGCAATAACGTATTTTATTGCTTTATTATGAGATGGCAGAAATTACGATATTAATTCAGAATATTTCGAATGTTACGTATTAAAGGAATTTTTAAAATAGTTTTTCAATCAGTAAAGTTTAGATTTACTCTTAGTGTTCTATTGAAAATGGATGTGTTTAGTTGTAATACAAGAAAAATAAAACATAAAGGATTTATTATCCTTACATGCAGTTTTTTTAATAATGTAGCATAATGTATAGATTGTAATAATAGACATAGTAAACAATAACAACTGAATATAAATTTATAATACAAATGAACAGAAAATAAATCTTCTTTTAAGTCATTTGTTTTACAGATAAGGTTGCATATTAGTGTTTAAACTTAAGAAAAAATTTATATTTTTTAGAAGATCACCAGAACTACTTGAGATATTTTAGGGATAATTGGTTTTAACATAGGACTATTTAATACCAAATTAAATCAATGGCTAAAGAATCGAGATTTAAAAAGTTGCTAAGTAGCATAGCTCTGCCTTACAGATATTTAGGCCTAACATCGTGATTTCACTCTGGTAACAAAGCCCTTCATGAGTTAGTCTGACAATGGATCTACTTCGTTCAACAACACTCTTTTCAGGCGATGAATAATTCCCAACGGGATGACTACGACTTTCAGTTGCTCAGAATATCCCAGATATATTCTATATGGTTGACGCTCTAAAGGGGTCTTGGCAGTTTAATTCATTCGGGGAATATCTTCACTTTCCAGAAATTTATTGCCCAGAAAAAGCACTATGTGGAATATCGTTGCCGTCCAGTGAAATGAAATCAGAGCAAAATTCACCCCTGGAAAGGTGTGATTCCTCTACCTCACACAAGTTACATTCCTTTTTAAAATATATATGGAATGGTTTTTAGGAAATCTAACATGATGTCTACCATCCAACCCCCGTGACATAATGGTGGAATTCTCAGGCATTGAAGAGTATATGGCGGATGATTGTTTCTCCCTGTGTGAAAGCAGTCAAGATCTGTGATTAAGCTGTAGCAAGGCTCATAACACAAGAGAACGACCCCCCCCCCTTAATTCGAGTCCCAATCTTTATTACTCCTGCATTATGCTAATGGACACTAAGGTGCTTATGGAATCTCCTGTTTGCAAATGCCAACAAATTTCTTTCCAATACCTAGCACCCTCTCTTTAAACCTTTTGTAATGAGTAACCTTTGAAAATTAGCCTTATTTATCACCAAGTCAATAGAATCTAAAAAACTATCGTCTCCCTGTAATGTACAATTAGAGAATTTATTTTATAATCGTGATTTTCCGACGACCTGGCATAGGTTTTCGACACCCCCTTTGGATATTTTTCCTTGAAAATGTTTCTACAAAATAGATAAAACATAATTGAATAATAGAAGTATGATTTTATCCCATGCAAGGGAAATAAAAGTATAATTCCTTAATATGCTCACATCTAATCTTCATTATATGCATAAAAAATATAATTTGTACTTTTATAATCCTCTTGATAAGCTATAAATTTCAGTAAACCATTAATAATATGGTATAAATTTTGGGCATCATAAAGAGAAAACTCTTAAAATTTTAAATGTTTAAAAATATTGTATTTTAAAATTAGCTATATTCCCAAAAAATAACAAATAATATTGATAACATTTATCTGAGTGGATAAATTTTATTTGAAATCATGGAATAATTTCCAGCTAATTATTATGCATGGCTGTGAAAATAATTATCCTTATTTTTCATATGCGGTTGGTACTCTTACGTTTCAAGTCAACAAACTTCATTGGAAAGTGTAAGTTTAAAAATTTACGTAACATTGTTAAAGTTAGTGAAGGATTTGGTTTGGTTTGAAGAAGTGCTCTCCTTTTTTGCAATACGAGGACTAATGAAAGTTATTGAAATAATCTATAAGTATTAATATAATGTCTAAACTCCTAAGTGATGGTAATGTTTTGGATCTTTGAAATAAATATATATATATATATATATATATATATATATATATATATATATATATATATATATATATATATATATATATATATATATATATATATATATATATATATATATATATATATATATATATATATATATATATATATATATATATATATATATATATATATATATATATATATATATATATATATATATATATATATATATATATATATATATATATATATATATATATATATATATATATATATATATATATATATATATATATATATATATATATATATATATATATATATATATATATATATGTGGGGGTATATGTATATTTATGTATGCATATAAATTTGTATATTTATATACATGCATACATATAGAAAGAAAATGTAGATATATTTCAAAGATTTATATTTTCACTGACTCACGGATATATATTTTCACTCCTTAAGCAAATAACTGTATTTTTTTAGGATATTCCTCATTAGTATTCTATTACTTCGATGTAAAAATTCAGGTAGAAGCAAAGATTTCTTACTACAGCGTAAAAATAAAGATTTTACATATACCTTTAAGATAAAAGCATGGTATTTGAAATTTTACACATAGCAAATATGAGTGGTGAATATTCCGTAGTAAGATGGTAAAGAAATATGTCTATTGTTAGTATATTTTCTGGAATTGCATCCACTAGAAAAGTTATATCACACATGCATTGATGAATAGATCAATTATTGTACTTTGTACAAAACATGTGAATGTAATATTAAAAAAAGGATTTTAAACATTTCATTAAATATTTACTTCAAGAATATAAAGGTTATGTTAGGAATTTTAGATATTAATCCCTGTTTGTGTATTTCACTATATAACAGAAATTAGATCTGATACTGAGGTATAGATTTTTCGTTACAACTTTATTACAAAACATTAAAAGTATTCTTTATGTAAAAAACATTTCTTAAATTAATTATGATTTGGTAATGATTAAAATATGTTAAAATCCTGTAAAAATATAAGATTCAATAACAATTTCAAGTGTCATCTCAATTTTAGATTTGAATTATTTATTTAAAGAAAGGAAAAATGTACCACGTTTTCTACTACCATAGTCTAACGAAAGAATTTTGGATGCCATAAACTAAGCAACAGATTCTTGAATTTAATCACAAATTTTTAGTCACTAAATTATTTCACCACATTAAAGGTATTCTTTATGTAAAATACATTTCTTAACTTAATTATGATTTGGTAATTTATAAAAATATTATATGTTAAAATCCTGTAAACATATATGATTCAATAGCAATTACACTTGTCGTCTCAATTTTAGATTACAGTTCTTAATTTTAAAGAAAGGAAAAATGTACCACGTTTTCGACTACCATAGTCTAACAAAAAAAAAATTGGATGCCATAAAGTAAGCAACAGATTCTTGAATTTAGTCACAAAATGAGCTATTTTTAAAAACTAACATTGCACTCATAGTAGTTAAAGCAGGATTTTAGATTAACAAAGATAATTTTTCTGCGAAAGAATTCTTCCTTAAATTCCCAGTCAACAGTTCAAATATTATTTTCTTTTAAAGCTTTTTATAAATAAAAATGTTTAAGATTATATTAAATATTTTCTTATAGAGGAAGCAGTTGACATGTCAATTTCAGATTTGAATTCTTCCCCTTCAAATAGGAAAATGATCCAGTTTATTTCGCTACCAATAAACCAATCGCATAAAAACCCAGATAATCACATAAAGTAACAGGGGATTTCTTGAAAGCCCAACACCAACTGGAACATAAATTCTTTAGAGCATAAATTGCACACTTTGTCATTACTGCAGAATTCTGCGATAGCAAGGAGAAATCTTCCAGTTAAAAAACATTCTTTAAGCTAATTTCAAGTCGACAATTTATATACAATTTCCCTTTTAAAATTTCGTAAAAAGTAAAAAAGCTGGACTTGTTTTCTCGGTGAAAGAACGGATCTAGGGTATAAAAGAATGCTCAGCGTGAAAATGAAACGCTTTATTCACGTGGGACAAAATGTCGAAAGAATAGTATCTCTTTTATCTTGGAATATATATATAACAACACTTTTAAGGCTGAATGTACAAGCTTTTAACCTCGTAAAACTCTTTTTTTACCTTTCAGAACTCTTAATTTTTTTTCTCTAAAATCGCCATATCGACATTTTAACTACCACTTTATTTGCATAAAAGTAGAGTGATATTCGATAAAACAATTGCATAAAATGATAAGTTGTAATATCAGTTTCTTTAAATTTTCATGAAAAGTGAGTATTATAATTTAAGTCGTGACTATAATCTTTAATTATAATTTGTAACACTAATAATTTTTTAAAAATTTGAAAAAATGGCTTAATTAATAGAGTATGCTTTCAAGAACATGAATCATGATTATATACCAGCTTTCTTAAACCCTAAAAGATTCTTCACATAAAAAAAATATTTATTTTGTAATGAGTATTCCTAGTTTGAAATTGAGGACATGCAAAATCATAAAAAAATTACAAAATATGGAAAATATTTTTATTGATTCCAACTAAAAGTGCTCAAGTTTCTTTTGAAATCAGAATTCAAAAAAATCATTTTTTCTCGGCTCTCTTGCCGAACTTCCTGGTTTTCTAACGAACATTCGAAGACATAATTAAATTTTATATTTGACTTCGTTTGTTGATATTCAAATGAGAGGGCAAAAGTTTCTTAAAAAAATCTCCTATGAAATACTCGCATGATAAAATAGAACGTGGTAAAACTCGGCTTTATCTCTTCTTTTATGAATTTTAAATTCCTAGGGGTTATTACACCAATTACAATGAACTCTCAAATTTAACGAAGCAATCGAAACGCTTTTAAGCCTCAGTTTGCTATGAAATTGAGCTAGAAAACATAAACTTTACATATTTACATTCCTAACTGAGTATGGTAGCTAATAACTTTTTTAATATGTAAAAATTTATTTATCTTATACCCTTTCATCTTTCGAAAGCCATGTAGTTAAGTGATCTCTCTTTTTATTCTTTTGATATATAGTAACAATTTGGTGTCTTGACAGCTAAAATACTGTTAAGCTTTTAATATTTTCAAAAGCTTTGAAGCATCAGTTAACGACATTTTATGTTATCAACTGATGTTGTTTTAAAAACTGAAACCTAACAACTTAAACAAAACTTAACAATATAAATGCTTATTAAAATCTTAATAATTAATAAAGAATGTAAGAATAAAGAATTTTTCTAATATATTTCTTTCTCTTTCTTGAAAATACATGTAACTTTATTTGCAATATAACCAAGTAAGATGAAATAATATGATACGAGAGACTGGATATCAACAGTCGAGGACTTTTTTGTTAACTTTCAGGTAGAGACTGCGACGTATCATTAAAACAAAACCTCACAAAAATTATGAAACTTTTAATTTTCCTAATACTAATTTGCTCATTAACTACACATCAAGCTACTTTTTAATACATATCTTCCTATCCTTAAAATGTTACATAAAGGAGTACTCTCCGGCTTAGAATTTTTTTTTACCTATCTCGAAAAATTAACGCTAGAATAAATGCTAATTTCCTTTCAACTCACCATATTTTCAACCGTTCCGATAAAATAGTTTTGCGCCAATTAATGTGTTGCCTGTGTGACTTTAGTGTTAGATTATGTGACCAAGTTTCACTCTTACCTCACAAAAAGTTCTGAACAATCTTAAGTGTCATGGTATAAACATCTAGTGACCACTCGCTCTGGGGCCTGAAATCATTGAAAGGTATATTATTCTTGAAGCATTCAATTCAAAGATTTTGCGCTGTACAGACAAATGCTTGATTGTTCCTTTCATCTTCAATAAAGTTTCAAAACGCTGTACTTTGTTTCTGATGGAATTAAGACTGCAAATTTATTTTTAGTTTTTTCAGAGCAAATCCGGAAAAGTAAAGAATGGGGGCTTCAGTGTTATTAATGAACGGTGCCTTCCCTGGTAACAAACACACCCACACACCCACATATATATATATATATATATATATATATATATATATATATATATATATATATATATATATATATATATATATATATATATATATATATATATATATATATATATATATATATATATATATATATATATATATATATATATATATATATATATATATATATATATATATATATATATATATATGTATATATATATATATGTATATATATATATATATATATATATATATATATATATATATATATATATATATATATATATATATATATATATATATATATATATATATATATATATATATATATATATATATATATATATATATATATATATATATATATATATATATATATATATATATATATATATATACATGTCAAACGTCTGAGAAATCAAAGAACCGATGATGTTTTGATAATGTCTTTACTCATGATTATTGATTGCACATTTTCACATCCAACCATCAAACATGACATCGGTTATTTGCCGAGTATAACCTAAGAAAATAAGCTAAGGAACCTTGCTCAGCAAGGAATCATTAGCAAGCTTACCCCAAAACATTCTCTCAATTCTTATGTGTCAAGTGTTTTCATATAGAGCTATTAGTGATTCATACGCCTGTATTAAAAGAGTGCGTTGTGTTGTCTGTTTTCTTCGTTTAAATAAACCCCTAAATTATTTATTTTGTGTATTCAAACCTTACACACACACACACACACAGACATGTGACGTAAATTATACCTAAACGTAAATTGAGGCCACATAAAAAATTGCATACAGAAGCATTTTGATTAACCATATTTCCCGCGAATTTATAATCCATTTACCTTTTATATTCCAGAGATTTAATCAGATTAGTGAACAATATTTTGAGTTTATAACTAAAGATAATTTTAGAAATGCCGCACACTTTTGATTTATTGACATGAAATTGAAAACGGAGATCATAAATATTATAAACTGAATCATTAACCTGTAATTTAAAATAAATTAGATAGAAAACTGAAATCGGATTATTACTATTCAATAATAGGTCTGGAGAAATTTGATAAAAGTTATCGATTAAGTTTTTCTTGCATTTTCATGTGATTAAGTCCCCTCTGTAGCAGATAAAAAAATTGAAATATTGGTTGGAACTCATTATGTAAAAAGTATAAGATTGTTTATAAGGTGTCGTATTTACAAGTGTCTATAGATATACCTTTGCAGAAATATTTTAATGGCAAGTCATAATTTTTAAAGCTTTTTTAAAGCTATAATAAGTAAACTTATGCATTGCTTTACTTATTCATGATTAATTTTTAATAAACATAAACATTACTCTCTACTCTCTACTTATCATTATATACTAATATTTCACAATAGTGGATTTTTCTGTTACTTATTATTTCTCAATGATAAACAGTTACGAAAGAATAAGTTTATTTAGATATAGTTATATGTATAGTGTTTTTTTTCAAATTAGAGCAAACATATGCATTTTGTAATTCGTTTGAACTACGTTTTTCCTTTTTTTATTTATACGTCGTATCCACTATGTTAAAATGAGACAAAAACGTCATCGGCTTTTGTAATATTTTATTTATTTTTATTTGATATTCTGTGTAAATATATATATATATATATATATATATATATATATATATATATATATATATATATATATATATATATATATATATATATATATATATATATATATATATATGTATATATATATATATAAATATATATATATATATATATATATATATATATATATATATATATATATATATATATATATATATATATATATATACATATATATATATACATATATATATATATATATATATATATATATATATATATATATATATATATATATATATATATATATATATATATATATATATATAACACTACATATTTAATTTTTTACTAAGTTCTCATAAATATGATCTTATGTTTATTTAATCTTAAACTAAGTCATTAGCTAGTGATTAATCTTACAGTGTTGGAGGTATATTAGAGTACAAATGTTGGATTAATGTGTAGAAATTGATGCCAAAAATAAATAGTAGACTATATAGATAAATAGCAGACTAATAGATTTGCATATCTAATGAAAATGTATTACAAATGTAAACTTTAGTTTAAAAATGTGGAAAACTCACAAAAAAAAAGATATAAAATGATGAGAGTATTCCGAGAGTATTCCAGTTAAGAATTTTTGTTTTTCCACAGTAGGAAATAAACTGCCCTATTTGGCTATGGTAGTTGCCTTGCTATCATTTTCTGTCACAAGTCAGTGGTCACAGAAAAATATTATGTTAGCACTGATAAACTATAATTGTAGTTTCACTTACTCCACAGTATTATTTATTAGTATTCAACTGTGCTCTAGAATACGTTGTTGCAGTTTACAACTTTCATTCAAATTCAATTTGCAGAGTTCAGTATTTACAGCTGTTGATTAGCTGCATAGAATCATTTCCTTATGCGGAATTCAACGTAAAGCAAATAATATTTTGTAAGATAATTATAATTTTACAACACAGGCAGCTTAGAAGGGATTTTTTTCAAATTGTCTTCTCGGTAGTATGTTACTTTTACAAATAATTTTCAGAAAATGTCAACTTCTATGAGAATACTTGAAATATGATCACGATTTATATTATAAAAACATAAGAAAATGCATTATACAAATTATAGCATTTAATGTATTTAGAAAAATATATCACGTTATGTTTAATTTTATGAAAATCAGGAATATACTTTACAAAAATATTAAAATTCCATTTGACTTATTATTAAAACGCTTTTATAGTTGATAATCTAAAAAGCATAATTGTTAAATTATTTCTATAAATAAAACAATTTAAAATACTAAATGAATATTACATGAATACTACATGAATATAATATGATTTCTATATATCTGTATTTCAGTCATTTTTATGAACTTCACATTTTTGTCACTTTGAATGATCTACGATTTTATCCATAAGAGACAAATGGTATAATATTCTTTGTATATAAAGCAGTATAACATTTTCAATCTGTTCTCAGGTTTAATGTAAAATTATGTGATACGCACGCTTAATGTAAGCTGAAACAAAAATTCAAATATAACTAATTAAAAATGAAAAGTCTCATAATTTATTTTATAAACGCTTTTACATGTATCAAAGAAGTGTGTCTCATACTTTTTCCATAATTAACTGCAATTTTCAGATTTTCTCGCTGATCCAAAAATGATTAATTAATCACATTAAATAACTTAAATGAAATATTCATGCTTTTGGCAAAATTAATCTAACTTTGAACTCAAAGATAGTGTTCCAAAAGAAAGATTGGGCCTGCATTGTATTGATTTGTAATTTTTCATCGAATAAATTACTCATTTCAAGGGTTCTAAATAACGAATTTCATTTAAAGTGCGGTCATATTTTCTTTCAAATTATTCTTTATTACGAAGTGAAATTTTACAGATATTTTTCGAAATTTTAATAAGATTTCCTTTTTGTATGGTTTTTATGTGTTGAAATTCTATTAATATATGGATAAAAGTACAGTAAGTTTATTCTTTAACATTTTTCTTTTACTTACTCTATAGAATTTAGATATGCATTTATATTACAAATACAAGTGCTAGAAAGATAAAATATTTATTCTAACTTAATCTAAATTCTTTAAATGTAGTATGTTTCTTTTAAATCATTTGTAGAACATCTTTTTTAGCTTTTAAAGAAATTAATATAAATATTTTGTTTTTTGTGTTTTATGGTCTTACATAAATCTAAAATAACATACATTTTTACAAATAATGTCAGTTAATTTTTTTTTAATTTCAACAGGATCCCTTGAAACCAACCAAGCTTCAAGCACTGTTTTTTTTTCTTTAAATAGATTCGTTTGCATAGAAGACTTTTTGATCTTTCTTAAAGTAATTCTTTTGAAAACCATAATTAAAAGAGTTTGATGAATAGGAAAATCTTTATAAATTGTTTTTATATTTTTGAAATAGCTTGTGAAATTAATTAATAAACATTAATAAATAAAATTATTTAAAAAATCCATTCTAGTCGTTAGCTTAAGAACTTTGCTAGAAACTTTCTCTTTACACTTCTATTCAAAACAAGAACACTGTGACAAACACATGACACAGCATATATTAAGTAATTACTTTATCAAACGTTACAGCATGATACTAAGGACTTATTTTTTTCTTTATACATGTTATTAGTCACAAATAATTGTTAGATGGAAAAAATGTACATAACTTCTCATTTATCATTCAATGCTTTAACAATACATTTTGTTTTAGATCATTTATCAAAATTACTTACAACCTGCGTTTGCTAATGACATTTCTCTTCTTTATCAATCATGTTCTTCTAAGATGTTTGAAAAAGGTTTAAAAAATGGGTTTTCATAAACAGAATTCAATACAAAATGACAACTCTATCATTAAGAGTTTATCAAACTTACAGCAGATAAACTTATTTTTTCTATACATATTAGTATATAGTGAATTGAAATGTGAAAATGGAATATATCATTTAATTTTATATATATTATATATTTTTTTTTTTTTTTTAAAATTTTATATATATATATATATATATATTTAAATTTTTCTATATTTTATATATAAAAATTTAAAAATTTTTTATATAATATATTATATAAAAAATATATAAAACATATATATAATATATTATATATATATATATTTATATATATATATATATATATTTTATATATATATATATATATATATATATATATATATATATATATATATATATATATATATATATATATGTATATATATATATATATATATATATATATATATTATATATATATATATATATATATATATATATATATATATATATATATATATATATATATATATATATATATATATATATATATATATATATATATATATATATATATATATATATATATATATATATATATATATATATATATATATATATATATATATATATATATATATATATATATATATATATATATATATATATATATATATATATATATATATATATATATATATATATATATATATATATATATATATATTAAAAGGAAAAAGTCGTATACATTTCTTTATCAATCATGTATTCTATATAAACGCTAACATGCTTAATATCTGAAAAATTCGATAAAATATCACCTAATATGTTTTGTATTTTTATGACAGTTAATTAATTCTTATTATAAAGCCATAATTTAATACGTTTTAATTTTAAACTCATCATCAATCTCATGAGCAATAAGCTAATAGCCGTATGACAGGAACAGGGAGTCTACCATTAAGCGATTTTTTTATATTCAAAATTTTTTTGTTAGATAAGTCCTAATGGAGATAGTGTTTAATGAATAATATTTTGTGAAATTTATAATAAAATACAGTTAATTCATATTTAAAATACAGATGGTGAGTAATTTCAAGAAATATCAATTATACTGTGTAATGTTTTGCTGTACCCATAAAGCTGTTCCTTTAATAGATATTCCGAATAATTAATCTAACGATATATAATATAAGAAGTATAAATACGATTATTTACCAAAACTATATTTCCATTAAATATCAAAATAGTAGATATATATTCATGATCTCATATGCGTTTCACAAATTAAAGTCTTTGAAAATAGCACATAGGAATGAATATATTACAAAGTTGAGTTTATCTAGAAATAAATAAACACAAATATGGTATAAATAAAGCATACCTAGCTAAGATGAGAATGAAAAGATTATATATGGCTTAAAATGATATTGTAAATATTTGAGATAATTCATGATATAAAAAATTAGGCTGCGATAGATTTCTCATTTTTAGTCATTTTTATGCTCTTACGCTTATAAATTTAAATTAAAGAAAGTAATGCTCTACTTAGAACCATTATTCAATCTCTTCTTTTCACAGAATCTTTTCCATTACTGTAAACTTAACAGCATAATGTTATCTATTGGGAAACGACTAATGTTCAGTTTGCATCCAGCCATCCATATATATATATATATATGTATATATATATATATATATATATATATATATATATATATATATATATATATATATATATATATATATATATATATATATATATATATATATATATATATATATATATATATATATATATATATATATATATATATATATATATATATATATATATATATATATATATATATATATATATATATATATATATATATATATATATATATATATATATATATATATATATATATATATATATATATATATATATATATATATATATATATATATATATATATATATATATATATATATATATATATATTCATTCATTTATTTATTTATTTATTTATTTATTTATTCAAGTTGAAATAGGCCTTTAAAAATACCACATCTTTATAGAATATATACCTTAATCACTTCTGACTAAGACAAGTTTTAAAAGTATAAACCTTAAAGTTACTTTGTGAGAAAGGTATACAGTAAGATTTATACAAGAAATAATGAAGAAAACATATAATATTTAGAAATAACTGTTTTATAGACATACTGCTTATCAGTCAGAAAATGCTAATAGTGCATAATATATAATTAATCCTATGCATTAATTTTTCCATTATATTACAACAATAGTACAACTTCATTTACATATATTCTTATAAATATTATTACATATAAATACATTAAATACTTTCCCTATGTAGCAATATGAATTAAATGCTTTAAAATGCAATTAAAGTCTTTTTTGTTTCTTTAATCTTACATAAATAATTGAAATTCAAATATATTACTGTATTTAATATTTGAGATTTTATATAACGAAATATATATTTATTAAATTTATTCACAAATATATTTATTAACACCAGTGCACTTTAAAGTATACTAATCACTTTTTATTTTAATGATAAGATATTTACATTAAGCTATGAAGAAACAAGTTAATTAAAAAAACAATAACAATAAAAATGTATATTAATAGAGATACATAAATGTAGATGTTTCTAAAATTGTAAAGCTAAATATGTAATTGATTTAAGGATGTATTTCCATTTAAAAATTCCTATTTATAATTATTATATAGCAGTCTTTTAAACACGATTAATAATCTTATAAGTAGTTATGATATAATTTCACAATTATTCATGATTTACATTCGTTCATTCAGATAATTTTACATTTTACACATTGATGTCTGTACTCATTTTTGTAATATTGCATATAACTATTTTTGACTACTTAAAAGCTGTGTAAGCAAACAATTCAAATCTATTGACAAATAAGTTTATTGAATTTAGATACTTATAATGAAATCAATAAAATTACCTTTAAATTCCATGGATATATATATACATATATATATATATATATATATATATATATATATATATATATATATGTGTGTGTGTGTGTGTGTGTGTGTGTGTGTGTGTGTGCTCTCGGGTTAGATTGCCATAGATTTTAATGACTTAAATAAAGTTATTCACAATAAATATACATGAAGCATTTTTGTGTGTTTAAAATGTATATATAATCATCATATTTTGGACAATAATAATTAAGTATTCAGAAAAATATGTGTTAAACATAGTTGGAAATTAAAATGGAGATTCTTATCCCATTTTTAATGCACTAGAGGGGAAATTCCAACTAACAGCAATACGGAAATTTTTAGAGAGCAAAAACATAACATATTACTTTTAGTTTATTTCATGAAAATCATATAGAAATTTGTTAAAATTTTAATTATATTACAAAATGTTTGAATAAATTTCAGATAAACAAAATTTAACGAATTACTGTCTCGACATTTCCTTCACGTTTCACAGAACTATTTCAGACATCTTATACATTGTATCCCGTCTCACCCTTTTGGTTATAATATTGTATTCTTCTCTACAACCAAGAGAATAGTGATTCTCATAAAATTCTATTTCCTTGGAATCTGTAGAACCAGATAATTCCAAATGCATTTCATCTTATTGGCTGCTGAAAATGTCGTATTTTTTCTCTCACGTTTATTTTAAGCTTCTGACTATTTTAACCTTGTTTATCAAATTTAAATAAGGTAAATTAGTTTTTTTTTATTTGAAAATTGTTCAGATTATATAATATACATATCTTATATTAGTGCTTTGAGATAAAGTTCATAAATAATATTAATTATTAGCCATATTTATTATGTAAAAGAATGATATGTAAAAAAATTCTAATGTTTCTCCTAACATTTTATTAGTACTGGTGCACCATACAGGTGATAAGTAAAACTTTCCATGGTTGGAGGTGGGTAAGCTAAAATCAGTGGTACCATAGACGGATTTCTCTGGGCAAGTTATAGAAAGTTTATAATATTTTCTGGACACATTTGCAGCTTAATAAATAAATAATGGGCTATTTTGTATTGAATCTTTTATAGATTGTTAGATTTTGTATGCACGTTTAGTGGAATTAATATGTTATTAATTGACCATGCTGATAATGTTATCTGCAACTGAAAGTTTCCAGTCTTATAAACACCTTTAAACAAGTATAAAAAAATAACTGCTAGAACAAATAATAAATTTGTAGACATATTTTCAACTTAATGATTTAGTGGTCAGGTGTATTCCATTGAATTTCTTATTGTTTGATTCTACGCGCATTTTTCTTGCAATTAAAATGCGTATTTAACGTCCAAACTGATAATGATATCTGCAAGTGCAAATTAGCGTTCTTCAATAAACCTTTAAACGAAGATAAACAAATAGTTGCTGTCTTCCATTAAGAAAAGAGAAAACGAAAACTAATTTATTCGGCTTAGGAAATATATCTCTCTTCCACACACAATACGTAAGTAATTATTTATTTAGAAATTCAACACTTCGAACTAATTTAAGGAATTAGTAGTCAACTTTTACGCAATTTTTAGAATCAAAAGGAATAAAGTTAACAGTTCTTTAAGTTACTTTCCGAATTCTGAATCTGATTTAATAACTCATGGAACGCTAGGAAACGGAGAGGAATACATATTTCAAATTATTACCAGAAATATTTTAGTCCCAAAGTTCATTAGAATTCGCGAATTTGTCAAAATGTGAAATTAAGTGGAAATCATATTCCACATAATTTTATTTAAATAGTTTTTCTGCTTCAGAGCAAACTTAATGCAAGAGCAAACATTGTTTTCGAGGAAAGTATATTTCATATACATTAAGTTAATTTATCTCTGTACGTGTTTATAACAGATGCAGTAAGAAACAAGATTATTAAGTCGGTAAGAATATAAACTAAGCTATATCATACATAGAATTTTATGTGATTACATATTGCATTTTCAATAGATGAATTGAAGCACATGGAAGTCTTAATGAGGAATATTTCCATAAACTAAGATGTTTTGTTTTAGTGTTGGATCTTCGCACGTTGTTGTCTTCATATTATATTTTATGACCATACATCTTACAAACCAAAAGCAAATTTTATAATTTAATTCGCTTTATTTTCTTATTTTCTATAAATACAATTAATTATATTGGATTTATTGTTTTAAAATTATTTCTCTTTAAAACATTAAATTTATTGAAATATTTACTTTGTCATCCGTCTGTATTGAACTATACCCGTTATTTTAAATACATGAATAATATGAATTACATTAAAAAAAGTATGTTGTGAAAGTTATTACACGAGAAATGCAGAATGAAAAGGAATTTCTTCTTTTAGTAATTAGATTTAAACATCTTCATAATTTAGTATCTTAAATTTCAGGAAATCATTCAAAATTGATAAAATTAGCTTGATTTTAGAAGTATCTTAACATATAGAGGCTCAGGTCCAAGACTATGCATATAAAATGCAAATGTTAGTAGCAAACAATTATTTGATGCTGTAACTGATGTCACTTCTTAAATATTGTAAAAGATTAAAAAATACCTGTACGGTAACTGGCAAGGACCTTCAACAGTAATTTTTCCCAGCAGATTTAGGTTCAAATACTGAACCGAAAACTGCAAAACGAAGAACATTGATTGTCGTATTCCGTAGAGAAAACTTGTTACTTTGTCCAATTGGCTTAAAGAAGTGTAAAATATTGACGTGCATAGACATTTAAGTCTGAAAAATGGGATGTGATCATTTGAATTTTAACAACATCTGGAGACATAACCTAATGTCTTCATTTTTAAACTATGTCAATACTGTTACTATATAAATACTGTAAGATCCGATACAGATTCGATGATACATCATCTCACATATACGCATAGCTACTCAGAGTTTATTAAACGTATAAATTGCTACTATAAATGATTCACTACATTTTCAAATTGCTCTTTTTTTAAAAAAATACTACGCATAATAGTATGACTGATGCATGAAAATAACCACATACTCAAGACAAGTGTTAAGAAAGATTTGTTAAAAAACATATGTTAGGAAGTTTTATTAATATATTATAATGCAAAGGAAATGATATTTTTATTTAAAAAATATTTAATGAAGTATCTTGTTTTAAAATTCTTGGTCAGAGCTGTGTCACACAACTCATGTCCATGTAGTATTTCAACAAATGACATATATTTTCTAGAGTCAGCCTATCAATGATCATCACTGCTCTATTGATCTATTTACTGATATATTTTCTTCTTAAACTTTTTGACTATCAGACTATTTAATGAATGTCATTAATATTCCACCAAAGAGGAAACAAAGTGATTAAACAGGTGACTTCACACTTTTGAACATAAAAATTAATTACACACATTGCTTCCTCTTTTGGAGCTAATGAAAGATGCTAAACTTCAAATTTTCCTTTGTCCACCGAACACAGACTTAGTGAGTTTGTGATTATTTCCAAATATCCTGTCTATTTGTACGAGTAATAAGTTTGAACACATAGATTTCTGAGAATAAATAAATAATTTTCAGTAGCCATGTACAAAATTTCTTTCATATACACAATTAAAGATGATCTTCCCACTATTTCAAAATATTTAATAAAAACAATAGCTTAGTTAAAATAAACTTAATTTCACTAAAATATTATTTTATTATAAAAGGATGTAAATATTTAGGATTGTTCATCATATAATTCAATTCACACTATTTTAATTCTTTATTCAATTGCACATGCTCCAAATTACATTCTACACTTTTAAATATTAAAATTTTAATGAATATTTATATTTTGAAAAATAGTGGAGGCTTAATTTAGATAGCAGTAATTTTAAAAAAATCACAGTTTTTGAAAACTTTATTACATCTATAATTTTGCTTTACTTTACATTCGAATTTTAAATTATTTTCATTGAAACACTCGATGTAAATACATTAAATTGTATAATAATAAATTTATAAATATAAAATTTAAGAAAACAAAAATACATTAAGATGTAAACTAATTAACTGAAGATGGATTTTCCTTTTTTATATCCTCAAAAATTATAAGAATTTATTTTCTTCAGATAATTTATCCTACTACCCCTTTTAAAAATCATGGTGGTGCATATTTAGGTAATTGTATATTACATTGGCATAAAACTTAAAGCTAGCCATCGAAAATCTATAATTTTGGAGTCTTACCAAAGTTTATTACACCAGTGTCATGTTTTATTACTTCTAATTGAGAAACAAGTTTCTATTTAATCAAAACTCGCCACAAACATGCTGAAACTCTCAGACCTTTCCAAACTCTGTATCTTGACACCCCAGGGTGTTGCATCATAACACCAAGAGTGTCGTTAGAAATCCCTTCTTCGAAATTAGATTATACAAGTAATGCAGAATTGGCGTGATAATAACTGTTAGGAACTAGCGAGAGTGAAAAACAGCGAAATAAATGAAAATGTCACGGAAACCTTCTGTTATATGAATTTTCATTGTTACCGTATAGTTTTTATAATAATTATTAGCAGGCAGCGATCATCTTATTGTATGCTATAACGTAGAAGATGTTTGGCAAACCCTCGTTTAGAGTTCATTTATCCAATGAATAGAAACTTGGTCAGGGAACTGTCTTTTCATTTAATTGGCAATCGTCCATCGTTAAAATATTTTCTATCCACTGGAGATGAAGTTAAAATACTTGTAGTGTGAAAAAAACAGGTTACGTGAGGCGAGAGACTCGGTCACCAATTTTTATTTGTCGGGCAGTAAGGGAAAGAAAATTCTAAATAAATGAAATGCCATTTAGTCTTAATAGTAAATGTTTCGGTAAATACTGGATTATTTTATATGTTTTTCTCTTAGTATCTAATATAATGTATACATTTGTTTTTTTATAACAAACTGAAATTAGTGTGAAATATTTAATGTAATTCTGAATACTATGTAATATATCAGTATAGTAATTTTCCACATTAAACACATTTTGAAAATTGTCAAGAAATAAAATACCATTTAGTCTTAATAGTAAATGTTTCGGTAAATACTGGATTATTTTATTTTTTTCTCTTAGTATCTAATATAATGTATATATTTGTTTTTTTATAACAAACTGAAATTAGAGTGAAATGTTTAATATACTTCTGAATACAATATAATATATCAGTATAATAATTTTCCACAAAAAACACATTTTGATAATTGTAAATAAATAAAATGCCATTTAGTCTTAATAGTAAATGTTTCAGTTAATACTGTATTATTTTATATCCTCGTTTTTATTCTAGTACCCACTACAAGCTATATATTTGCGTTTAATACCACACTAAATTTAGTGTGAAATATATAATAGAATAGTGAATACAATGAAATACATTAATATAGTAATTTTCTACATAAAACAGATTTTGAAAATTTGAAATAAATGCCATTTAGTCTTAATAGTAAATGTTTCGGTTAATAGTGTATTATTTTATATCCTTGCTTTTATTCTAGTATCCAGTATATGGTATATAGTTGAGTTTTATAACACACTAATTTTAATGTGAAATACTTAATATAATTGTGGTTACAATAATATATAAATATAGCATTTTTTAGTTAAAATATATTTTGTTTTCTAAATTAAAATAAAAGCATTGCTATTTAGAAGTCTAAGAAATTTCTAAAAGTTAGGATCAACATTTCGTTAAGGCATAATTTTGTATTTTTACTGCTTAAATAGTTTTAAATTAGTTGTATTAAATTGTATTTCAATACAATTATTGCAAGTTATGGATACACACAACAAAATATTTCAAATCTTCGAACATGTGTTAGAAATTATTATTATTAATAAAGTAAGGAAATGATATTTTTATTTTACCAAACTAGTTCTTTTTTGCTTTAAAATGATAAAATTTCCAGCATTAACCGTTCATGAATCTTTCTAATATATATTCAAGAAAACATGTTTTAGCTTTTTGTAATTCCTTAAATATATTAATTTCTCGACACAGGATATAAAAACTGAATACACGGGATATGAAAAATTAATATAATAAATGTACTCTAGAAATATAAGCTAAAAAGTATTACTTTCACATGATTATTTCATATTTAAAAAATAATTATATATATATTTATTTTTTCTTAAAATATATTTATATAGTTCTATGTTTTATAATTATTCTTTCATAGTTGCAATGCATAAATGTTTTAAACTAATATTTCCAAAGTGTTAAGCAGTCAAAATTTACTTTACGAATCAAAAGAATTTATAATCCCAAATGTGTTTAAAAAGCAAGATTTTTTTTTCAATTTAAAGTGTTATATAAAAGTAGTATTATTTAAAGTGTTGTATTATTTAAATTGGTAGCAGTAACATATGAAAGTAAATATTTTTATTTTTTCTCCTTGTTAATAATTATTGTTTTAAGCATTAATTAAATTAATGTTTAATGATAATGGAAATAACTATTATGTTGTAAAAATTATATGAATTTATAGTATAAGATGATTATTATATCAATTTATAGTACAAAAGTCTTAAAAGATATGAATTAGTATTAATACTTATAGCAAGTTTAATTTTTATCTTGTTACAAAAGTATTTAAAAATACTTAAGTTAATTAGTGGTTGTAAATACATAATACTTTGTCAATAAACTTAAAAATGACAGTTTGTCAAACATGCAAGATTAGAGCCTGATTAATTTTTTAATGTTATTTTCACAATACGTATCTCAGCGGGATTACGTTACACCAAATTTAATTACAAATAATAGTTAATTAATAAAGAAATAATATGCTAAACTAAGCTAACATGTCCAAAATTTTTGTTATCGTGACAAGATTGACATTAACTTTTTACAATCACTTTCCACATAAAACATGTCTGTTCCTTCTAAATTACACAGAACACAAATATAAAACATAAAAAAAACATTCACCAACTATTATAATTAATAAAAAGAGGTCTTTCATTGTTACTGAACGAGAAACACAGTTTCTCGAAATATATAGCAAGAGCTAAGAAAAGCAGAGGGAAAAAAAGTGATAGACTTCGAAAACTATTTGGATCGCTTAATACAGTATGTTCGCCTAATGAGCTTTTTGAACAGGGCCTGAGCATCCTCCGATGAATAATGTCAATAAATACCTACGAAAGAAAGGCGGAGTTGGATGAAGTTTTTGTGGGTCCCTTGAGGAACTGCGTTTTCTTCTTGACTAGAATCCGCCATGATGGTCGCGTGCGTGCATGAGGTATTTGATGCTTTTGCGTGAGTGAGAGATGTTCTGAAACCTTGGGTGCCAGCTGCGGCTAACCAAAAATGATTTCCTTTGAAGAAAAAAGAAAGAAAAATAATGAAAAAATAAAGATATACATTTTTGCATTTTTTCTTCTTTCTTTTAAATCCAACACTGCTACTTCAAGCAGTAAAGTGTGGTTGAAGGGCTTTAAAGAATTTCTCCTATGTTTTTTCAATGGAAGGTTTTTAAGCATTCGCTCTTTAAAGGATTTCTATTCATAAGATTTTACAGCTATCCTGATACAAATAAGAAAAATGAATATTTTCTACTATTGCACGCTTTATTTTTATAAGAAAATACGTTTTAAATGCATTTAAAAATTAATGCAAAAAGTGAACACACGTATTCTTAAATACATAAATACACGAGAGCCGTTGTGTCAGATGTACTAATAACAAATAAAACTCTATTTACAAACGATAAATGATAGCTTAAAAGAGAAATATTACAGTAGATTTTTTTATTAATAGAAAAGCTACATTTCTTAACTTTAGAAAAAAAGTTTTGTTTAAATATATTCTAAGCAATCTTGAATTTTTAAAAACAATCTTGAATTTTTAAATAAAAATATCAATTCAATTTTTATTCCATTTCAAAATGATTTTAACAGAGTGACTAAAAAATGTTTACAATATTTTTAAAACGTGTAATGTTTATAACATAAAAAACACTCATAAACTTTTTTTTCCAGTGATACAAATATCCTGAATTTCGTTATACGCTCTTCCTATCGATGAAACCTAGCATCAATTTCCACGCAGTGCTCCTAACTTGCTTCGTTGAAAATCAAATTTTTCTTAAAAAATGTACCCGAGTTGAGTGAGGTAAAACATGCGAAAGAGCTCATTAGCTTTGAAGAGCCGTCAAAGAAAATAAGAGGCAAAAGAAAACTCAATTTTGTGCAGAAGGTTCCTTTGCCGTATGTTTGTATTTTTGTGTGATTAAAAAAGATCACAGAGTGTGAGAATTAGTTTCAGCTTCGGCACCTTTAGAATTTTTTCAGGGAATATTTTTCAAGAATTCTTTCAAAATTTCTTTTTAAATGAAACTGATTGGGCCCACATCTAGACTTTTTTTTATATTCAAAATGAATTTATGAGTAAAGACATTTTACAAGACTCCATATTAATCTAGACATTGATTTATTCTCTAGTGGCAGTGTAATTAAATGTCATAGGTTTGTGGCACTTCCGATTGTGAGAAATTCTGAAATAGTGTAATTAATAAAGATTTCAATTCAAACTCCTTATTTAGTAAGGAAGTACTATATTTAGAACACTGTTATTCAGTAAAAATACTTTTTATTTACTTTCTTATAAAATGTAAACTATTTAGTAGTTCGCAGTGTTGTATTTTTTTTTTCAAATTTAAGCTAAATATTTAATTATATTAGTAATTATAGACAAATACACATAATAACTATTTTTGTAATTGAGCTTATAAATAAAAGGTCTCTATAAAAACTTTTACTGAAAATTATTCCTTTTCTGATTTCTCAAGTAAAAGGGAGCACCATCTATACTGAATTTTTATTCTTTTATAATAAAACCAATAATTTGAATCCGTAAGTAATATGTTTGTGGAGGAAAATATAGAGGTTTATGTATGTAAGAAAATCCATATAAACATTAATATTTCTTCTGTCATGTTAAAATAATCTAAAACTATTTTTTTTGCAAATTAGAGATTTTTCACATTAATATTGACAAGTGTAGTATAAATAAAAAAGGTCCAAACTTTAATATTGATATTTCAAATTCACTTAAAACACCAACCAAAATGATTGATATAAAGAAATTGATACTTTCAAAAGATAATAAAAAATTTTTAAATAACATGTAGCATTTATATAAACATATGAGAAAAAAATTATTCCATGCTCACTTTAAAGGATTATGTGTTAATAACAACAAAAATACTTAGAATTGGAAAACAATGAGTTAACATTTTTGAAAAATATTGTAATATTTTAATTAAAACAACGAGTTTTTAAATCCTGTCTACAAGACGTTAATTTTTTAAAAAATTTACTTTCAAATATTTATCTTAATATATATGCATGTTTATATATATATATATATATATATATATATATATATATATATATATATATATATATATATATATATATATATATATATATATATATATATATATATATATATATATATATATATATATATATATATATATATATATATATATATATATATTTGTGAGTGTGTGTGTGTTTATTGTTCATAAAAGGAACTTCGTCTTTGAAAAGTGTGAGTGATTAAAAATCCATAATTTACCTTTAATTTATATAATATATATATATATATATATATATATATCATTTTACGTATTATTACAACACTTTATTAATTTTAAAATTGCATACTTTATAGTTATATAATACTAGCATATATCCCATCATATGACGGGATCAGTAAAATTTTTAATTTTCCAGAATTGTAAAAAAAACCCTATAAGGCAGGTAAAAAAAATGTTTTTTTTCTGAGAATTACCTTTTAACAAAAATAATCGATTAAAATTATATAAAATTTAAATATTACTCTCCGCTTTTGCCATCCTATCAAGAATGAATATCATATAGAATAAGAGAAAGGATAAGGCTAGAAATAATAGCATTAAACTCTCGAAAAGGGGGGATGGGGTGGATTTCGAACTCGCTTTTAATTTTGCTAACCCTAACTCATGAAAAATCCAATATGGATGTCTGTATTCCAGGTACAACCACTTCAGAAATTCGCGGTCAGACAGCTTAGGCTATTATTATATAGGGGATTAAAGTTATAGAGATGCATAGCAAAATAGAACAAAGAGCTTAAATTTTACAGTGCTGCTTTATTAATATCAATAAAAAAAGTCTTACCACCTTAGTATTTTAAATTACAATAGCTATTGAAAAATTATATAACAAATAAAATTTCCCAATTGTAAAAGAACATATGAAAGTGTAAATGAACTTATATTAGTCTAAAGCAAAGCATAATTTTCTATGATATCTGAAATATAACTTTTTTGCGGGCAATTATCATAAGTAATAGACTCCAATTAAGTTTTACTAATTATCTTTTATATCCATTCACCTAAATATTATACATTTTCCGATAAGATTGTTAGAAAATAAATCTACATTTATTCTCAATTTACAGGGTAATCGAAATACTAAACGCTTCCGTTAACACCTTCCGGTAAAATGACGAGTCTAGCTCGTCATTAGTTTTTCATTCCATACCGCACCATGACGAGCTACACTCGTCATGCGATTAAAGTTACTGTTAAATATGATAATTAATTTAGTTTAAAATTTCTAGTGTACTGAATTTGGCAACACTTTTATCACTTAAAGAAAATCACAAGTCACTATTGCATATTGTTTACTTAGAATTTCTTGGTACAAGTCATTGCCAAATTAATGATTCAGAATAAAAGAAAACCTACCAAGAAATGCCGTGTGTGTTACAAGAATCAAATTAAAAGTGAGACTACTAGGCGGTGTAAACAATTAAGAATTCCTTTGCACTTTGTTTTGAAAAGTACCACTAGCTTGAAGACTATTATCTGTATACCTTATTAATGTTTTGCTTTGATATTTTCTTAATTTTACTGTTTCTGATATTATCTAACACTATGTAAAAAGTGGATTTTAATTAAGAATATGTAGGAATTGTAAAATGAAACACGTTTTTTAAATAAAAATTAAATAGTTATTTCATGCACAGTTTTTCATTATTAAATCATACCGGAAAATGTTAAGATAAAATTATTTTCTTTTTATTTGTGTACCTGATGCTGCATATGTATGAAAGTAAATGTTATAACTGTATTAACATGTCAATGCTTATAAAATTATAATAATTATTAATTATTATATAGATAATTTGTTGTGAGTACATTTAGAAGTTTAAGCTTCATTATCATTATTTATGTATAACTAGATTCACTGAAACTAATGTCTGTGTGATATAAAGTTTAAAATACGTTTGGTAAGGTGCAAAAGAATTGAGTATTAAAAATTAATGTTAGTGTTGTAATATTTGTATGTATAGGGTGCAGATTGCGATGATTCAAAACAATAAAATTCTCACAGTTACGGTTATAGTGAAAACATTTTGAAATTTTCCAATGGCAACACCCACATTTTTCTTTTCCAAATAGATCAGAGCATAGAAAAACTTTAAATGGCGTTGGAACGAAATATATATGAAGTAAATTGGCGACATTAAATATTTGCATAGAAGAGCATCGTAAAGAAAAAATCGCAATAAAAGGGAAGATGTATTGATGCTTTTTGCTAAATTCACTGGGATAGGCAGTAGAAGCAACAATCATAAAACAGTATTGTAAAGCAATGCTTGTGATATAAGCAGTGTAGGAAGATGGTTTCTTCCTGTTCGTGCAAATCCTTCTCGTTTAGTGCTATGCAAAGGACACTTTCAGGGCCACAACGAAGTGAATTGATAAATTTGTTTTATCTGACCCTAGAAAATGCTACAGAATAAGTGCGAAATTATCGTACAAATCATAAGCTAAAAAAGGCCGATGTTCAGTAAAAAGTGTACGTAATTCGGTAAAGAAATTTGAAGAAACGGGATACAAATTTTGATAGACAGAGATCTGGACGGCTCCATGATCCTGTTGAAGTTGATAGAAAAGTACATAATATGATTACTACAGTTCCATTGCATACAGCGAGAAGTGTTTCCCGCAATTTGAAAGTACCGAAAATCATTCTGCGCTCTGTTTTGTGGATGTTTCCTTATCGATTCCAGCTCGTCCAGATGTTGGAACCTGGAGACAACAGAGTGTCGACTTTCGAATTTTTTCCTCATCAGATATGATGAAGATAGTAGGTAACCGCTGTGGGTATTATGGTCAGATGAGGCACATTTCACCCTGACTGAGAACGAGAACTCAAAGAACACCTTTCATTCGACCGAAGGAAACCCTCACGGTGTAGCACCAGAGCCTTTAATAGACAGATACATGACTGTGTTTTGTGGCGTCAAAGGAACATTCATTCTGGATTCTTACTTCTTTGAATAAGTCACATCCAGGGTCATGCAAACTTGATCCTCCACAGGTGTTTGGTATAAAGCAATGTTGAAGAATTACATAATTTCAGATTGACAGCAGCAAAATGTCATTAATGACATAGGATGTAAGGATGGTCCTCTACACATTGCCAGAAGTGTTCGACAAGTAATGCAAGAGCACGTTGGTGATAAAGGTAGTGAGCGTAACTGTGCAGTACAATTTTATTTTATCAGAGAATCAGGAACAAACTGAAGAGACTTCTTTAAGACAGTTAAACTGCTCATAAAAGAGTACCTATTCTAATTAGAATAAATCTGATAAGAAATTCTCCCAATATCTTGCATTATGCATTCTACTGAAAATTTTCCTAATAAGAATGTAAACATGGCTTTGTTTTACATAGCAGTTACAGTTTAAATATTAAGAAGAATTTTGTCAGTTTAAAAAAACTTTTCCTTACTTTTGAAAAGATACATAAATTACAACTAAAATGATTGATAAAATGAATAATGTATTATATTTTCAGTTTATAAAACAACTGATGTACTGGACTTTTTTGAGAAATAATATATACTTATTACAGTAATATTTAAATTAGAATTAGTACATGAAAATTTGAGAAGAAATATGTGTCCCAAACTTCACATTTACTTAGGAGATTGAGAGTTATAATCCCATTATTTGTTAGGGAAGAAAATTAAAGTGTGCCTACCGTTATATCATCTCCCAATCATAGAACATAAATATAAATTTAGATTTTGTAGCCGTTACAAACTCCACATTAAAAAGACTTTTTGTCATTTTTTAAGAATTTATACCTTAATTTTTAAAAGACGCACGCATTGCCTCTAAAATGACTTACAACTTAAACACTATCAATTTATTTAGGTATACAAAACCCCCTGTTTAAGAATACTCTGCATCAAAAAATTATAAAAGTTCAATGTCTGGATAAAACCACTACTTATTTTGAAGTTTTTCTAAACTTCTTGGGTTATATTTAAATAAGATATAGTTCATTAATACTTGAGAACAAATTAAACATTAAAATATCCAAACTAAGAGGAATTCACGAAAAAAAATGAGACTGCATTACAGCATGCAAACTATTTAAAGACGCTTAGAGTTTTAAGGACATAGACTAGACGTGGTGTTTAACAACTTCTGTATAAATAAAAAATATCGTTTCTGCTTGAAATAATCTTCTCAGAAGAAATTATTCCAATGCCTTCCATTCGCTCATTTCATTGGTATCCTTTCATCACAGTTAGAACTTAAGCATAGATTTAGATTATTTGAAGGTTGCTCCCTATATTAAAACGATTTTTGTCAACTTTTCAAATTGTATTCATTATTTAGAAAGTTTGAACCAATATTGCTCACAATGTCATGAAAAACAGAATGTTATCACATGATTTTTTCTTAAAAAATAAATATTTTATCATTAATAGTTCCTGTTTACAAAATAATTTATGATTATATTATAAATCTTCAATCTATATTTAAGGACACATTTGTTATTAGATATTCTGATAGGTCGAGGATCATTAATGAACCTCACAAAATATATTTAGAAAAATACTTATAACAGTTATTTTTACTTACAGGATATTTTGTTACATTTTCCCCCTCAATACTTAAGATAACAGGTACAAAACTTTTTCATAGATTATTATTAGATTATATTATACGTCTAGAGTTTTAAAGTACTCGGGTAGTAAGCTATTAATTTGTGAAATAGATGAGAACTGGATTCTTACAACACAGTTATAATTTGGCTTCTTACCAAAAGATTAATTTTCATTGCGTGTACATGTATATATAAACAAACAAAACAAGGACATTTTAAATAAATGCATATTATATATGTTTAAAAACACCAATCTTAAGGTTTCCAATTGCCTCAAGCAGTAGTTGTTTAAACTACTGATTGTGTACCTTGTTTATATTATTTAAATACAAACAAGGTATTCCACATATAATAATACTAAAGTAAATGCTATTATTTGCTATTTAGAATTCTGAAGTATATATATATATATATATATATATATATATATATATATATATATATATATATATATATATATATATATATATAAGCTCTCTTTCTTTAAATTTTGTGTATATTTGAAAAGTATTTGAAGTTCCACAAACATCACATACGGTTATATTAAAAGTTTCTATGAACTAAATAATTTGTTTAAAATGTAGAAAAATTGGGATTGAATTATAAACACCAGTATTAAGGTTTTCTATTGCCTTAAGCGGTAGTTGTCTAAACTACTGATTGTATACCTTGTTTTTATTGTTTAAATATAAACAAGGTATACCACATATAATAATACTAAGGTAAATTTCATTCTTTGCTATTTAGAATTCTAAAAAGGATATCTATTATAAACTCTCTTTTTTTAATTTTGTGTATATATGAAAACAAATAGAAGAATGGTTTTGGGAAAGATTTTAATTCAACAAATATCACATACGCGTATATTAAAAGTTTTTAAGAACTAAATAATTTGTTTACCATGCTAAAAAATTGGGAATGAAATCAATATTTTTAATAATATTTGATTGCATATTTTCATTCTCTGATGCATTTATACATATTCCTATATACTGATTCTATGCTTTTAATAAACATTTGGTTTCCTAAGATCGATTTTCATGCACAACTGAAAGCACCTCTAGGCTATAATTATAAAAATCAGTATATCATTTCTTCCTTTGTTTCAGATTCAATAGAGGTTATTTTTTAGCTATTATAAGAATAAATAAATATTTTTTTTAGTTATCTGGGAGAAGAGTACCATTTATTATACCTCTTATACAAAATAACTGGTGATGGCAATTGACGCAAAGAATAGCTATAAAAAATAATTTCGGTTGCATAGAGATGAAAATAATCACCTTTTTTCAACCCTGGAAAATGATTATCTGGCATTTTAAAATAAGAATAAAAAACTATAGTATAGGTATAAGAAAAAATGTAAAGATGACTAATAAAAAATTCAGAAACCCCATAGACTTCATTGAGGTTATGCTATAATTATCACTGACATGAAAAATATTAAGTAGTTTTAATTATAGTATTTGTATTATATTTAAACACGGTTTCCGCGCACCTGGAAAGTCAGGGAAAAATCATTGATTTAGAAAATGGATTAATTTTGTCATGGAAAGTCACGATTTTCTAAGTAAAATGAGTAAAAGTCATGGAAAGTCATGGATCTGCTGAGCTACCAATTAAGAAAAACCAAGAAATGTCTCTGCTAGTGAATTTCCTTTCTGTTCGTCAGGGAAACTCAAAACAAGCAAGCTTAATAGGGGGGTAAATATATAAGTATATTATTCTGGTTTTTTTCGTAAATTATAAATTAAATTTTTATTAATATAATAATAATTATTATTTAATAAAAATTAGTTAAGATTTTTCTACAAACTATAAGCTTATCTTTAAGGCTATTATATATAAACGTTACAGGGCTATCGTGTTTGGCTATTATTCTTGGTCACCTCGATAATACCTAAGTACTCTGAACTCAAATTGGAAATTTTTTGATTGCATTCAGAAAATTGCTGTATGATTAAACTTAGGTATTATATATATATATATATATATATATATATATATATATATATATATATATATATATATATATATATATATATATATATATATATATATATATATATATATGTATGTATGTATGAGTTTATAAACATTTATAAAGTATTTTTTATCATAAATTTTTGTAATTTCTCTAAAAGAATATATTTTATTTGTATGTATATCAGAATTTTTATTCATATGTACTTTAACAAAAGTATTTTTAAAGTCATGGAAAATAATCTTCTGAAGTCAGGGAAAGTCATGGAAAGTCATGGATTTGACAAATTTTATTTTGGCTGATACCCTGTTAAAGTGTATTAATGATAAGTAAGTTTAATTTTAAAATGCGTTTTTGAAAATCGTAATAAAAATTGCATTCACCCATACAGTTAACAATAATAAAACAAATCAATTGCATTTTAATTATGATAAAATATATAGAAAATAAAATGTATCATTGCTGTATTTTAAGCATTCCTGTGTAAAGCTCCATAGTTAATAATCAGATATTATCAAATATCAGTTTATTTTTTTCCTCTTTAACTCATATATATTTCAAATGCGGTAATTGTAATAAAAATTCAATTTCTATATAATTTAATAAATAATATGTTTAAATAAAAATCTTTAAATGAAGCATAATTAAATAGAACAAATATAAATATCAACAGAATATCTCTCAACAATTTAATCTGCAATACTCTTTCAGCTTTCAGCCTTCTATGTCATCCCGAGGAAAAATGTCCTCTCAACAGTCATGCAAAACCGAAATCTTTCATAATAAAGTCAAAGAAGCGTATTATGTCACTTGTATCCCTCCCGGGGATTTCGAAGTCAGTAACGTGGGATGGAATAATTTCAATTGCTTATCGCTAACTCTTATCGCATAGCCTCCACTAAATGATGTTGAGAAAAACTTCTGCCATCAGTATGGCTCTCTCAACGCTAGATAAAATCCATAACATTTGTTATTTTCTGTGTAGTTAAACAGTATATTACAAGTATTCATTCAATTTATCATGTTAACTAATAACAAATAGATAATAGTGGGATTTATTTAATGAATTTGATCATCGACTTATAATTGATCATTTACTTTTCTAAAAGGAAACTTCAGTTCAAATATTTGGAGAACTTGTTAGTTTCAATTCTAAGGTTTAATGATGTCCAATAACGGATTTATGCTTTTGTGATGTAATAAAATATATTCTACTGTTATCTTTTACTCATCAATACATCCAGAAATATATTACTGAACTTTTATTGCAGACTAGCATATAGCCCGTCATATGACGGGATCAGTAAAATTTTTAATTTTCCAGAATTGTAAAGAACCCTATGAGGCAGGCAAAAATTGGTTTATTTTTTTTTTGGCTGAGAATTACCTTTTAACAAAAATAATCGATTAAAATTTTCACAAATGTACTTAATCTATTATTTAAGTCAAATAAAAAAGATTATTATTTATGTAATATCCAAGTTTAGTGATAAAACGTATGAAAGTAATGCAGAACACATTTAAATGATTTTAAATAAGAAATGATGAAATGAGATGGTTAAAGGAAGGAAGTCATACTGCTAGAAAAAAAATGTTACTTTTACCTATTTATTATGGGATAAACTTATAAATTTAATCGCTTGCTCTTAAAATGGGGCTTGATATAATAGCATTAAACGCTCGAAAAGGGGACGGGGGGATTTCGAAGGTTTTAACCCTCTAAGTGGTTTGCACGTACAATTCCGCCAGCTGTCAGACAATTTTCGACCTCTAAAAACGTTTCAAAAGTAGATGTATTGTACATTTCTGACAGTGTTTTCCCCCATGAAATTATGAGGTAGGAGGGTCAGGTCGATTGTTTAGGAACTTCACCCCTCTTTGACTGACATTTATTGAGGGATGCACCCCTACTCTCTGAGGAACAAAGACGCTAATAGCTTCTCATGAAAATTCTCAAAAAAATTTTTTTTTCGTACTTTTAGAACGCATTATTTCTTATGTGATGATCTTCGAGAATTGACGAGCTTTATGTGTATTAAAAATTAACAATCAATAATGTCTATTTATATATCTATTTATAACCGGAAGTAAATGGACAATAACAAGGGTGGGGCAAAGGGTGAAGTAAAAAATCATAGAACACTTTGGTCACTGACACAATAAAGCTTTAGCGTATTTTTTGGAGACTTTTTTCCCCCGGTGTGTTCCACTCGGAGGGTTAAAGAGGACAGTATTTTTATCTGTGATACGAAGCTTATTCATACCAATTTACTTCAGAATCGGATCTATAGTTTAGGAAAAGATAAACTGTACTCGCTTTGAATTTTGCAAACCCTAACTCATCAAAAATCAAATATGGATGCTCTATCCATTCCAGGTCCAAAAGCTTCAATACTTCGAGAACCGACGGACAGATAATTTAGGCTATTATTACATTACGAGAAGAAAGTTTAAGGATGAAATGTTTATGTGGTCAGGGACATCCGTAAAGCAATACGTGAATTTAATAAAATAAAAATAATAAAAATTATAAAAAGTTGAAAAAATAGTAAAAATTTATTTTAAAAATAATAAAGCAGCTTTCGGAATAAGAATTTAAAAGAAAAGGCAGAAAATATTAAATTTATTAGACATTAAAAAAAATTCGCTGCCTCGGGAATAGAACTGCCATCCCGAGAAGTACGACGACTAAGTAAGCGGACATTCTACCAAACGTACAACGCCTGCACGTTGCGAGCTAACTAATTAGAGTATATGAAGGTTTAATTAGAAACAGTCTAGAAATTTAAATATTACTCTCTGCCTTTGCCATAATATCAAGAATGAATTTCGTATAGAATAAGAGGAAGGATAAGGCGTGAATTAATAGCATTAAACGCTCGAAAAGGGGGGATGGGTGGATTTCGAACTCGCTTTTAATTTTGCCAACCCTAACACATGAAAATCCATTATGGATGCCTGTATCCATTCCAGATACAACCGCTTCAAAAATTCACGGATAAACAACTTAGTCTATTATTATATAGGGATAATGTACCTTGACATTAATATTGCCAAACTGAAATATTAATCTTAAATGTTTAAGTAAAAATGTCCTTTATATCACTAGTTTTTAATACGGATTGCTGCAGCAAATTAGTTGTTACCTTTATGATTTGTCAATAAAAGTTAAAATTATCATTTAAGTATTAAAAATCCCTTACTTTCAAAGAAGCATATTTCATCTTTTTTTACCTTAAGCAATTCATTTACATTTTCAAAAAATATGTGTTTCCTTTTTCAAAATTTCTTTCAAGTAAGAAGTAAAAGTAAACCCACGCATTTTATAATTAAAATGTGACTTCAGTTTAGCAATTGAAATAAATTTTCTTTTCACTTTTAAATGATAATTTTAATTTCCTCCTAAAAAGAATTCATTCGTGAAAAAAGTTGCAAATGTCAGTGCATTATTGACATTTGCAATATCTATTTGCATCTCTCTGTCTCTCTCTCTCTCGTTATATATATATATATATAATATATATATATATATATATATATATATATATTAAATATACATATATATATATATATATATATGTGTGTGTGTATGTATATATATATATATATATATATATATATATATATATATATATATATATATATATATATATATATATATATATATATATACATATATATATATATATACATATATATATATATATATATATATATATATATATATATATATATATATACATATATATATATATATATATGTATATATATATATATATATATATATATATATATATATATATATATATATATATATATATATATATATATATATATATATATATATATATATATATATATATATATATATACATGAAACACGCATATTACTCTTGAAACATTCCATGTACTTCTTTATAAATTTTACATCATGCACAATGATTTACTTACTTCTATATCAAAGTAAAATGAAGCATTTTTCCCAAACAGAAAAATGTTTATAATTTATCAAAAATTTGAAAAAGTAATGTTTTCTTTTTTTAATAATTATCTATTTTTTAATAAAAATGTATAAAGGGTGTGCAGTAAAATCATATAGGTAAATCATATAAAATCAAGAAATATATTTAGAAAAAGATTATGATTATGAAAAAGTGATTCTCTTTCAAAGCGATTCCATTGCCCAGCCTCTTTTTTAAATCAAGTAGAGAATTCCTGTTATTGCAGCAATTTCAAAGAATCCTGCACTGTGCAATAATGTGAAAATCTGTATTAAAGTTTCTATCATACAGCATCTCCTTTAAAGTCGGAAACAGCCCGAAATCGCATGCTTTCAGAACTGCATTGTAAAGGGGGGGTGTTAAGATTTTGATATCGAATTTACTAGTCTATTTCTGAACAAGAGTAACGACAAGCGGACTAGAATTATCTTTGTGTGATAACCAAATTTCAACTAATCCATGACGCTTATTTTTCTATAGGTGTTACTGTAAAATTTTCAAAATTATTAAGAAGTATTCTCCATTTATGGTAGTCTTTGGAGGCACAAAAAGCTTATTACACCTTTGTCATCAAATAGAATAAGCATCGTCACCTTTCCAGAAGATTTGCTTTCGGAGGTGGATAATCAATGTATTTCCGTACACTTGTTGTGGTTTTGGGAAGAAGATCAAAATTATGCACGTAAATTTCATCACCTTTTATTGCATAAATTTGGATCCTTTTGAATCCTACCTCTGAACCACTCACAACATTGGTGAATATTTTGCATTAATTTTTTATTAAGGTGATGAGGAACAAATATTTTGTCAAAACATGGCACAGCTGTCAATTAGTGTATAGAATGCAAAATATCAACGTTTTTAAAATGACAGTTAATGTCCCTATCTCCTAAAACGACATTAGCCAATTTTTTAATCAAGAATGTTAGCATTTAAATTAGTCACCATTGATAATAAATAAAATAAATTCATTCTTATTTATTTATACCTATCTAATTTTAATTTGTAAAACTCGAAATCTGAGTTACATATCAGGTTATGAAAACCATTATAAAAAATTCGAGGGGAAGTATTAGATACTGGTACATTACTGAATTTACTGAGGTGAGTTTAGATATATGGACAATATTTTACTTCTTCACCTGTGTATCAGTTTGAATTCTTTAATCGGAAGAACTGCAATGTGATAGACTGCCTATTTTTTATATTATTCATGCTATATTAGCTTCTCCCGCTGTGAAATAAACTGAACATTTTCGTTAAGTATCTTTATGGTAAATTAGGTATTCAAAGCATTTGTATAAATTTTTAGAACAGAAAAAGTCTCATAAAAATATTGCCATAAAATAAAAGATTTTCTTCTTTGGGGAGAAAGAAATATCGTCAAAAAAGCATTAGCGTCACCAATTGCTTCTAGTAGGGAATCTATTGAAAGCTTTCTTGACATCATTTACAACAGTCTTTTGGTGTAAAATGAAATGGAAAGATTAAAAACTTGTTTTGAAATGTGCTTTCCAATTTCAATCCGTACATTCTATTGCATTCCTTTTGCATTAATAATGGTAAATTTGGCTGGATTTCATAAACACTTCTGAAATTTATATGTAAAAATTGAACTTTTAATGGTAGTAATATACTTAAATGTCTAAGATCTCTGACTGAAACGAATACGAATTTGATTTTGCATTTGTACTATATATATATATATATATATATATATATATATTATATATATATATATATATATATATATATATATATATATATATATATATATATATATATATATAATATATATATATATATATATATATGTGTGTGTGTTTGTGTGTATTGCTTACTATCCTAAAAATATATCCCATAAAACATATACCGAACAATATAAACACAAAAAATATTATAATTCATAATTCTCCTAATTATAATTCTGGAAGATATTTATGTTTTAAACTATTTACACACTCTTTTCAACAATTAAACAAATAAACAACGTTTAAACAAATTATTTAAATACTCATTATATTTTTCCGAATATATATTATAGCAGTTATTATGGGGATAATTAAGCAGTATTTTTAAACGGTAAAGCCTGCAGAATTTATCAGATTTTTTGTTGACAATAACCAGTGCATAATACAATTTTTTTACAATTAGAAATATTTAGCAATGCTCAGTGATTTACATTTCTCATTCTTACATAAGAAAAGAGATATTTTGTTATATAGTCCTTAGGAAATCTTTTGGCAGAAAAACTAGAGAACTAAGTTTATAAAACCAGAAAACTATGTCATACATTTCTATGGAAAGTACAAATTTTATTCAACATAAAAAAATTAGAGAACGTATGTCTTTGAAATTGGCTATACGCTCTCATTGTTTAATTTCCTTACTAATTGAGTGAATTTTCATGCATTGTAATACTCTCTTTACTCCAAAAAATTTAACCACAAACAAGGAAACAACCACAGTAAAGAACATCTAAATAACCACTTGAAACACACCTTACTTGTTTATTCAAGAGGATGAAGAAACTTTAAAATTTTCCCTTACTTTTGGGGGCTAGATGATGGAGGAATATGTCATCTCCAGACAATTGGATTCAGATTTTGTTTTGGTAGTTTTTAGTAATAGAAGTAAGTTTTCTTTTTTCTATTAATATTCATATCATTACATCACAAATATGCAATCATATACATTAATGACTAAAGATTATACAACAAAAACTTTTTTTTCAAATAATTATATCCTACATATTCATCAAATTAAAATACCTTTTGATATTTTTAAACCTTAGAATGAATGTGAATTTCGTTTAATGCACGTTTGTAAATTTAAAGAGAATTAAAATATCTTCTTATTTAGATTTATCATATATTGAATTTGACTAGTTTCGAGCATTTATATTAACTTTAAATTCAACCTTATTATTACTGTAAAGATTCGGTAAACATTTAATATAGAATATCCGATCATTAGCAGCAAATGTTACAGCAGCTTTGAAAAATGGTGTGTAAGCTTTTAGAGGAGGAAGTTTTTACCTTTAACTAAAATATTTCATAACTACACAAATTACCACCATTGATTCAGTGAGGTTTTAAAGTTAAGTAAAGTATTTTTACCAAACTCTAATTGCTTCCATACTTATGAAAATCAATATTTTCTACTTACTTTTAAATGCCTTTAATATAAGAAGGTTGTTGAAAATTACCAGCAATTACCTTTAAAACTATTTTAAAGCAAAGTTATAAATATCAGAAGAGTAAGTGAAAGATTTTAAAATTGTGTATGAATAATATTGCAAAATATCTCGAGCTAATAACCCTTTGGGAACGTTTACTGTATAGGGGCACTCGTCTGAACAGAAATTACTTAAACTGTGCCCAAAACTTCTGAAGTGATTTGCAGTATTTCATCCAAGTTTGTCGTATTTGATCGAACGTACTTATAACGTTGAGCTCAATACTCGAAAACTTTTGAGAATTCTTGACATATTAAGTTCTAGTTATGTATTATATTCTTGTAGAGGAAAAAATACTCTCCTTTGATCCGTTATTGCTTAATCCTATGTAGAATGACAGCTCTTAGATGAAATATTAAGTTCAAAGCGAACTCTTACAAACAAAATTATTTGCGAAATGTGTGACCTGCATACAGTGTCAGGGTAAAGAACGATTTGTAAATGCATTTTATTATTTGCTTAGTTTAAGGGACATACCATTCAAAGGGGAATACAGAAAACATAAATTCCATGCAGAGTTTTTAATACATCTTGACGTAAATAATATCTCTTATATTATTTATTTCTTACTCTTTTCTTCTCTTTGTCTACAGAATCTATACTCATACCAATATATAATTTTTCTAGCAAGAAAAATACACCATTTTACTATAAAAATGTCTGATAATCACAGCGAGTGTGCAAAATTATTTTTAAAAATAATTATTTTAATGAAAATATTGCTATTTAAATAAACTCATACATATACTTTAACCTATAAAATATTAATCTATTAAAATCTTTCTATTAAATATCCTTTCGTATTTAATAAATCATTCCATCTATTTATACCAACATATGTTACGCATATTTATATATGTGTGTAATGGAGTTAACCCATATTTCGGTAAAAAGTAATATTAACAACAATAGAGCTAGCATTTCTTTAGCAATCTACATTTATCTCCCAGTTATATTTTAACTCCCAGACTTAAATTTCTCGTTAATATTCTGCATTTTTACATGAAGCCCATTATTTTGAAAAATAAACTATAAGAAAATATTGTGTTGAATATCGGAAAAAACTTAAAAAATGATGTAAAAATATTTAATTAGTAGAATTAATAATAATCTTTCAAGGAACTTGGTGTACATAAGTGAGAATTGTATAAGTGCATTTTGTTTTAGTAATTTTAGAAAGTTTATGACGTATGCAATAAAATATTTAGAAGTTTAGGTAGTATTTTTAAACATCCCATATATATATATATATATATATATATATATATATATATATATATATATATATATATATATATATATATATATATATATATATATATATATATATATATATATATATATATATATATATATATATATATATATATATATTATATATATATATATATATATTTATATATATATATATATATATATATATATATATATATATATATATATATATATATATATATATATATATATATATATATATATATATATATATTTATATATATATATATATATATATATATATATATATATATATATATATATATATATATATATATATATATATATATATATGTACATATATATATATATATATATATATATATATATATATATATATATATATATATATATATATATAATATATATTATATATATATATATATATATATATATATATATATATATATATATATATATATATATATATATATATATATATATATATATATATATATTATATATATATATATATATATATATATATATATATATATATATATATATATATATATATATATATATATATATAAATATCTGTGTGTGTATTTGTAAATAAATATTTTATATGTATATTCATTTTGTAATTATTCGTTTTATAGGCTTTTTAGTTAACCAAATATCTGTAGCAACGAGTTAAACTATATCTTTATTTCGTCCAGAGTTTAATTACAGTAAATTTGTGCAATTCAATGCTGTTAAAGTTCTGCATAGCGCTACATTACAAGAATTATGTTTCGTAATTAATCTATATGTGCTTATATAACAACTCTTTAATTCACAGTTTATCATATATTCCAAAATGCATGGAAATAAAAGTATCATTTAGTTAAAAATTTTCTTTCGTAACTTTTTAG
>CM063502.1:87295451-87302951 GCA_032207245.1 Pardosa pseudoannulata
TTGCTTAAAATTGAAAGTAAAATCCTTCCTTCTTAGTTCCATTACTTTTGTTTGTTTCAGAGTTTAGGAACTGTCCAGAAATTTATAGTACTCTCAGTGCATATTAAAAGGGTTATATCAATAAGTAAAAGTGTACAATTCTTTATTATAAATGCAATAATTATTACAAATAAAATAATTCAGATAATATATATTTGAAAATGTGCGCTATGTAATATAATTTCCACATGTATTAAACACATGAAATATATTTTATATTCGTTTAACTTATACAACAAAAAATTATAATATATTGACTAAATTCAATTTTACATTCAAAAATAGTATTTTATAGTGCCACAATAATGAATTTCTTGGTAACTTTACAGTTTGTTAATTTACGTCCATGTTAAAAGTGGCAGATTCTTACTAATTATTACCTAAGTTAAATTATAACATTTCTAAATCTTGAGTATGTTTTAAATGCACATAATATTCTGTCCACATCATTATCTACTCCTATTTAAGGTTGTATATGAGCGTATAAAAATGAGACTAGTTAACTTCCGCTACGCTACGTCAAATTTGCTTTTTATTTTCTGATTCTATATTGATTAAAACCAGAGGCAAATGCAACAGCCGGAGACAACTTCTCATTAAAACGAAGTCCCCCATTTCTCATTAACTTCCCATGCATAATGGCTAGATAAAAATTTCCACATGATTACGAGGAATCTGATCAATTACTTAATTTACTGTGAGACTCCCTCGCATGTATGTATGCATCAAGGCATAATATGAACACGTCATTGCCGATTGAGACAAAGACAGCAAAGGGAATAATCTGGAGTGAAGGAAATGGCTCTTTATTAAATGATATCACCCCCTAGCATCATGCATACAGAAATTACGTTGCAAATCAGATTAGCTAATGGAATGTGATACTGCCTAGACTTTTATTCTGAATCCCCCAGTTAAGTAAACTCAGCTTTCTTTTGTTTGTCCCGTTAAATTTTTGGATATTAAACATTAGTTTAAAAATATTTAGTCTACATTCTCTACTTCGGATTGAAATTTCAAATGTAATTCAAATATCCCTGTGTTCTTTTAGAAGTAGCAGCAAACTAATAATATAATGGAACGAATTAGAAGTATTTAAATGTAGTTAGATAAAAATCTGATATAATGATATACGTAATCTATATATCTCGAACAATAAATATCCTGTTTTTAGCAATGTTTTATTATGACCTAAATAAAGAAACCACTTAAATTTTGTCACACGAAATGTATCAATAAATTATGTAATTAGCATTTTTATTTAAAATATCATTGAAACGAACATTATATTCTTTCAAACTAAAATAGACCTGCATAGTTGTATTAATTTATTTTTTCTTTATTTTGGAATGCTATGATTTATTAACAATCAAATATAAATTTACAACTTATAATTTTCTACCCAAAATACCGCATTTAAAAATGATCGGTATATTCTGAATGCATTAAGAGCTATCCGAGAAATGATCTATTAAAATTTAAGATCATGTATGGACTTAAAACTTATCGAATAATAAATATCCTGTTTTTAGCAATGTTCTTTTTATGACCTAAATAATGAAACCACTTAAATTTTGTCACAAGAACTGTATCAATAAATCATGCAATAAGCATTTTTAATTAAAATATCATTGAAACTAACATTATATTATTTCAAACTAAAATAGTCCTGCATAGTTGCATTAATTTAATTTTTCTTTATTTCAGAATGCTATGCTTTATTAAAAATAAAATATACAATTTAACACTTATAATTTTCTACCGAAAATACCACATTTAAAAGTGATCAGTATATTCTAAATATATTACAATCTATCCGAGAAGTGATTTATTAAAATTTAAGATCATGTATGGACTTAAAACATGCAACTAGTTAACTTCCGCTAAGCTAGGTAAATTTGTTTCTTACTCTCTGATTACATATTGATTAAAACCAGAGCAAATGCAACAGCAGGAGTCAACATCTTATTAATACTTCCCATACATAATGGCTAGATAAAATTTTCCACATGATTACGATGAATCTGATCATTTACTTAATTTACTTCGATACTTCATCGGATGTATGTATGCATCACAGCTTTTACATGAAAATAACTTTGCTGATTGAGACAAAGACAGCAAAGGAAATAATCTGAAGTAAAGGAACGGTCTTTTATCAAATGATATCAACCTCAGAATCATACATACAAAAATTATAGCACAAATCACATTAGCTAATGGAATGTTTTAATTCCTGGACTTTATTTCAAATTTCCCAATTAAGGAAACATCTTTTAGGTAGGTTGTCTACGGTAAGTTTTGGATACCACTTATTGCATTAAACATATTTTGATGAAATTTCATAGCTTAAACAAACACTTTAATGCAATTCAGATTTGCCTATTTTCTTTTAGAGGTAGCACTAAATGAATAATCTAATGATAGAAACCAAAATTAATTGAAAAACATTTACCTGCAAATTTAACATTTAGACATAAAATGGAATAAACTTCATTCTTAACCATATCTTTCACATAGACTTCTTAATGCTAAAAAATAAATCTTATAAGATATTATAATGCCAAAAAATAAACCTTATAATCTTCACATAACGAATAAAGGATCATCTTGAAGAAAAGCATATTTTATGAAACCTAAGTAGACGTTCAAAAGCGCTATACAATTAATCTATCAGATTGAGTAATAGACAGTTATCTCAATTATCATTGCATATTTTGATTTATGGGGTAACTTAAGTTATGTTTTATGTAACATGCAATTCGGAATCATCTAATATTTTAAGCTGTTTAACATTTTTTCATTTTATTGCCTTTCGAGACATTTAATAGCCGACGAAATACTTACCATGTTAAAAATTCATGCATAGACTTACGGCAAATACTTTATTAAACTACGTTCTAAAATTTGGAAAAAATTTCGAAAGTAATGCCCCTGAAAAATTTCAGAGTCACCATTAAGTAATTATATTTGGTACTACTTTTAAGAAAATACGAAAATATAGTTTTCTCAAAAAGGGCACTTCTCACTAACTTATTATTTATAAACCGTTATAATTTAAAATATATTATAGATCATAAAGAAAAAAAAATATTATTTCACCATTACACTATTAAATAACATTTAAGTTGTAAAATAGTAATCGTAAAATTGTTCGGTGTATTTATATTTCTCATTAAAACAAATCATATTTCAAAAAAGTTTTATTACTATCGACAAGAATCAAACCAAAGCAAAATTATTTCTTTCTCTGTTTCCCTTTTTCAGTAAATCCACTGCAAGAAATTTTTAGTTATATGTACTAACCTTTATCAAGAAAATATTGAAACGACTTGTGAAGATTTTATGTATAAAAAAAGTCTCTAAATCAAAAAATGTTTTGAAAACTTTCATTTTACATTATTTTCAATGATATTTCAAAATATTCTTATTATTAGAAACAAAAATGAAGCCCAAAAAAAGTGTTTTCTTTTTCCGTTTTCCTTTTTCAATAAATCTCATTCATCAGTAAACCAGACTTATTTACCAACTGCTATCAATAACTAAATCCAACTGATGTCCTATGGAATTTCTATTTGTATAAATGATGTCACAAAAGATAACAATTTGTTAAAATATATATTAAACTACAATTTTATATATATCATTATATAAAGTCAAAGTGAGCGAAAGCATTAAAATTGAGATATATAGTGAATTTGATTTGATTTTAAAATTATATTTTAAGGATTTTTTTCCTCGTCCTACAAATAAAAAAGTAACATTGGGAATATAAACAAATTATATTTATAAATAATTAGAGCAATTATATATTTTATTGGGGCTTTAGAGTATTTGTAGTCTATTTTGTATTATCTCATAATTTATGCAAACCGTCTGCTAACAAAGGGTTCATTTTCGCAAGTATATTTTATATCACGGAGTATGCAACCACACCTGAATTCAATAAAATGAAAGGTTTATGTTTTATATGTTTTAAATCTAGAAGGCTATCATCACATACTGATACAATATACTTCTTCCAGTCTGGCGGTGAGTGATTAACTAGAAAACTACATTGCGGTAAATTTTGTGGGTGCGAATTTCACTGTTAGTTATGACATTTATAACATAGTTCAACTTTAAGCAGAATATCCTGAAGAATTTGCTATCTTATATTCAAAAAATGCACTTCAATTCTCCAAACTCAAGCCTGTCAATAAACAAATACTTGAAAAAATATCAGGCGATGGCCAAAAAAGGCAGAACTGTCCGATTTACTACAAAATTATTGCAGTTTGGATATTCGGTTGCCGGGGATGTTTGTAGTCATTGTCATTCCACTGAAAGCTGAAGATCCCGGTTAGATTAGCTCTTGTAATGCAAAATATGGATAGTAGTTCTCCATAACTTAACACAAAAGGACAGGACAAATTAAGGAATGATTTGTTTGCTATGGGCTCTACAATCAATGGTTTATAATATGCGAAGGTGGTGTAATTAGACCGTGTTTTACGAAAAATCACCCGAAGAGTTTCTTTGATTATTTCTGATGTACATTAAGTCGGTAATGTAATGTTTCATAGAGTAATTCAATGCATGTAGAGTGATTTCTAACTGTGAAATTCATATTACTTTCATAGCAATTTATAAATACCAAACTATAGACTAACATATCGCATATTTCTTTACATAGTAACACAAGTCATAAATATTTTTTTACAGAAATTTACATAACTGGTATGTACTAACTTTTTCAAAAGACATGTGTATAACTTATTAATTATTCAAAATATATAAAAGCTAAGAAAAAATTATTAAATGCTGTTACTTCATACTGAATTTCTAAATTATAAACTAGTTATTTTATTCAATAATATTATTTAATATCGTCCATATTTTATCAATAACAGTAAATTTAAAGATTAAGACAAATGCGTAAGTAGGATCTCAAATTAATATAGAAAGTTTCTACGTTTCATAGAAGGCTCTCTATCCAATTTTACTATGGTTCACGAATAAGCCACAAATACATTTTTTAACATTTCAGCTTATTATCTATAAATTTCTTGCATATTATGAGGATGGAATAAATGGGATTGGCGTGTTCAATGCTTTTATATAGAAACAATACATTTATTACAAAAAATAATAATAATACATTAATTAAAATAGAACTCTCATTAGAAAAATAATAGGAATTCCAAAAATTACTTGTAATGTAGCTTTTTATATCACTTTTTTCAATTCTTAAACAGCATTTGACATTTTTTATTATATTGTGATACATTAGGGTATATCACAGTATATTCATAATAGTACTGCACTTAGCCCTCTATAAATTTTGCTACAATTATTTGCTTTTACCACAGAATCTACCATCTAGGAAGAAACAAAAGAATCAATCAATCTCAGTAAAGCAGCAAAATCAATTTATTTGTCCTCTTACCCATGTGTCCCCATGTATCTAATTTCTATTTATCAAGATATCAATCAATATATGGAAGAGGAAAGGTAAAGGCTCAACAGTTTTTGGGCCCTTGTTGTTTCTGGAGATATCCCAGTCAATAAATCTACCGCTCTGAATTAATTACACGTATTCCCTTTCAAATTGAAGTAGAATATTTATAACATCTAGCAACATTGCATGATAAATATTTTATTATGGAAGAACTGTAAGAATCCATGTTTAATACCAGAAGTAATATGATCAGAATTATAAATAACAGAAATGATTCAGTACTAAAAAGGTGATCAAAAATAAAAGCTTTATCATTATAACAAGCAAATTATAAGAACTTAGTAAATTAAGTAGCCTATAGTAGTTATAATAAACTTCAGTTGTAATATTGGAGTGAAAATAATGACGTTATATGAAAAATACTGTCTCTTAAATTTTATTCTGAAAATGACTGTATGTCATTTTTTTCAGTAATGGGGGAATTACCAAACTAGGAAAAAAATCTCCCATTCTAAAAAATAATAAATTCTATTCAAAATATAGAGGAAATTTTTTTAGGAAAATCTCATTTGATCTTATATTCCTAACTACTCTATTTTTCTTCAGGTATAATACGAATGACAAAAAAATTGTATATTTCTTAACAATTATTTATTTAAACTGTTAGTGAATGGGTATTTTTAATGAATTTACTGCAATTTAATTTTAAAAAATACTGATACAGGTTTAGTAAAGAACAGCTATAAGAAATATTTGAGGCACATTTACTGCTCTACATTACTCTAGTATCAAGTTTACATATAATATGGAAGGAATTTATACATAATTTTTAACATTTTTCAGGGTATAGATACATAAATAAATAGATAGATTGAGAGAGAGAGATTGGTATAGATATATAACAGTCTGTTCCACTTTCTATAATTTGAAAGAAATAGTTGAAGCAAAACTCTTTACTTTTGGTAGGGTTTTAAATTTCTTTAATCTATAAATGCAACATAGAAAGCAATATCCACCAGTTCATATTACTTCCAAGATACCTTATACTAAGAAATACTATTTTTGCGACCCTACATAAAGTACATACCTTAATCTGCAACTTAAAAGCATCTGATTACGTAAATTGTTATTGATTATCGACATTTAGAGTATTCTGAGACATTTTGCAAACGTGACACATTCTGATTCGGAGTTCTTAAGTGCAGAAATGCTTAGAAGTTTTTAATTTGATTCCTTAAACCTAATGTTTTTAAAACAATATTTATGTATCTATTACACAAAAATACTACTTTTAAGAAATATAATATAAAAGTAAGAAACCTTTTTAAATTTAAAATTATCTTAGTTTTAAGGATATGTTTCGGGTGCATTTTAAGGACTTCCAATATTTTATGTGAAATATACTATGTCGCTTACATGAAAATAATATTAAATGGATGACATAGTGCATAAGCATAATAAAATATTCTCATACATACGATTAAGCTGGTCACTACGTAAGAAAGTAGTGTTGTTATTTATGTATTTTAGACATATTTCTCTTTCGAGATACTGAGGCTATTGGTAAAGAATAATATCCTACTCAGAATTCAATTTGCTTTATAGAAAGAGAAATGGAATTAATACAAATTTTAAAGTGGCTAAAAGTGGTTTCATTGATCTGCAATGTTACGTACTTAGAAAGGATTCTCCAGAAACTGAATGTATACTTTATTTTTAAATGAGTGCTGTATTGTAAGGAAGAACAAAGAAATCTGATTCAGGTACTGAAATATTGTTATAATATTTTCGAGAACTACCTGAAGGAATTGCATCCGTAAGAGTTGTTCTAGCCAAACTACTAACAAATCATACACTCATGTTTTAAATAAAGAGATATATCAGACTTGGTCATTTTTTTCCAGAATTACTGAGTCGATTTTAATGAAATTTGATGTGTACATATATTCATATAATACAAAAGAAATAGCCTTTCAACAGTTATAATATAGAGTTCCGTTAGTCTTATTTCATAATAAAAA
>CM063502.1:87307951-87312951 GCA_032207245.1 Pardosa pseudoannulata
TCCTTTTCTATTTATTGGCATTATGCTTGAAACGGCGCGAAGGGACCACGCAGCCTTTTTGAAAACCTTATTAAAGAACTATGCTGTTTTAAGCAGTCTGGTCTGGTTTGTTTTGTTAAGTTCCCACCGTGTGAAAACTTCGCCAGATACTACAAGACATAAAATAAAAGAATTTATTTTTGTTGGTGTTTTCTTTAACTGGATCCACTTTTTGTGCTAATTTTTCCCCTTTACAAGTGCATTCTTCCTGCCTAGTCCATGTTCATTTCTGTACGGGAATTCATTGGATGTTTTCTGCTTAATAGAATAGATTTCTGTGGGAAAGGAAGCAATAGATTTTACTACAAGGTGAATTTTGGGTTTTCACAGATACAATTTAGATTTAAAAGTGAAGTGCCATTTTTTTTTTCCTTTACGAATCTTATTTCTGTAGTATGCACGACATTTTCAAATATTATTTGTTAAAAACAGGGCACATTATTCCTATTTAAATTAAAACATTTTTAATTTTTTATGTATTTCGTGATTTTTGAAAAAGTAGTTTTTTTCTGAAATTATATATATATATATATATATATATATATATATATATATATATATATATATATAAATATATATTATATATATATATATATATATATAATATATATATATATATATATATATATATATATATATATATATATATATATATATATATATATATATATATATATATATACATATATATATATATATACATATATATATATATATATATATATATATATATATACTATATATATATATATATATATATATATATATATATATATATATATATATATATATATATATATATATATATTATATATATATATATATATATATATATATATATATATATATATATATATATATATATATATATATATATATATATATATATATATATATATATATATATATATATATATATATATATATATATATATATATATATATATATATATATATATATATATATATATATATATATATATATATATATATATATATATATATATATATATATATATATATATATATATATATATATAATTTTATATAATACTTCGTAGAATTTCTGTAGAGCATTTTCGATAATACGATATTTCGATTTTTTGATAGAACATGAAAAGTAATTGATAGCTCCACATTATGTTTCAATAAATAACACTGAAATAAAACTTTCAGCAATGTAATATACAACTATTGCTTTCAATAAATTTCACTTACAAACGCCTCTATGTTACAAATTTCATATGTAATAAATGGCCTTATTCACTGAAATATAAAAGACGATATGTCATTTAAATATTAAATCAACATATTTCTAATTTGTTTTTCAACATATTTCAAACTTGTTTGGACACTGAGAGATCTATATTTTGAAAATGTTGCTACTCGATGGCTATCTTTAGAGAGCCAATCTTTAATGTTCTTTGTTGCCTATCTTTTTGCGGATATCTTTAATGTTTACGTTGACTCCCAAGAACAACGAAAGTTAGTCAAACTGCTTGGATTCTTTTAAAAGCCCAATTATTATGTCAACTCTGCGTTAAAATTTTTTAATTTAATTCCTATATTTTTATTTATTTCTTGCATCAATAACTTTCCACAGAGAAAATCAAAATATATTGCATGTGTGGTATTTGCTTGACGAACGCTGTGTAAAAAAAATATATGTTTCCATGAATTATTTTAAGTCATGGTAATTACATATTTTTGTATGTCTCCCTATTTGGCAATTATCGTATTGTAAACCCATAAATTATTTTTACTATAGTTTAATCTTTTCCACATTTACAAGATTCATATTGCACTCAAATGATTTCAAATTTTATGACTCAAATTTTCAATGATTTTGTATGAAATACAGATACCCAGATAAAAATTCGATTATAAAGCAAAGTTACATTTTATTTTGTTTATTAGCATTATGCGTCAAACGGGTAGAAAGGAACACATGTCCTTTTGAAAATCTTATTAAAGAACTATGTCTTTTTAGCTGCATGTTTGTATTATTTTGTTAAGTTCACAGAGCAAAAGATTTTTACTAGCAAATACAGGACATAAAATAAAATAACCTTTTTGTTTTTGTTTTTAATTGGATCCACATTTTGTGCTAATTTATTTCCTTTCACAAGTGTAATACTGTATGATCCTTTCTATTCGGAAATGTATTAAATGTTTTCTGTTTAAAAGATTTGTGTCGGAAAAAATGTAATACATTTTACTGGATACTTAAGTTTATTTAGGTTTCATACGTTTACGTTTTTTGAATGGATTTCAGTTTAAAATGGGTTATGATTCCATCATTATATGAATATTGATTTAGTAGTTTATCAATCATATTAAATATTATCAATGAAATAAAATATTTTATCTGCATTTTAATGAAACATATTTTGTGTTTTTTATTATATCGCTTGTACTTTGTTAATTAATACTTAAATATGTACATACCATCATCTGTTCCTGTAACGCTGTACAAAATTTTTTCTACTGTGTATTTTAAGATTAGAAATTAGATATCTACTGAATTATTTTTAATCAATAATCTAAAAAAATGCATATTTATGCAAAATACTTGTAAAATCTTTCCATATTTATGCAAAATACGTTACACAATTTATTTTGTAAATTAAATCTACTTTTAAAATTTAAAATAATTCCTTTCAAATTGTGTTAGTTGCGATAACTACAGCCAATATTTTTCAACACAATGGCTATCTTGAGCGGGACCTACAATTTGAATTAAATTCTCAGCGTAAAAACATTACCCATGATTAATTCTAAAACTCAATCTCTTCGGTAAGGAACAGCAGTGTTCTTTATCCATTAGTCACATTTTTCTAAAAGATTTATTTTTGAATTTTTATTTCCATAAATACGATACATGTTCTAATATTGCAATAAATGTTAGTTTTATTTTGCATAGACAATAAATATACATTTATATTTTATAAATTTGGGAATAAACTATCTAAATTAATACATATTTAATGCATATAATTAATTATGCTTTTATATACATATATATATATATATATATATATATATATATATATATATATATATATATATATATGAACATGTAATCTTTTTCTATTTGACCCTTATTGTATTGAAATACTATAAAAAATTTTGGTATGATATAATGCTTTACACATCTATTAAAACCATGAAATTTCATAAAAATATTCACTTTCGATGATTTTTTCTGATATTCCCACAGATGTAAAAAATATGATTTCTAAAGAAAAAGTCCATTTTATTTTCCTTTTCCGTTTATCGGCATTATACGTGTAACGGCGCGAAGGGACCACGCTGTCCTCTCGAAAACCTGATTAAAGAACTATGCTGTTTTAAACAACTAGGGCTGCTTTGTTTTGTTAAGTTCCCACAGCGCAAAAATTTTTCCGGCAACTACAAGCATAAAATAAAAGAATTTATTTTTGCTGATGTTTTCTTTGACTGGATCCACTTTTTGTGCTAATTTTTTTTTTCCTCTTACAAGTACATTGTTCCTGCGAAGTCCATGTTCATTTCTATACAGGAATGCATTGGATGTTTTTTGCTTAAAAGAATAGATTTATGTGGGAAATGATGTATTAGATTTATACGACAAAGTACATTTAAGATCGCCAAAGATGCATTTTAGCTGAAAGTTCTCAACAGTTTACACTTTATGAAAAGTGTTTGCGTAGTATAATATTATCTTAGAAAAAAAAATCTGCATTTTAATGAAACAAATTTATCTCTTCTTTTCTTATATGACTATTTCCAAAAGCAGTATTTCTTTAAATATTACATGCATATATACTTTACAATTTTTTTCTGTAAACTTTCGCTTCAATTTTTGATTTACCGAATTTTAAGTACATTTAATACATAAATTTATATTTATTCTCTATGATATAACTTTAAAATAAAATGAAAAGATTACTTACTAATAAAAAGAAAGATATAGCAAAATTTATTCTTTGTATAATAGATTATTTGCTATAGTTAAATAGACTTCATTTTATAATTTAAAATCTTATATTTCTCTATTATCTATTTGAGGTGTGCTACAGTTAGAATTTTGCTACACTTGATCAAGAAATACTACTTTTCTACCGATTCTGATAGGCAGAGAACATTCGTGTTTTTACTGAAATCAAAACACTTGGGTGTGTTTCTTGAGGCCCTATCGAATGGATAATACCTTCTGAATACGTTTCGTTACTGTAACCATAATGAAGAAAAAACTTCTATATATGTTTTCTCTACATTATGTTTACAGAGAAATTATTCTTCCAGTTAATTATCCCCTAATTAAACAACGTTGGTTGTTCATAATTTTTTATGAGAACGTACTCACCTCCTCGTTTCCTTGTCAGCTGGAATGTATTACATTTTTGTTTGGACCACTTTTTGCCTAAAGACCTAAATTTATGTGTTGATCTGCTTACGTTCGGAGGTTAAAGTGAAGACCTTCCACTTCTATAGGAACTGTTAAACCCAATTACCTTGACCTTTACCTTGGTTAGCTAGTATAGAGCTAGTATAGAGCTAAACTAGTATAGAGCTAAAACGTTTTGGTTATAATCCTCTTCAGAGCAAAACAATTTTCATCAAATTGTAAATTTCTACCAGCTGCACAACTGTCATAGATTTTAATTTATACAAATTAAATGAAAATGAAATCTGAAGGGAAATTAACAGTGCCTCTCATCATGGAGGGATCTCATCGGAGCTCTTTTGTGTGAGGTGAGATGGGGTCAGCCGAAGATATTATAAGGATTGCTAAAATCTTTACAAGGCTGGTTGTAAAACATACTGAATAAAAAATGGAACTTTTTAATAATAACTACATGACACAATTACAAGTAAATCTTATAAACCTAACGTAACTCGTTATAAAAAATAGTTTCTCTCTATATAGATACTAATTTTCACAATTCTGATGCGAATACTTGGTATTTATGTAGTAT
>CM063502.1:87317951-87340451 GCA_032207245.1 Pardosa pseudoannulata
ATCAATGCTTTCACATTATTATTTTACATTGTAATTTTCATTTTTTATTATGAGTTTAAAATTGCATACAAAAATATACTAATATTCAAGTATGTTTAAAGAGAATATTTCCTATAACCGCTGTAATTTAAAATTCGCTTAAATACGTCATTCGAGTTAGTATATAGATTACTTAATGACTTAAATATATATATATATATATATATATATATATATATATATATATATATATATATATATATATATATATATATATATATATATATATATATATATATATATATATATATATATATATATATATATATATATATATATATATATATATATATATATATATATATATATATATATATATATATATATATATATATATATATATATATATATATATATATATATATATATATATATATATATATATATATATATATATATATATATATATATATATATATATATATATATATATATATATATATATATATGATAAATGTTTTCCTGGTAGATCGAAAGATTAACTAATTTCTGAAGTCTAAAGCAAAACTAAAAACTCTGTCAGCAGAAACTATGCAGCAAATCTCCATCAAGATATTTATATCATTAAAGAGTTGTTATAGACTTTTATTATTAAAGAGTTCATGTTGGTTTAATTTAATTTTTTCTATAGTACTATATTATATACATTAAATATTCGTACAGCAAATTCTCTACTTAGGGATACGAAATAAGCATTAATAGAATAAATCCAGGAAATATTGCTGAATTTTTCAAATATTAATTAATATGGAATTTTAATGCTTTTCCTGAAATGTATTATATTGGTTAATACTAAAACAGAAAGTAGAACATGTATATACAGATATGACAGAAGTCCTGAGTTTTTGTTTTTTGTAAGCTTATCAAGCGGGTATCCGTACAATTGTTTTCCTATGCTTCATAAATATGCGGAAAAAAAAAAGTTGTCTTATGTTGAATGTCTCAGTCTATGATTTCACTTTCATACACATCCCTCACCACAGTCGACAGGGGAAACTTATTTTCCTACTCACCCTTGTATAAAGAAAGATTTATAATAATCATTGACTTGATCAATATGTTTAAAAACGGTTTTACCATGCTGATAATTTTTCATTTTCTAATATGCAATAATTATTTACCTACACCTTTCTCGGGAAAAATCCTTTCAAATACGGGAATGCAGAGGTTTTGGGTAATAAACGGTTACTAAGATCTATTCCTTACTATGAAGGTAATGGATGATGAAGTGTGTTTTTCAAATCATTAAATCGAGCTTGTAATACTTTGTAGATATATACTTTGAGCCAAACATGTAGTAAATATTTTGAAATCAAAGATTTTTAATGAAAGTTTAGAATTTTGCAATTTAAAAATCCTTCTTTAAATTTATAGTTTATTTTGTCTCTTTATTTTAACTTATTTTATTTGAAATGTTTTAAACAAGTGTAGATATTATTTTATGGATTGTTCACATAGTTAATTAGATATATAAATAGCATTATTGATTGTTAATTTTTAATACACATAAAGCTCGTCAAGTCTCGAAGATCATCCCATAAGAAATAATGTATTTATAAAATTTCATAATTTTAGAATTAAGTTTAAAATTAGTTTATGATTTAAATAAATACAATAATTTAAATAATACTAAAAATAATCATTTAACACATTTAACTTATCATAAGTTATCACTGTTAGTAGTTTTTTCTTAACATTTTAATCCTATTTACCATATAATATATTAAAACATATAATGCAGTTATCTGCTTATAATTCTGTCCAAAGCAATTACAACCAATAGTTATGAAAACTACTAATTTTAAACCAATTACTGGTAATTTGGAAATCTACGGTTCCCATTAATAAGGCTTTCAAAAAATTGGAAGCTCTGTAGGAATCGGAAAGGAGTATGTATAGTTTAAATGCAAAGTTTTTATAGTTTTTATCTCTTTACTGGTGATATAAAATAAATGCTTTTTTAAAGCTTCCTTCCGAAAAAAATTTTCCGTTAATCTTTGAATTATATTCGCTTTATATTTTCAAACATTAACGGGGTCAGCATATCGCTAAACAAAAATCTGCAGAGGAAATGTTAAAATAGAATAATCGATAATCTTATCGATCCATTGAATGTAACAATATCCTATTTTTTCAATTCTTCCTGCTGAATTTTAAACCATTAATATGATTAAGAGCAGATGCCTGAAAAGCAGAAAAAAGTAAATATTTTCCAATTCCAGAGATAAAATTGAAATTCTTTACTGGTAATTTGGAAATCTACGGTTCCCATTAATAAGGCTTTCAAAAAATTGGAAGCTCTGTAGGAATCGGAAAGGAGTATGTATAGTTTAAATGCAAAGTTTTTATAGTTTTTATCTCTTTACTGGTGATATAAAATAAATGCTTTTTTAAAGCTTCCTTCCGAAAAAAATTTTCCGTTAATCTTTGAATTATATTCGCTTTATATTTTCAAACATTAACGGGGTCAGCATATCGCTAAACAAAAATCTGCAGAGGAAATGTTAAAATAGAATAATCGATAATCTTATCGATCCATTGAATGTAACAATATCCTATTTTTTCAATTCTTCCTGCTGAATTTTAAACCATTAATATGATTAAGAGCAGATGCCTGAAAAGCAGAAAAAGTAAATATTTTCCAATTCCAGAGATAAAATTGAAATTCTTTTCTTTAGTACGGAAAAATGCGGACATATAAATATACATTGTCAAAATATTCAAATCTCAAATAAATAGCGTTTTTCATACTCCAAACTTAGATTTACTTCTATTTATTACTCCTCAAAATCTATACAGGTGAATGCTTTATATGAAAACTAGATATGCGGCATTTCTCGCATTTCTAAATATGCATTCCACGAGTTACGGTGTCAGAGATAGACTAAAACTTGTTATTTCTTGTTGAGTTAAAGAGGACTGACTGTTTCTCTTTCTCAATGCCATTTTTTTTCTTCTTGCGCTCATTTCTCGAGAGCATTCGGGCATCAGGATAAGATAAACGTCGGTGAAGAAGGTTTTGAATGCTCGAACCCTCTTTTTTGCGAAGGGAATGGAAACGGGCGTTTTGCGTCTGTGTGCCATAAAATATGTCGGAGTTTTAGGGAATTTTTTTTTATTCTTTTCCTTACATTTGTTTTCTAGATTTGGGGGAATCAAAACAACAGAAAGCTATAGTAATCATTCTTAGGAAGATAAGTATTATATATACGAGGCTCTCTATAATGTAACTCGAATAACTCAAAAAGAATATTTATTTATAATTTATGGTTTCTTTCCATTATTGTATTCCCCATTTATTCTCGCACGTCGACAGATTTTTATCTTTTTTTTGTTGGTTAAGGGCAAAATGCAGTCTTTTAATAGATTTTCTGAAAAAAATTTTTTAAAGTGTTAGGACGGTTTATCTTTAGCAGCCTGCAATGACTCAAAACATTTTTCGTTTTGCATATATTGTATTTTCGGCAAAAGTAAAATGTCACTGTAAGCTAAATTAGATGAATATGAAGGGAATTTAAATGTCGCATCTATTATGACCTATTAACTATTTTATGGACAGCATTGTCTTTTGTTCCACATGTATGGGATACAAGGTTTTACCCATGCATCTCAGGAAGCACCTGTTAATTATCCGTTAGTGATATCATCTATTGTAACAAAAATATCTAATTTGCATGCTGATTCTTTCAAGGACTTAAAATCTTAACGTCAAGGAGGGTGAAACATAACAACACTTAATAACAGGGGAATTTGATAACAAAGTTCACAAACAGAGGAAAGAGGAATAAAAATTCGTATTATCTCACATATAGAACTATGTATTAGATAAGATTAATCAGATTATTAATATGTTGGGTATGGTAAATTTAATGAAACTACTTTTTCTATATTCCAAGCAATAGTGTTGGATTTGAAAAAAAATAACTCATGAGCTAAAATTCAAGACCAGGTACTGGTTTCTCACTGGCACACATATTTGAAGAGTTCAAAACTAGTAGTAAGAAATAAGTCACAATTTAATTAACTTTTCAACAAAAAATTGTTTTCTATAATTATGTAACCCCTGTAGATGTATTTCGTTAAATTAATTTTAGCCTTCATTATAGTCTTTTTTCTCCAAATAGAATACACATAATCACACTTTTACATGAATTCTCTATATAACGCATGGAGTTTACTATTCTTAATTACATACTACTACTGATTAAAATATGTTGGGATTAGATTCTTGGGTCTTCCTAACCATTGTATGCTTGTTACTGATAAAATTAGTTATGGAAGAAGAATGGTTGTGATTATATATGTTTTTTTTCGTTTTGAAATTACAAATTTGGAAAAGAATTATTAGCATAACATGTACTTAGTAATTGATATGGTTTTGATAGTTGACCTTTCAGATGTTGATCAGTATGAAATACTGAGGGCAAAGCAAGAAAATGTTAATAAATCCATAATGACCTAACTATAATCCAAAAATTCATATTTAATAAGTTGTGAATGATTGGAGGAAATGAAAGTCTTAAAGGTGTAGCCTTATATATTTGCCGTTATTTAATTCGTATTATTTTTTTCCAAGAAAAGCAAATTCCAAATAAAGCAAACAGAATAAATTTATTTAAATTCACATTCAGTGATGATTGTTGAAATAATTTCGTTCAATTTGTATGAATTCAATCACCAACTGGAGTGTAATAATACTGATTTTTCATAAATTTCTCCTTTCGAATTATCCTTATTGTATATAATACATATACAAGTTAGTTTTGTGTGTGAGAGGGCATAAACGACTCTACAAAAGTTTCTGTATGTTCTTCAGAAAGAAATAGAATGATTTAAGATAAAATATATGAAATCCCTAATGAAAAAGATATTAAGTGAGTAAAGCCTTTCTCTGGATATCTTGGATAAATTGCGCTGTGGTGTACTGCTTGGCAACATGAAGTATAATGAGTTCGGGACATACTGCTTAAAGCCAATTCTTAAAATGTACGGTCCTTAATACTATATGTTAAGAATGAAACGGGTTTTCAAGTGAAATGAAGTGAGGATGGCCAAATATAAAATAAAAAAGACGCTGCTACTCAAAAGAGCAGCTGTTAACTTTACTGTAATCATTCGCATGAAATAAATAATTTTGTAACTTTTCCTTGGCAGAATTTTTAAAATATTTTTTACACTATAAGCAGGTTTGGAACACTAGCATTACCTAAAGAACAGTTTTCTATTTATCAGTCATATTTATTGGAAATTGCCTTTTATAACCATTGTACAGCAGATCATCCATGTTTCAACATTATCATACGAAAATATAATTCTGAGGAATTTTATGGCCTTACTTTAATTTTACATCTGAGGTGCTTACCTCATTTTGTAAAGGAAAATACATCACTGAATTGGCCTAATAATACGTTAACTCTAATAATTATTCTAATACATCTTCACTATTTATTAAACTTAGAAATATATGTGTTTATAGATATGTAAGCTTATTTTCTCTAATAATTTATAACTGCTTATAGTAACAAATAAAAAGTATACGATATACAGATTCACATTCAGTATATACATACATATATATAGGTACCTTAAATAATTAACTGTATAGCATTAAATTTAAAGATTTCTGTTGTATTCTAAATATTAATTTCACCAGTGTGTTGAATCTACCATAAATCACGGAGCAATTTTACTAATAGAAATTATAATATTAAATTCATATTTATATTTAAATTATATTACTTAATACGTCTTTGAAATTATATCTATTTTAAAACTGTATAACAAATAAATTTATTATTTAACTGAATATTTGTCTTCAAATCCTGAACATACAAACGAACTCCAATTAAGGTATATGGAAAGTATGGATAATCAATAAAATCCTTATTGATTACCATGAAAAAGTGATTAATGGTGAAGAACTAAACATAGATTGCATTAACAATTATTGCTCCTCTCATCTATCACAATGAACTTTAGTTTTTACTAAAAGAGTCATATTTGATTTGTCTTGAGAGGTTAAGTCGAAAGATTCTGTATTCATTTGTTACACTGAGAATTTATTTGGGTAAATGGAAAAACCGAAATGAAGCTGAAATGGGAAACAAAGGTAAGGGGGCTGAAAAAATTATAGATCCTTAATTACTATCAAACAATGGGAACCGATAAACAAAAATCTGTTTTACACCTCATTTCCAGGGAAAAAATCAATTTTTTATGTTTACTCGTTATTTAGTATTATGTTAAAGAAAATAATTTGTTATGTCAAGTAATTTGCAAATGGCTCATTCATGTTTCAATCAATGGTATATAACTGAATATAGGTAACAATTACTATTTTCGCTCATCTATCAAAATAAACTTTGTTTTTATAACTTCTTTGTTTTTTTCTCTAAACTTTGTTAACAGAATCATATTTGAATGGTTATTAGAATTTAAGACAGATGCTTTTGTATTCATTTACTACACTAAGTGTTGATCCGCTGCTATCATAGATGTATTGTAGCCGTTTCAAATCGGCTTTAAGGATTAGGTCCCTCGTGAGCATAAAAGTAGACCATAACACTCCAAAGAAAAAATAAAGCCACTAAGTGTTGGACAGTTTCAATTGCAAACGGGAAAACCCAAGCGAATAAGGAAGGGGAGAGAGAGAAAGGAATACTGAAAAACTCTAGATCCTTAATTACTCTTTAACAATGTAACCGATAAAAATTTAACACTAAGTTAAAGAATATAATTTCTTACTTATGTCAAGCTATTGCAAATGGTTCTTTCACATTTCAAAAGATGGCATAGAATCAAGCATAGATTAATAAATTAATTTACTACAACAAGTGTTGATCCTCCGAAGAATGGCCGAATGGTTAGGGTGCTGACCTTCGGACCGGAGTTCGTGGGTTTGAATCCCACATTGTCATGGATGTCGTAGCAGTTCGGAATCGGCTTTAAGCAGTAGGTCCCGGTCCCATTAGCCCTCGTGTTGCAAAAAGTAGACCGTAGCGCTCCAAACCAAACCAAATTAAGTGTTCATCCCGCTGCTGGCACCGATGATCATAGCCGTTTCAAATCGGCTTTAAGCAGTAAGTCCCTCGTGAGCAAAAAAGTAGACCATAACACTTCAAACAAAAAAACCCCACAAAGTGTTGGACAGTTTAAATTGCAAACGGGATAATCCAAGTGAATAAGGAAGGAGAGAGGAAGAAAAGAATACTGAAAAACTCTAGATCTTTAATTACTCTTTAACAATGGTAACCGATAAAAAGGAAATATATTTTCCACCTCATTTCCTTTTGAAAAAAATAAATATTTTACGTTTAGTCTTGATTTAACATCAAGTTACAGAATATAATTTGTTACTTATGTCAAGCTATTGAAAATTGTTCTTTCACATTTCAATAAATGGTATAGAATTAAGCATAGACTGCAATTAAAAATCATTGCTTCTCTCGCATGTCACAATAGAACTTAATTTTTACAAACAGTGTCATTTTTGTTTTGTCATGAAAAGATAAGGCCGATGATAGTGTATTCTTTTGTTGCAGACAGTTGGACAGTTTACTTTGCAAATGGAGAATCTCAAAGGGTGTAGAAAGAGGAAAGAAAAAATATCAAGTATAAAAAAATTTGGTCCTTAATTACTCGTAAAAAATGGAAACTGATAATCAGTACATATATTTTATATCTAATTTTCAAGGCAAAAATCTATTTTTTTATTTATTGTTATTATTTAAATTCAAGGTAAAGAAAATAATTTGTTTATATCAACTTTTTATTGCAAATAGTTAATTAAAGGTTCAATCAACTGTATTAAACCAAACATAGATAGCTAATAACAACTATTTTTCCTCAAATCTATCACACAAACATAATTTTTTATTATCAGAGTCATATTTCATATTTTCTTAAGCAGTTAAGAAAGATGATACTGTATTTGTTAGACAGAAAATTGAACAGTGTATTTTGGAAATGGAATATCACAATGGATTATCCCAAGTAGAAAACGGGAAAGCCAGTAAAGAAAAGTAGGGGAATTCTAAATTTTTAATTACTCTTAAAGAATGTTAACCGATCAAAAGAAAAAAATTCTTGCATCTAATTTCGATTGGAATTTTTTTTATTTATTTATATTTATTATTTAGTATCAAGAGAAAAAATAATATCTATCTCAAATTATTGCAAACATGCGAATTTCAATCAATTTTATTGTTTTCATTCATTTTACAGTTCAGCAAAAAATAAAAAAAATATTTTTAAATTTCACTTCAAAAGATGAAAATATTTCGATACAGGTTTAGCAATAAACAGAAGAAGACATTTAATCTCCTACTCTTGCAGTTTAACTTTTTTCAATGATGGGATAAAATATAATGTATTCAGATTAAAAAATAGAGACTTAATTCATAAGAAAAATATGTGAGTCGGAAGGAAGGTAACATTAGCGTAAGTACTTCCTAAGAAGGCTTTGATGTGTGAATCTGCTATTTGTAGTATATAAGTAAGTTTTTAACATACATAAAACTGCTAATTGCATTTTTCACAATTTTATCTGGTGTTGGCTTCAGATTACAGTTACTTTTGATAAAACTTGATTTTTTCTGACGACATCTGAATAATTCAAAAGGACACTCTTTATTCATTCATGTAAAAAAATATGTCTTTTAATAGTGGTTTTATTTTCCATTTTAATCTGTATTGCAGATGTTTAAATTTTCTATTAAAAAATTATTTTAACATTTTTTCAAGAAAGAATATTTTCTATCAAATCATAATATGTATATTTTTTTTTACAAATCAGATTAAATTTTTGATCGGAGATATTATATTATTTTTTAGAAGAGAATACTCAAATTTGTTTGTATTTAATACTTTTCTATATTGCATTTCATATTTTATAATAATATACACGTATATATAAACTTATATCGCTAACATGATGGTTCCGAACTAGGGTCCCACCTAAAAAATTATGGTTTCTATATGAATCTCACAAAGAACCCCCTTGTAATTTTATAACTAAAGTTAAAATTAATATTAACCGAACTAAAATATTGCGATTATTGATATTTCTTCATTCTGCTGTGTAGTTACGGAATATTCAAAAAGTCACCATTTGTGAAAAATTACTTTCTTCAAATCAGACAAAATCTTTGTTCTAACATATAGCCGTAAAGTCAAATTCAAAGTACGTAACACATAATGGAAAAATACTGAACGTATACAGCTGTTTCACAGCTACATACAAACTGCATTAGTAATACGATTCAACTCAGTAGCTCAAGCTCTGTGTTTTCAGACACTTAGTATTCTTTCAATTTTTAATACTGCTATGTAGTACATGTGAAACTGTTGTTTTCCTTCAATCATTTTATATTTCTGCCGTACATATGTCTTTGTATTTATTGTTGCTGTGTACATCGTTTTTTTAAGTTATTCTAACGTAAACAGGATTTTCATCTTTCTCGTGTAAAAAGTAATATAATCAACTGATATTTTTCACCTCGACATAACCCTGATTTGAAGAAAGAAAATTTTCAATTACTTTCTGGCTTTTGTGTTACATCGTGCAAATGGGAACAGAAGTTTATATCTAACTTCCGTCTACTACCTGGATTTCGATGTTATTTAAGTTCATAATAAACTGTATGAGCGTAGCTAAAAGACATATTATTTTTTAAGTTTTAGTGTTCACGTGTTTTGTCAAAGTAAGAACAAAACCTTGACTAATTAAAATAGTAACTTTTCGTTACTATGAGAGAAAGTCGTAGGGAGGCTACTCCCAATTTTTTTCCATTAACAAAGCCAAACCTTTTTCACCTATAAAGTTAAAACCTATGTAAACACCTATAACACCTATAATGTTTGGACCTAACCTTGATTCAAAAGCAAATGCGTTTGAAAATCGTTTTTGTTTAACCATGAGACTCATAAGACCAGGCAAAAAGCTCACGAGTACAACTCTTAATGGTTTACTAATGCCCTTAGGAACCCATACATTTCCATGAAGGTGAATTTTCAGTATACTATGATGAAAATAGAATATAGATACAGAATGAATACCACACCCTGAATGCTGCAATTATCGAGCAAGACAAAAACTCTTAAGATCAACGTTGAATGAATGGTACAGAGCCATTATTCTTATTGGGATTTTGCTTAAAGTTTTGCATTAATATAGTTTCTCATATAGCCATTGAATCCTTTAACCGTTCCTTTTCCTCATAACCGTTGTTTTATTATAAAATATATTCTAGCATTTTTGCTTCAATTAATAAATTATTAAGAATTAAAAACCTTTGTCTAAATAAGGACATGATTTTTAAAATGTCTTTTCGTTCTTGTAACTGTATTATTCCCTTACATCATCATTTTTACTATTCATTGTCACAAATTACTTTATCAATATTTTTCAAACATTTCATTTTGAAAATTTGTGAACGACCTTTATCTTTGAAACTATATTCAAAAAGTAGCTAAAATACGACAGACCATTTTGAATTTCTTAAAACTTTATATCACGTTAACACTTTGATAAGTTGTCCTGTGGTATAAACTAGAAAATTATATAATAAACCTATGGGTGTAATTCGCTCTTGAGTGTAAGAGAGTGTTCGGTTTGCTTTCTAATAACTCGTTGTCAATTCAGTTTTATAAATTTTACTTTGCTCTATTATATTTTTCATGCTTCGGCAAGCGTTTTGAGTTGACCATTTAAAGTAGTAGAAGACATTTCGTGCCGGTAATATTTTCCTTTTAGAACATATATAGAGCCAATTTAATATAAAAAAGAAAATAGTAAAACATTATAATTATAATTATTATAAATCAGATATTATTTATTTAATAGTATTTATACACATTCTCTTCGACGACACTGATTTACAACATTATGCAATGGTGAAAGAGTTTTATCTAAAATTTTATATGCATTTAGCGTGGTATTCAAATTTTTCCTCATTTGGCATTTGAAATACATATTTATATTGTCAGAAAAAGAGAAAATCAATGGTGTAAAATTAGTGGTTATTATATCAGCACAAAGGCTAAATTCTTCATTATTTCTCAATGTATCCACACACTTGAAAATTTCACATTTTATTCTCATTTATTAACACATTTTATTATCTTTCGTTATTAATTTAGATTAATAATAACTATTATTTGATTTTATAACCATAACTGAGTCACAATTCTTGAGCAAATGAACTGCACTGAAGAAGTTCAACGAAAGAGAGAAAGACATATTCCTTGAATAATTTCAATTTTAGTTGGGATGAGATATTCCTCTTGTGTTTATTAATGCAATTTTGTACACAATCTAAACAAGTTATTGTTATTACATATTTAGTGTAATTTAGTGTCACATATGTGTTCGCAAAAGATCTATCTGATGCTATGCTTCATAATTTGCCTTTATATATTATATTATTTTCAAAACACATTTTAATTTGTGGAAATTATAAAATGAGTCAATCGGTGAATCGTTGGTTACAGGTTGGCCATGCATGTTATAGAATATTTTATATTTCTAATTAAAACCAATTTCTAAAACTTTGATACCTGTAAATATCACACAAATACAAGTCATACTTAATAAGAATCTTTAAATGTTCATTAAGCAGCCGAAAGTTCTATGTAACGATTTACTAATTAATACAGCGGAAGTACGTAATCAGTTTTACGCTTTAGAAACTCGAAATGTTTTGCTTTATTTAATACTCTCTTTGAAAAGGTAAAATATAAATAGTTTTAAAACGCTTTCAAATTTCATGTATCATCAGTTTCAAATTGTCAAAATTGCAAATGAGAAATGTTCTCGATGCTAAATTCTCAAAAGAATGCATAAACATAATTGATTTTGCGTAATGTTTGAAGTCAAGAGATTTACCACGTTCAGCTGTACTGCTTGTCAAATATTAGAGCTTTAAAAGGAAAAGACCTTACTAGAATAAAGAATTTCTTCTAAAGTTGGAACAGTTTCCTTGAGAGCAATTTCTTTCCTCTTTAGTTTTAGTAAAGAATGTGAACGGTTTCTTATAGGTAACGTTTATAACTATTAAACAGACTGAACGTTTTATTTTTGTTAACTTGACACATCCTAGCAGGTTTATAATATTTATTTAACTATATTGAGAACGAAATATTTGAAATAAAATGAAATATTCTGAGATTCAAATAATTTATGTTAAATCACTTCGGATTGATAAAAGAACATAAAATTCATTATATATGGTAGAACACAGCATTTAAAATAAACCATCAAAATAATTCAGGAATTCTGGTTTGATTCACGATTCTAAACCATCTATTTTATGAAACAATTTAATGTCAAAATTTAGACTTTTATCGACTTTTTGCAAATTTTGAAAAATGAAAGTTGCAGTTCAATGTATCCGATAATGTTCTACAGTTTCATCTGAAAATATGCCATTCAAAATGATATTTAGGTGAGTTTTCAAATTTTAGAGTCGAATACTTTGTATTATATTTATTCAATAATATTGAAAGAATTTTTCGGAATACATATGTTGTACAAATACTGTTATTGTTTTATTCAGAAATTTACATTAAATAAATTGTCTGTCACTTACTTTACAATAAAAAATATATTGTGAATTTTTCTTCAGATCTAAAATCCCAAAACAAATTATTCATTTTATTATCAGTTCTTATATTTTTATATTGAAATCATATTTGTTTTTAAATATTTATCTCTCTAGTAATATTATTTCAGTTATGCAGGTATAATTATTTTTTTCACACAAATTACCCAAACAATTTCACAAGTTTTCACAAGTATTTAAGTTCAACTGAAGTTATATAATTTAAGACAGGTTTTATGTCCCAAACTTAAAAATAAATGTTAATTTCTAAATTATCATTCATAGGAAAGTTTATATGTAAGTTACACCAATTCCATTTCTACTCTTCATGTATATTTCTCAGGTGCGTTTGGCATCATGATAAAATAAACGGTTCAGAAAAATTTTGAATGCTCCAATTGCACTTCATTTAAGAGAATGTGAAAGGAAACGGACATTTTTGGGCTCTCACGTCGTAAAAAGTGTCACAGATTTTTTTGAACTGCTTATTTTTTATCGCCTTTGTCTTCAAAATGTATATTTTCAAGACAAAGACAAACAGAGAAAATGGTATATTTTTAGCATTTAGAGAGACCTCTTTTTACTGTTTCTTTTCAAAAACTTTTATTTTTTTTTACATCTGAAGAAATTAAGAAAATTTCGTAAGACGGTCAATTGCGCAAAAATTAAACTACAAAAAAAGTAATCAATGTAAAATTATATTTACAGTAATTTTTATTTCATTTTTTTTATTATTCCAAAATTTTTCAATATGAGGAAACCTAATTTTAGTAATAGGATATAATATTATAAAATGTTGCGTTCTGCTGAAATTTATGTTTGAGAAAAACTTTATCATATAAATTGATTTGTATAGTAATATCTGACTGCTAATTGATAATTTAAAATGAAAATTATCTTTTTAAAATTAAAAAAAATGATATTAGAAACATTTACATTTTTACAGATTTATAAAAAACATTAGTTAGTAAGGAAATACATGATTTGTAACTTTTTCTTTATATTTAATCTCTGCAAATTTGGATTATATATAAAACAAAATCATGTGTTTATAATACCATATCCATAGTATTGCACATTGTATTCATGCATTGTACTACACATAATATGTGATAATTAATTTTCAGTAAAATTAAGAAATCTTAGTTTTTTTAAGATGATGTTGAAAATTCAGTAGTTGGAATATGGGTGTTAGTAAATATTAGAGGTTTTTATCCCTAAAACATTAAATATTGATCAAACTAAGAAATATGTATTATCGTAATTGCATCAGCACTTCTGAATTAAATAACAAATATATTATTATCTTTGTCAAGATTGCATTACCGTATTTACTTGTGCATAACGTACAGTTTTTTAAAAATTTTAGGTCAAAAACACAAGGTGTGCAATATGTTTTTACCGAATTTAAAGAATATAAACTGTAATATGCAACAATGCATTACAATTATTTAGCACTAATTCAAATTTTCTGTCTTGTAATTGAAGTATGAAGGAAAAAGATCTATGCAATTATGCAACAAGTAATCTTGCCTTGGTGCAAAACGCAAAATGTTGCACTTGGTGCAAAGGGCAGATATCTCAGTTTCTACAGCGAACAAAATTTGCTTTGTCTATATGAAAAATTTCATTTTATTGTATTTCTAATTTAGATTAATACTTTCTATATATTATGAATCTGATTAACAGGAATAAAAACAAAAATATTGCTTAGCTGTATTCACAATTAATATATTATATTTTTACACTATTCGTTTATCAAAAAAAATGGTGAGACTCCAAACAGAAACAAATATTTTTTCAAACATTGTGTAAACTTAGCAATAGATAAATTACACATATCATCATTTTAAAAATTCTAATGAAAAAGGAATTTTCAAAATTTTTAAAATTCTAATTAAAAAGAAATAAATTTATATCCGATTTGATATTATATTTCCTATATATTCCTTTAAAAAACGAAATTAACAAAAATAACAAAGAGAACAATGGACGTTGAGCTCTCTTATAAATTCATACTGTATATTATTTATTAGATTCTGTAAGATATATTTATAGACTGTTAGTTTATCTGAGGTAATAGTGCAGTACATTTAAACAACTCACAATCTGAGATCTAAAATTATGTTGATGCATTTTATTGTGTTAAAAGAAGCTATCTTTAAATAAAGGATTCAACTGTTTTAAACATCGAACAAGGATACTTGTATAAATTTGGTAAAGCACAAAGTTAAAATTGCTAATTTTTCTGATGTTTAATAATTATTTTTTTTAATATAAATGAAAGTACAACTTATTAAGGGACAAATCTGCTTCTACAAAAATGTTTTTCACTTTAATTCTGGAATATTTGAAAAAAAAAATGGTAAAGCATTTTTAAAAGAATTTTTAACTTTAAAAATATTTCTCCATAAAAATATCAAGAAATGATACGGTGGATTGAAAATCTAAATACTAAAGAATGTAGCAAAATTTTGAAAGATAATTTCGAAAAACATTTCAATACATATATTTTTATTTTATAAAATATATGATATTTTCATAATGTAAAACTAAAAGTTATTTACGCAGCATTTTATGTATCCAATTAAATTTTCTCTTATTTATATGATGCTAAACAACAAGACAAATAATATTTTGTAAAAATAGTGAAATATTATGAGGGTTTTAATTAAAGTGAAGGAGAGATTGAATGTTAAAAAATTACTAATAAAATCCTGTGAAGAGTAATAGCTTACAATATAGGATTATTTCCTTTATTAATTTGTAAAATCATAATTAAAACAAGTGGATTTATGCTTTCAAACATTACAAATATGAAGATTTATAAAATACCTCTATAGATAAATTCAATCAATTTTTAATTATAGAAGTGAAATGCTTTTTATAGAAAGACATATCACAAAATTTCAAGGATTTTTTTTAATATTTTACTTATAATAGGCTATTATAAATAATTGCCTAATTACACAAGTTTTCTTTCAAAATTAAATGCCTGTAGTATAAACATGAGGATTTCTTTTCTAATATTATTTCTCTCTCAAAAATTATATTAAATTTGAACGCATAATAACTGACTTCATTTCTGAAATAGGAAAACATTTAATCTTGAATCAACTTCAAATCAACTTTGCGTTCTTGTAATAAGCTTTCCAGGAAACATTACTGAAATTGGTTCTTAAATTGTTTTTTCATTGTAAGTAATGATAATTTTCTATCAAAAATGTATTTTGAGTAATGATAATTTAAAATCACTTACATATTTCTATCAAAAATGTGTCTAATTTTATTTTCTTTTATTAGAATAGCAGAAGTTGAGAGAACTTTAATAATAATTTTCGTTCCAAAATTTTTAAGGGATTTCTGTTTTAACCCACTTTCTTTTTTTCCTTTTTAATATGCTGAATTCCTTTTTTTAGGATATTTTTAGTATGTCTCATCAAGTATTTTATAAAAAACAATGTACAATAACTATCCATTAGACAAAATTTATTCATTGTTTGTTATGTTTAAAGCAGTAGTACATTTTTAAAAACAATTGTTTATTTTTTAAGTTATCTGCTCAGTAATTTAACATGCTATTTTTAATATTATAAGAGTAGTAAATATTGTAAGCGAAATTATTAATTTCTTCAAAAAATACATTTATAATTTCTCCCCAAATTACTTTTACTGAAAATGTTCTATAGTATTCCTTTTGGGCATAAAATAAATATTTTTTTCCTCTACGATAGCTTTTTGACCACCTATTTCAAACACTTTTTGGTCTACCACTCCATTTTCAGAAAATAATTCTTAATGACTCACCTTCTTGAAATAAGCTTAATTAGTAACCCTTAATATTCCAATATTCAAGATCATTTTTAACTCTTTTAAATAGTTGTTTTATGATTCTCCATTTATTAGATCAAGCATGCTTTATTACACGTTGAAAAAAAAAACGTTATTACTTTACTAAAACTATAAACACAATTGTTGTAATGCCGAACACGATGGCCGATTGGTTAGGGTTCTGGCCTTCGGTACCGGATGGGTTCGAATCCCATAATGGAACGGGTGTTCGTAGCCTTTCGGAATCGGCTTTAAGCTATAGGTCCCGGTCTCATTAGTCCTCATGTTCCAAAAAGTAGACCATAGCTCTCCAACCAAACCAAGCCAATTATTGTAAATCTCACGGTTTAGAAGATATATATTATTCAAAAACTAGAATTTTAGCAAGTAGAAGGCTGTGATAACAATTTCTTTTCTCTTTCTTGTGCCATATTTAGTATCAATATTTAGTGCCAACTTTCCACTTTTTTATACAAAAAAAAAACTCCCTTTATATCATGTATTATAAAATAAACAATTTTTTTCATAGACATACATTTATAGAGATGTTGTAAAATAGTGTACTGCACATTAAAATTATATGCAAACTTCTGCAAGTTAAAAAAATAAAAATGGGTTTTAATTTTAAAATATTATTTTTGTGGATTACAGCTTTTTCAAGTTAAGTTTATTATGAAGTTTATAAATTTAGCAATATGAATTAATCCTTCACATTTCAATCACTGTATTATCTAAATTCTTTTCTAAGAAAAAATTATACTTAAATTCGGGAAAAAAAATATATGACATTTTATGAAAAGTAAAAAGATATTTGTAATTCTAATATTCTTTTAATAAAATATTCTATATTACGCTTTGCATTTATCTACAAAAATTCTAATCCTTACATTTAAATGCAATAAAAGCTATTGAACGTGGAACATAGATTTGTTACATTATTTTTATGAATTATGTAAATATATATCTGGGTATTTAGAAACTGGAATAAGCAAAGAGAAAATTGTAAATATCATATATCTTTTATTTACATTCAAATAATATAAGACATGTTGATAAAAATCAGAAGATAGATTTCTAATAGTCTCACAATAAAATAATGTCTAGATTACGAATTATATATTCAATATTCAACTTCAAAACAATCTTATCCTTATCTTTAAATACATTAAAGCCTGTTGAATATTGAAAATTGGGAAATACTAGACTAGAATAAAAGATTAGAATTAACAAAAAGAAAATTGTAAATAGCATATTGTCCTTATTTTTATTCAAGTTATATAAAACATTTATGTTAGGTTATAAGATACTTGTGTTTCTAATATACACATAAAATATGTCTAGATTGCCTTTTACATTTATCGGATGATAAATTAGTTATGTATAAACAAAATTTGCATTATATAAATACGTGTTTAAACATTTACATGGCTGTAATATAAATCAATAATTCGATTTTGAGTACAATCGACACTTTTTTTTTTATTTCCATCCATTAAAGATTCGTAGATTACTTAGCACCTAAATAAAGAAAAAAGTCCACAAAAAATTGATTAACTTTTTATTTTCTTTCAAATAAAAGCCTTTTAAGTCAGAAAATCTTGATGATTTTTTCTTTTTTTTCTGGAAATGGGATATTATTTTCTTCTGTGAAATTGGCATGATTGTAGTTAATTGACATTTTTAACTTGCCTCTTGGTTCTAAATGATGTCAGTAACGAAAAGTTAACATTTAAGATTTGTTTCTTTAATAGCTGTTTTAATTTATCTTCTTTTAAATGGACACGGTATCAAGAAAAGTCATTAAACGCATATCTTCTTTCTTATTTGCATTTTACATGTTATTTCGAAACCGGGATATTTGCTTTATTCTTTTAATGTTTGGTATACAAAATTAATGGTAATTGTATATTAACTGTTTGTAATGCATAAGCAACTGGATGTATTTGTTTTTATTATCAATACTTGAGTAAACTGCAGTCAAAGTTTGGAAAGTAAACACTAAAAATCGGTTTTAATTTAAAGTACTTCGTATCTACAGTGTGTCTACACATCAATACATATAAGAAAATGAAAAACAGAGAAACATTTTGCAAAAAGTTAAATTATTTTCATTAATAGACGACAGAATTTACACATACATTGAAATTAGCTTTATGGTATTTAGTAAAAATAAGTTATATTCATCTTTGAAGATACAATTCAACAACTTTAAAATTTACTTCTTATTTCATAAAAGAAACTGTAGTTTTTTTAAATTGTTGTTACAAGTAAACATTTTATTCGTTAAGACCATAATATAATATGTTAACAGATTCATCATTTCATAGTAAAAACTATATTTTCTGCCACTTTATTTCTGAGTCTAAAATCATTAAATCATAGTTTCTGCAGTCAGAAAATGCATTTCACAATATTGTTTTATAAAATTGTACAAGAAGTTTTTTGCAGCATCTTAAAAATCTATAGCCTTATAATCAGAAAGTTACTTTATTTCAGTAGTAGAAGATATATATATATATATATATATATATATATATATATATATATATATATATATATATATATATATATATATATATATATATATATATATATATATATATATATATATTATATATATATATATATATATATATATATATATATATATATATATATATATATATATATATATATATATATATATATATTATATATATATATATATATATATATATATATATATATATATATATATATATATATATATATATATATATATATATATATATATATATATATATATATATATATATATATATATATATATATATATGTATATATATATATGTATATATATATGTATATATGTATATATGTATATATATATGTATATATATATATATGTATATATATATATATATATATATATATATATATATATATATATATATATATATATATATATATATATATATATATATATATATATATATATATATATATATATATATATACATATATATATATATATCCTTATTGGGACCTTTATATTTAACGAATTATTTACAAATGAAATTAATTGAAACTGTATTTTTTAATTCATCGATTTAGAATAAAATTGTCACAATTTCTATTTTATAAATTAGGAAATTGAAAGAAAACCTATTTTGTAATATCATGGACTTTCAAATAAATTACAAAAAATGTTAAAAATCTTCAACAATATAAGATCATTCAAAATTATTTGGATATCTGTAAACTGTATTACTGTTTTATATTTTTATAACATCTTAAAAATGGCGACTAAATATAAATCATTATTTCTCATAAGACTACACTGCTTGGTTAGGAAACATGATTTTTAATTTTTTTTAAATTAATGAAGAATTGGAGATTCAGTAAGATCTAAAAGTCATCAAAAAATACCAAATTTTACTAAAATGTAATAGTCATCTTTAGGCAAATGTCTATTTTATTAAAAATCAAAATGCAAAACTGAATAAAGTCGGTAATTAGGAAAGATCCATAAAAGCAGATAATAAATATTTTCATTTTTTATTTTAGTAAGGAAGAGTAACGTGACTCTGAAACTCCAATAGATTTCTTTTCTTATTCATATATGTAATTTCATAATAAATTTATTTTCTTTATTTGTTTCTGTCATTTTACTCAATTCTTCCAACCATTTTTTTGATAAATGAAGCTTTTTTCTCGGGCAAATATATGTTCTTTTATTTTAAAGATTCTCTTTATATTTCCTATAATATAAAACAATGAACACCCTGTTTTAAAGTCATGAATTATAACTTACAAAACTAACTAATTTAAAAAGTCTCTTATATTTGATGCATTTTCTTACAAATAGAATTATTTGATAAATACCGAACTTTAGTAAACTGCAACTATTAATTCAATAAACTTAGCAAAGTCTACTTGATCTAAATATGAACAAAAAATTTGGGACAGACTTCGCAGACTGAGGCATAAATTTGAAATGAAACAAATGCAGTTATAGGAATTTTTCACTCTACAGTATCAGAAATTTAGTATTCATTCTATAAATTTACCCTAATTTATTCAAGAATTTGAAAAATATTTCTTTAAATAAATATTTTATCCCCAACATTTGTATGGTAGATGAAAAACTCAGAATTAGTTTAAACTAAATCTTTTTAACCAGAACTGTCTCAATGAGTTTATATAATTAAATATATGATACATCTGGGGAGAGATATATAGAAAGTTTGACTGAGATTTGCTTATGTCTTTCAGATGTAAATTTATATTTTTTGTACTCTTGAATAGAAGAAATGAGAAAATTGACTGTTGTGTATGAATATTGTGAATAAATCCATTATTCATTAATTAAATTGTTATAGAATTTAGAAATATGTATGTATATATATATATATATATATATATATATATATATATATGCATGTATGTATATATGTATATATGTGTATATCTGTCTATCTATGTATCTCTATAGTATATATATGTATCTATATATGTATATATATATATATATATATGTATATATATATATATATATATATATATATATATATATATATATATATATATATATATATATATATATATATATATATGTACATGTGTATATCTATCTATCTATTTATCTATCTATCTCTCTCTATATATATATATATGTGTGGATGTGTAATTTGTCAATAATTAATTCTCAAATAAGTTATTTTTTTCATAATTAAAGCAATAACACTTTATTAAATGTACAGTTTTTATGCATGAATATTGTATGAAAATATTAGAATTTTTCTCCATGAAGAAATTTTATTATTTTTTAAAATATCAATTAAAATTAGTCTTACATTAAGAAATCATAGCAAAAACAATGTTAGCCCGAAATATCAGTTAAATAATGTAAATGTTTTTAATGCTGAGCAAATAATTCAAGTTCCCCGCATTTGTGAAAATTATAGAGATAAAACTAATAATTGTAATCTACTAGAATTATAATAGTGTTCAATCTAGAATCATGACCTAAAATATTAGTGGTGATCTCAACTGATAACTTGAAATTATGACAACGAATATTTTAAGGAAATTCCCAACAAAAGAAAACCACCTGTTTTAATTACTAAGCAGTGAGCATTTATTCTGTTTTTACATTTTTATTTCTGAGACATATTTGTATTTCATACTTAACAAATCATTATTTCTACATGTTTGATAAAATAATTATAAAATACCCTTTACGATTCTTTATTTTTCAACGGAAGAATAAATTTAAATACGACCCTGTCACACATTTTATCATTTTAAGGATTTAAGATAACTTTACAATAAGGTAAACTTATTCCCAAAAGCATATTAGTGGAAAAGTGAATTTGTTGAATTTATGTAACAGGTTACAACAAGGTAACACTTGTTACACAAAACCAACAAATGTGCAAAAAAACTTATAAATAAGCTATTTAAGGATTGATAAAATTCAATTAAAAATGTATAATTTCTTGTATCACTGAACTCCTCTAAAATAATCTAGAAAATATTATCTTTTGATTTGAAAACAAGATACGAAATTCTAATCTCTTTGAATGACATCCTAAGATAACCTTAAAGGTGAAAGATTAAATAATAGACCTCTTGGGAAATAAATGGAAATAATAATTAGATTATGGAATTAATGAATTTAAAGAAATTAATAAAATGCATGTTTGCTAGAGTTAGTTAAAAAACGTCATTATAAACTTTTGGTTCTTGAAAAAATATTTAATAAGATAAAAAAAAAAATAAAACGTGTTGTTTAGTTCCTTTTCTTTTACGTGTAACGATTTGAAAGCAATTTCGAAGACAAGTTTTAGAATGATATAAAAAAATAATTGCCGCTAATGTACACTACATTTTAAGTAAGGATTATTTGATTATTTGAAGAACTATTTCAACCAGTAGAATGTTTAATTTTTCTTTCTTCATTTTTTTAAATCTAAATAATTTCCTAAAGACTACCATTTTACTCATATACCAAAACTAATTTCTAGGTAAGATCGGTTTTATGTAACAT
>CM063502.1:87345451-87382951 GCA_032207245.1 Pardosa pseudoannulata
TCTCTATTACTTTAAACAAGGTCCAAGGAGAAAGGGAAACTCGGAGTGATGCAATAATTAAGTCACAGTTATAATTGTCGAAATATATTCAAGCAACACAAGAGTGCTTGTTTTGGAGGAGAAAAGACATTTAAAGAATTATTTCATACAGGCCTCTTCAAAACGGGTGAATGGTTTTGATTAAATTTTATATCTGATTCGTTATTTGAAATAACATTTATTTAGATATTTTATATGGAGCTCTAAAATCCATCATCTTATGTTAAAACTGGACATTTAAATATTAAAATGTTTCATGAATATAGCATATGTCTTCTGAATTAGGTACAACTGGATATTATCTAGCATAATCTTAATTGTTGTTAAATTAAAATTTCAATGTGTTAAAGAATTATTGAATGTTATAATTTAAGAATAATTAATAAATTTATGAAAATGAGCCATCTTTATTTATCTTTCTGTATCTATCTACTTATAGTAACACACACACACACACACACATATATATATATATATATATATATATATATATATATATATATATATATATATATATATATATATATATATATATATATTATATATATATATATATATATATATATATATATATATATATATACATATCTGTATATATATATATATATATATATATATATATATATATATATATATATATATATATATATATATATATATATATATATATATATATATATATATATATATATATATATATATATATATATATATATATATATATATATATATATATATATATATATATATATATATATATATATATATATATATATATATATATATATACATAATAAGAAAATCTGATTAGTAAAGCATTTAGTGTAGGAATTTAATGAATTCCTTAAATAACTAAACTGAGTCTTATTTAAATGCCAATTAATATTAATTCGCATTGTTTGCATTTTAATTGTTTTGTTATAAATACTCAATAAAATATTACCATTAAAATAAACACATTATTTTGTCGAACCTACAATAGAAGTGAAGTTATACACTGCTGTGCAACATTATATCACAAGGCGTATTTATGGAGCAAGTATAAATATTAACAATATTTTTTAACAGATGTACTGGCACCATACATGGGAATGTTTGGATTATCTTTTTGGAAATACTCAAATATAAGATTGTATGGGCATACTGACTACTGGTAAGATCGTCTCAACTGCAAGCCCACATCAACTGCATAATATTTTGTTTTGAACTACGTATCACAATCTACTCGTTATAATTATAAATTACATAACACTGTTTATTATCGTTATTATCTGTGATTGACTTTGTCCATCAAGATTGCAAAAAAAAATGGAAATGAATTAAATCTTATCGTACATGCATTTTTTAGCATTGTATCTATGAAAATATTCAATCGTATTACTTGGCGACTTAATATTATGAAGTTGCATGATAATATTCTTTGCGATAGAAAACTGTTAGCATCAGTACAAAGCTCACCCATACGATGATTATATAAATTGAGTAAAATATTTTTATAAAATAATCGGAACATTATAATTCTATAACATAATTTACTTTGAATTTCTTTAAATAACATTACTTGAATTGTAAATCTAAAAATTAATAAAAAAATATAATCGATTTAAGGTTTCTGTCATTCAAAACAACAGTGAAAAACAGATTTCATTGTAAATACATAGGAAGGATATCTAAGGCAGAAACTAATATGTGTGCGAAAAACATACAATTGTATATAAATCAAAAGGTCAATCTAAGTGGAAACCTCATGCACCTCAACATATTCATTTTTTATTTTATACTTTTTACAGACTTAAAAACATAGTTTTAGTTATTCATTTTGTGAAAATACTTTAAACTGTGTCCGTGTCTTCATATTTTAAACATATTTAACACTTATATTATTCTATAGTATTTTTTATCACCAATTTCTAAGAATAATATTCGTCAAATTATGAATGATAACGTACAATTATTCTAGATAATTATTTTATGTGATATATGGTCTCATAGTAACCAGTAATTTATACGTTTCTTGCATATTATTATCAGCTTAGTCAGACAAATGAACTTTAATGTAGACAAAGGTAAAAAACCAGAGGAAACATATAAAATTCTAATATATAATAGTGTCATTATAATATTGTGCTAATTGATTTGTAAAAAATAAACTTTTTAAGGTATTCTAATAAAACAGTGCTTTTTCAACTATAACTGTGAGCTCTCACATGAATTCTGATGCCAAAATATGAAGTGTAAAACTGTACAGCTAAAATAAAATAAAATAATTGCTTTTTTAAAAAATATAAGCATATTTTCCTATATCATAAAGAAAGATATCAGTAAAACTTGTTTTTTCAAGATTTTTGTAATTTTTCCTTTAGAAAATCCAATACTAACCAATAATTTATAAGTTTCTTGCATATCATTATCAGCTTAGTTAGACAAATGTAAAAAATCAGAGTAAACGTTATTTAAACTTCTAATACTAATATATAATAGTGTCATTATAATATTGTGTTAATTGATTTGTAAGGAAAACCTTTTTAATGTTTTCTAATAACACAAGTTTTGCTTTTTTAACTATAACTGTGAGCTCTCACATGATTTTTGATACCAAAATATGAAATGTAAAACTGTACAACTAAAATAAAATAAAATAATTGCTTTTTTTTTAACATATACATATTTTCCTATACCATAAAGAAAGATATCAGTGAAACTCGATTTTTCAAGATTTTTGTAATTTTTCCTTTAGAAAAGACTTATATTCGGATTTCTAAAAATCTTATTTGCTAAAATTTTACCATATACCGTTTTTCAATTCCAGTTGGACTCTGGAAGTTCATTAAAAAGGACGGGATTTTCTCACTATATTCAGAGATATGGTAATCGAAAAAATCTTACTGAAATCAAATTGCGAAGATCAGTTCGCGAAATGCAATCGCCGACTTTCATCTGCTCAGAAAAATATAATCTCACCGAACTTTTTTGGAGGAAAAAAAAACTTCGCCGATTTCAAACTCATATTAACGCGTGCTTAAAATAAGTTTTTTTTTCTCTACAGGAAGATCAAATAAAAAGTATATCACTGAAGGAAATTTTTTATTCCGTCCAAAGTATGTTCATCTTCTGAAAATCGATCACTTCTACGATCCCTGAAATTGTCGCCAAAAATGGCTTTAAGGCATCCAATGAAATTCAGAGCATAAAAAAAGATGAAAGTAATGAAAAAGGCAAGAAAAGGAGCTAAGTGGATGAAAGTGGTTTCCTTTTTCCTTTAAAGGAGTAAATTTCGGAGTCATCGGAGCGAAATTCCTTTTGTTTTTATTTTTTACTTGCTTCATTTTTCTGCCTTTAACGCTATTTCTAGAGAAGAATCACCACAAATCTTTGATACATTGAGTGAAATTAGACAGTTCTTTCAAAGGGAATCCGTACGTTAATAGAACAAAATACTGAGCCATGATATCTTTATTTTCGCTATCACCTGTTCCGGTTGCTGTTAGGGTTCAATTTCATTAAAATGTAGTTAATGTTTTATACCTCTTTATTAGCCATTAATTAAAAATTTTGGGTATCTGATTTTTCTGGTGCTTCTAGAGGAAAATCACCAAATATTTTCGATGAATCAAGTGGCGTTAAAATGTTTCTAGAAAGGAAATTCGAATGTTAATTGTACAAATTGGGGAAATATTCTTTTTATTTTTAATTATATTTTCATTTGTTTCTAGAGCAGTACATGCACTCAAAAAGCACGAACTAAAATTTATATTACGGATAAAATGTGATTTAGAAAATTGATTGCATTTTTGTATTTTTGCGTGTAATGTTTTGTATTAAGTACTTTAAAAATTATAAATACTTGATTTTATTTTCTTTTAAGTACTTACAAAAAAGATCAACACTAAGTGAAATAAGAGAATTTTTAAAGGGTATCCATATATTGATGGAACTGAATACATGGATAAGATTCATGATAACTTTATTTAGAGTGTTCTCAGTTTTGGTTACTATTAGAGTTCAACTTCATTAAGAAAGCATATTTTTATAAATGTATAAATTATTAATTATTTATTCATTGCTTACCCTTAGTCCTTTATCAAATGAAGAATGGCGAAAACTTTTTATATATTAAAATAAATCTTTTAGGAGTAATTATTATACTAATAAAACAATATGATGAATCAGGATAGCTGCATTTATGTTGTAACCTGTTGTGGTTAGTATTACAATGTGAATTATTTAATAGAGGAGCTAATGTTTGAATAGATTATATTAACTAATAATTAAGGATTCCTTTTTTATCCGATGTCAATGCTATTATTTAAGACGAATATTCACATTTCTTTGATACACTGACTGAAAAGGAAAAGTTTTATTAATTGGAATTCCAATATTTACATACAAAATACTGAAAATATATGTACAATATCACATGGCTGTTGTGAATTATCAATTCATTTAAAAAGAATGCATTTTATGTGCTAGATATATGAAACTTTAGTTACTGAAGAATTAATATTTGCTTACAAATTAATCATTTTCTCTAATATAAATTATCCTTCAAATTCTGCCCACACATGACACAGGTTTCACTGAGTATTCATTGTAAACATATTGAACTTAAACTCGATTTTTATGGAGCCTGCAATCTGCATGAGACCAATATTTTTTTAAACACAGAATTAGGATATAGGAGAACATTCAAAGAAGCTGCAAAACGTTTTTCCCACTCTTAAAGTCTTCAGATATACATTTGAATAACTCTATAAAATTTTAAAATAAACTAAAATTTAAATACATATACTTCTTATGCCCAAAGAAAAATCAAATCATATTTGAAAGCAAAGTATATAATATTACTTTACTAGATAAACTTTAAATTTTTCTCTTGAAAAAAATTATTTCAATATATTTGAAAAATTTAAAACATATAAAAACTTATAAAATTAAACTAGCCTAATTAAAAAAATAATACAATTTTTATCAATCTAAGCACAAGTGTAAAGTAATCCATTTTCAAAACTCATTATTTGTAAGTGTGTAAAGTTTCTAAATATGTCGAAAGCCTACACGTAGAGTAGTTCTTTAAATAGAAAAATGTATTTTTAATCAGGCCTAAGAAATGTCCTACTAAAAGCTTCAGACAATTTAAAATATATTTATTATATTGATAGGTATTTAGAATTCGTCACAGTACAAGAAAAACGATAAAATACTTATATCTAATATTAATATTTAAAAAATAAAAATCATAAATTTTGTCCTAATATTTTGTAAAGATAATTGAAATACGTGCTATATATTTTACTGTATATTTTGTTATCCATTGCTTTTACTATTTTACCAAACACTTTCTACATTCACTTTGTTTGCAATGCAAATACATTTGAAGTGGTATATTAGTTTTCCGTTGAAGTACTTAAGAAATGTGCTGTAAATAAGCTTGTTACACAGACAGGCAAAACATCACCCATGATAAAATCCCTATATATGTAGGAAAACTATACAAAAATTGAAAGATAAACCAGATTAAGATACAAAAATTAAAACAAAATTGAAAAGAATACAGACGTTTCACAGCTCAGAAAAGGAATTATCTTATCAATGTGGAGATATTATAAAATACCTCTGCTACGTCACCCCAGAGCTGAATGTTTGTTACGATTCGATACAGCTGAGCTATTGCTTATCTCTAATCTTGCAACGATGGAATTAGCGCGTTTTTAAAATAATGAAGCACATTCATGCTTTCAATTTTTCCTTAAATTTTCCACCTTAATCCCGATGAGATTTTTCCGATGTTGTACAGGTCAGAAGACTATTTCTACCACTAAAGGAATAAACCAAAAATAAAACATGAAAATGTCTGAATTTACCCGTTTTTACCTGTTGTTTTCAACTGTAAAGTTTAAGTTTCTATTCAACAGTAAAATATAAATTTACAATTTTACTTTAAATATTGTCTGTACACTATTTTATCTTATATTCTATATGGATCATTTTTTATTGGCGAATTTAAAGTTTTCAGTGGTATCAATTATGTAGTTACAAAATTAGTTTTAACAAACTGGGATAGAAGATCTAATAAAAATAAGCTAGAGCATTTTAAATATAATATCAAAATAATAGATAAATAGATAGATATATACAGGGTTAGCGAGAAATATGTTCCCCTCTGATAGGACTCTAGAATACGCTCTATTGGTCCAAATGCGATACAATTTTAACTACAGATAATTAAAATAATGCGCTGAATATTTATTATATAAAAGTTATTACAAAAATCCTCCTATATGTGAATCTGTGATAAATATAAGTCATTTAATATGCTTTATAAATGCTAAATAATATTAAAATTTATAATATTAAAATGCTCAATCTTTCCCCTTCATGTTCAACAATATGCTGTAATCGCAGAACCATACTTTTGACAGGTGACTGGAATGAGTCTGCCGTAATATCAAGAACATGGCACATAATGTTGCCCCAGATGGATCTGCCTCCCCCTTATTTAAACACAGATATTTTCCTTCAGGAAACCCCACAACCAAAAGTCGCAAGGCAGATATCTGGTGAATGATCATCCTGTGTAAGGCACGTGCAGACATTGGACCGCCACTTACCCACTCTATACGATGAAAGTATATTAGAACTGAAACGGAGTACTACTAGTTCCAGTAAAACAGATTTACCAGTAGCGTTTTTTGTTCCAAAGGAGGCAGGATGTGCAGGTTAGGTTAGGTTTTGGAGCGCTACGGTCTACTTTTTGCAACACGAGGGCTAATGAGACCGGGGCCTACTGCTGAAAGCCGATTCCGAACGGCTACGAACGTCCATGCCACTATGGGATTCGAACACATAAACTCCGGTTCCGAAGGCCAGCACCCTAACCATTCGGCCATCGTTCGACGCATGATGTGCAGAAAAGAAACTAAGGCCTGACTTAACTTAATGAAACTAAATGAATACCATATTTGTTACAGCGCCACGTATAAACGGATTTTTGTACTGAAAAATTATATGTAATAAATGTCAAGTGCATCATTTGAACATATTTGTATATGTCATTTGAACCAATAATACGTATTCTAGAGTTGTCAGGAGTGGAGATCTTATTTCTTGCTAAACCTGTAGATAGAGAGAGAAATAGATAGATATAGATATATATGTATAGCGTAGACTTATGAATTAAAAACTAGTGAAAAGAAAAAACAATTTACCTCAGAAGATGCACAAAATAAAATTTTATTTTTAATCAGTTGAAAACTAAACAGTGCAAGTAAAATATAAAGATATAATTAATTTAAAAAGTCAGAATTCTTTAAAATGTCTTTTTTTTTACTCTGAACTTATATTTTATTAGACCAATTTAGTGATTGTCTTATGAAATATTTATATAAATGCAATTTCTGAACATAACCATCTTAAATATACATTTGCTAATTTCTAAACTAGTAATTGGTGCTATATAAAAAAAGCCCGTTTACACTAGCCCTTAACAGCATTATTAATTCCTAACGAAATAAATTACACAAATACATTAGTTTTAGTAAATGAATTAAGAAGCATCCTCTAAAGATCACATACAAAAGCTAGTTATTCTGAAATCTGGCAATTAGCACGAGCATAACTCATCTCTTGAGTACCAATAACAGAGTATTTGAGGGAGAATTGAATCCTTTAAATTCTCTTCACAAAGGAACCTTATGTTGCCTTCATTTTGCATACACGATGGGGAATAATATCATATAGGTCAGGGATAAGATTTGTTTCCCTAAATGAGTGTCTCAAAATTATTACGCTATGGGAAACAAATCATTTGTCGGTACTCATTTGCAACCGCTTGGGGCCATTCAGTTAACGGTATTGTTGTCATTCAACCGAAATACGGGGCTATTTATGGGTGCTCATTTTCTACTGTCTCAGGCTTGTTGGAATCATTAAAATTCTTGTTTCTCATATATTCTTATTCCCTTTTTGACTTATTTACAGGGAATATTAAGTAACCGATTCAAAGCAACAATACCGAGGAATGTTGAACTGTTATAAAGAGATTGTTGAAAAGTAAAAAAAAATATTATTAATGTTAGTCTTTGAATAGTTTACTTAATCTCTTCATAAATTCATATTGTGCTGAAATATCGGATAAATGCTTTAAATCCAATTATATATGTATACACATACACACACACACACACACACACACACACACACACACACATATATATATATATATATATATATATATATATATATGTTGTGTGTGTGTGTGTGTGTGTGTGTGTGTGTGTGTGTGTGTGTGTGTGTGTGTGTGTGTGTGTGTGTGTAATCAGTTTTAACATAAAAAAATTAGCCAACTTAATTATACCTATATTACAATAGTTTTTTGGCTATCTTATCCTTTCCTGACATCTTTTACTAGCAACCTTGGTGAATATCTTTCTTTTCTTATTAATTTGGTGACTTCGAACCGCTAAGCTTCCTGTGGCATAAGTACTTTAAAATAACTGGTAGCGCTTACTTATTATTAGTCAAATATGTAAAAAAATATCTAAAATAATTCAGTTTAATTCAAAATTAAACATACCATTTTTCTGTGGAATGAAACTTAAAATTTTCAGATTAGGAAACATTAAAAACCCAAACTAACAGGAATACATGTAAAGTTATTTTCAATAATACAATTATTCCCTTATTTTATTTTAAAGTTATAAATATATTCCGAAATATGAAATATACCAAACGTATTCAGATCTTCAAAATTATTGTGTGAACAAAATTGATATTGTTTAATAAATATATAAAAATTAATGAAACTCCAGAACGCCCTACAACGGACATATATTATTCAGCATAAGATATAAATTAAGAAAATTATTTTTGAACCTCAAAATATTGCAATGAGGATTACGTATAATTTTGCTTCAAACATGTAACAAAAGATTTGATATTGAAAGACCTGATATTAAGAATATTAGTTACATGAATTATAATATTGCCTGAAAGATTCGAAAGTATTTATACTATCTCTAAGCTAACTTTTGCATTTAATTTCTAATATGTTTATAATATAGATGTTTTCAATACTTTTTTCTTATGTAATAGATCTTTTTTTAATTACAAAAATAATAATTTAGAGGATCCCGAGTCCATATAAAAGAAATGTGGAATTGGGGATCTAGAAATTTATTAAGATAGGTGTTTTATTTTAATGCAATTTATTATATTTTTAATTTCGATTTGAGTGCTACAGAATTTAATTTGCTACGGAATTTATTTCCTAAAACGCACTATAAAAAGACGATTCTGAATATCTAAAAGAAGATATACCAACACTAGAATTCAAAACCAGGTAATTCCCAACCGAACGAAAATACTCTAGCAATTTCACCAGCCTTGAAGTGTTTTTACATAGAATGCAAGTCTTAAATATAAACTAAGATTAATGAAAAAAGATGCTGCCTACGTCAATGGTGCAAAAATTCCGAAAATTGAGATATGGTTTGTTTTAACAACTTAACGAATTCATATATATTATTTCGGTTTCTTATCAAAGCATCATGTTTCTAGCAACTTAATATCACGTAAATTTAAAAGGCTATTTTAGTAGCAATATGCTTCCATTTCTGCAATGCGATTGTGTTTTTTTTTTTTTGCTTGTAATTGTGATTCCTGTTAGTAGGCGTTTTAAGTATATAGGTAGGACTATTTCATTTTTACTATTTTTTTCAATTTATTCGAAAAAGAACACTCGTTTGCTTTTTGTAAACAGTAAAAACAGTGAAAATTCGCAACAAAAATATTTTTCTGTGTAGTGTTTAGGTAAACTAATAAATTTGTTTAGTGGTTCAGATAAAAACACAAATATAAGATAATACGAGAAATAAGCACATATATTGGAAATACATTGTTAAACCTACTGCTTTATTGTAATAAAGTTTTGTATTTATTGAAATGCTCCTGCTCCAATTAACCAATTAGTATTAGGTATTATTTGTTTCTACTTTAATATTAAGAAATATTAGATATGAATATTTTTTATCGAGATTGTTTAAGTGATGTAAGAAAATGATTTTTATTCATGCTTTGTATACAATCGAAATACATTTCACTTCTTTCGTTAGCCTGAATAGTAAAAAGAGTTCCCTTTTTGTGCAGAGTTTTGGTGAATATTAATTTTTTAACTGGTTAAAGCAATAACATAATCATATTATAATGCGAAAAGAAACATTAAATATTGGAATTAAATTTTTAAATTAAATGTAAAGTTTTACAATAAAATGTCCGTATTTTATTAAGCAAAAAGACCTGTTCCTTTAAAAATGCATTGAAAATAAATTAAATATGAATCATTTTAATCAAGCATCATATGCGCCTGTAACCTTAAAATTTTTTGTTATCTTTTTAGTACATTGTAGGATTTAATAAGTTGGGTAAAGAACAACATATTTACACAATTATACATTATAAAGCATAAATATTGAATATATATTTATCAAATTCTGTTCATACATTTTCAAGATTAGCAGTCAATAAAATATTCCTGCTTTATTCAGTGATAAGTATAAATAGTTTGAAATATATTTATAAAAAATACATATGTACATTACTTTAACCAAAATATGTGTAAGATGCATTTTTTTTTCATGTTTTTCATCTCACCGAAATACTCTTTTTTTTTATTTTTTTCTGAATAGTAAAAACATTTAAAGTGTGCTGTAAAATATGCTTTCTGACAGTGGTTAAAACATCAAAATTAAACGATTATAGGAGACTACAGCATTTATATCGCAAATAAATTTCTAAATTAAATGTTTTACAATAATAAAGTTTTGCACTCAATGAATTGCTCCTGTTTCGTTTAGTAATTGCATCTATTTATTCCAAACTGCGTTTTAAAAAATAAATATACATCATTTTAATCGAGAGTATTTAGATAAAATGAGAAAAATGCATTTTTCAATGGAAATGTCTGATCAGTTTCACCCGAATAAGAATTTTAAAGTTCCTTAAATTAAAGTATGAGTGTCAGAGAGATTAATGATCTCTCGTTTTCTGTTTTTGTCTTCAGCCGAATTTACATTTCTAAATGTTTTCCTTTTATTTAATCTTACTGAAGCCTAGACACCCATCACTTTTGTTAATGGCCCATTTATTCAGCACCAACACATACTACTCTCATTTCACCCTCCAAGTAAAAGCAAGCAGAACATGCATTTACTTTTTCTCGTTGATATAACAACCACCTTAATTCCCTGCAATTTAGGTCTGTTTGTTTACTCACTTCAGAAGAGCAGTCATTTTGACATCAGAGACCTTCCACGACAAAATTTATCTCTTCCTCAGAAAATATCCATTTTATTAGCTAAACATATAACTGCAAAAATACTTGCTTCCGGATCGCAAGAAATCCCAACAACTAGAATAAGATAAGAGGAAAAAAGGCTTCTTAAGGTATTTGGAAGCTTGTTATAATTCTTTAGGACCGTTCTCGATAGCGTTTGTTTGGAAATGCAATTTTAATGTATAGGAATTAAGTTTAAAATAAGTGAAAAATGACCAGCTTCCAAAACATTAAGACTTTAAAAGTCTTTTAAAATTTTAAATGAGAATTAAGAACTATGTTGTGCTTTCCCGTCTATGTATTTATTGCAAGCACAAGCTGGTTTTATAAAATAAAAAATCATGAAAAGTACTGAAAAAATGTAAAGCTATTTTTTTTAAAAACAAAAAGTCAAATCTTGTGTGTTGAATACAAAAGTATTTATAAGTTTTTTTGAGCTAGTCTAGTAGAAGGAATGGCTTTATTAGAGTATGAGGTAAAAAATCAGTTTTCATACACTGACACACCTAACGAATTACTCTGTGTTTTCTATATCCAGCAACTGGCTATATTAAATTTTAAGCAGTTAAAATTTTAACGGTTAACTGATGCAATAAGATGGTAAATTGTAGGAAGACTAGAATCAGGCCTGTTTCAAGTTCATATTTCAAGAGACGTTAATACAACTGCCAGTGTCATCCCCAACTTATGAAACTGGTTCAAAGGTATTTGAGGAGAGATAATCTAAGATAGGTTTCGAGAGATAATCTAAGATAGGGTCGACGTCAAAAACGATCACTATTTGTACATTACATCCTGAAGTAACGTGCATGCTACAATTTGGTACATGGCTATTATGAAACCCGTTTAACTAGTTTAAACAGGTAATGTTTCCAAAAGATTTTATTACAAAGAGTTGTTTTCAAGAAGACTCACCGTTTACGTCCCACTGTCTTTGGCTACCATAAGAATCACTTTAGCAACGTCCAGATAGGATAGATATTGAAGAATGATGATTGGGCATCATTTTTCTTCATTAATAAGTCAATGTTTACCTAAACACTGATTAGCCACGTTCTTTCATAAGAAAAGATATTCTCTGCCTTTTGAACTATGTTAAAAACTTACCATTAAAGCAACGGAAACCCAATGGTCCCAAAAGATATCATGTTCGCTTTTTGCCCACCAATCTATGTCATTGAAATATGTACTGTGATTAATGTTATTAATAGGGTTAAGATCTTAGAGTTTTTTCATGAGTGCAGTTATCCCTTGTTTCGTTTTAATAGGTGGTAACATGTGGCCACATAGAAATCATATGGGCATTCATTTTCCAAAAGTACAGTTATTCGAAGGATTCTATGGGCAACCAGAACTCCAGTCTTAACACTAAAGAACCTGCCTTATATACTATGTACAGGGCGATTGAAACCTCCTTCTAATACCCCCTTCAATAAACAATAAGAGCCTGAAAACAGCGTTGAGAAAAGAGAGTTTTATATTATTCAAAAACTGGAACTCAAAAACTGTCATTTTACAACGTTAAATCACGGAGTGAGGCCTGTAAGTCTGAAAGAGGGGACCATACCTTTATATGTACCTTAATTTTATTTGAATATGTAAAGAATGCTTTCTACCGATAGCATTGTTACGCATGATTGTGTATGTATTATAACTGTTGACTGGTTATATTATCTTATAAAAATTTTGTTAAAACAAAATTTTATTATTACCGTACTAAGTTTGGCAAACGGAAGGAAAACTTTTACAAAACTATTTTATGAATTTTTTGGTCTCTTATAAATGGTTGAAAATCGTGAAAATTTAGTAACTACACAATTTTTATATCTTTAAAATAAAACATAGAATATGCTAATAAAATTCTTACTGTAAAGTAAAAGTATTAAAATTGATTAATAAGAAAATTGTATTGATGCCTCTTAGCTTTTCGAGTTAAAACATTTTTATCCACTTATATCGCAAATTCTAAATGTCTTGCTATTTTAATTTAAATCACATATGTATAAAATATGCTATATAACTCATGATTTTTATTTAACTCATTTTAGTTAGTTAAATATATTTTAGGTTTATATACAAAAATCGTCCAGCTCTTTAAGTTTGGAATCCAGATTAAAAGGTTGCCTCTAACTATGTTAATTAAACTCATAAAATAATACCATACTTTATAAATTATGTCCCTTATACGATAAATAGATTCCATATTCTTCTGAAAAAGCATTAAAATATGTTTTGACAACCAATCAGAGAAAACCCCAGACTATAAGAAAAATTGCTTTGGGAACGTTTTTTCTACTTAGTCTCAAAATCCCATCTACCTCAGCAACAAATCTATAAAATATCTATGAAGATGTCTATTAACCTCACTAAAGGGTATCTTTACTTCCACGATTGTGGCTACAATGTCACTAGAGATATTAAGGACGTATGTTGACATTTGCAGAAATGGAAACCAGATTAATTAGGTATAAAAAGTTCTTATATATTTTTTCTTATATTATAAATATTTTTTCTCTTAATCTTTCCTTTTTGTGATTAATATTTCAGTTGTCTATAATAATTTATGATATTTATAAAATTACATTTATACAACTTTACAAATTATATAAAAAACAAATATTCTAATGTTTTTCGATTTAAATTCAGTAATGGGAGCTAAATAATTTAATATAAATTTATTATAATAGTCAATATAATATATTTCATTAATCAATGTTTCAGTAATTATTTTTAAATTTACTCGAGAGCGTAAAACATGAAACAAGTTATTTTTATACTTATACTAAAGTAATTTGAATTAAATATATTGTACCTTTAAAATAAAATATCATTTTTATTGGTATTGCTAAAATTTATAGGAAACACTGACACAACTAAAAATGACCTTTTTATATGTGAAAAAAGTATGGCATTATTATTATGGTTCATTATTTGAAAGATATCTTATGTTGCTTCAGCTGAAAGACACAATAGAAAAATACATGTATATTGAATTACTAAATATTATTACTAACAAAAAAACCTTCTTTCACACTTATTGCTCTGACATTGCTCACAATCATACTACAAACTGATGCCTATGCAAATTAACGAAACATTTTATTCTTTCAAAGATAGTATAAGAAATTATATATTTCTGCTTATGTAAATAAAATCTTTTGTAAAACGTTTCATTCCCCTTATATTGTAAAAACTGCAAGTAGAATCTAGATGAGAGGCAAGAATTAGGAAATAGTAACAAAATAAACCGAGATGAACGTATATATATATATATATATATATATATATATATATATATATATATATATATATTATATATATATATATATATATGTGTGTGTGTGTGTGTGTGTGTGTGTCAGGATTTAAAATGTAGATTAATTTTAGGATATTTTAATTAGGGATTCTTTTTCTGAGAGTGACGCGGCGTGAGGAGTTAGCCACATAAATACGGATCATGCGCAGTGATCTGAGCAGAGAGCAGTATGCACATTCCACGGTCAGATCTGTGGATACCCGTGGCAGCTAAGCCTGCCTTTGTTAGAAGTTGGGCGCCAATGTGAGACGTCATTAAAGATGATTGATGATTAGTGTGCTGTGAGATTTGAATAAAGAATGTAAAATATGTCAGGACTCTAGTGTCGTTTAGTAGACGTGTCATATATATATATATATATATATATATATATATATATATATATATATATATATTATATATATATGTATATATATATATATATATATATCTATATATCTATCTATCTATCTATACTATCTATATATAATATATATATATATTTATTTTATATATATATATATATATATATATATATATATATATATATATATATATATATATATATATATATATATATATATATATATATATATATATATATACATATATATATATATATATATATATATATATATATATATATATATATATATATATATATATATATATAAATATATATATATATACATATACATATACATATATATATATATATATATATATATACACACATACATATATACATAATACATATATACATATATATTTGCTTATGTGCTATATGCATGTATATGAGATACTTCATATTACTCATTTTTTAAACCTGCCTTAAGTATAATTTTTGCTTAAGAAACAGCTTTCTTAACTTATGTCTTTACCACTAAATCAAAATACTGATTAAATTTTGACAGTTGGAATATTTTTGAACAGATATTAAAAAAAATTCTCAAATAATGTTTTTAAAATTAACGGAAAATATAAAAAAATAGTTAAAAACTAATTTAATTTTTAATATTATTTCGGATGTTAACATTTTCTTTTAATTCTGTTTTAAAATAATTTTCATTATTTACAAAAATACTTTTCCTTTCAATCTGCGCTTAAAAGGAAGGACATTTTAATTACAAAAAGGACTCACTTTTCATAACACAATAGAAGTAATTATTTTGTGCAGGGAATTTAACGAATCGGAATTAGCAGTAAATATCTCAGAAGTAATGTAACAAAAGGCATGACTCACATTAAAGGAAATAAACAATTGCAAAGAAATGAGTATCACGAAAACTTACTTTTCAATTTATTGGATCTCTTTCCAGATAGACTTCATTCTTATTATTCAAAGCTTCGGCATTTCTACCGTGTCCTCCTTTGTTACGACACTATAAAACTTTTGCATCTAACAACATGCAGAAGATTGCATGTTCTATTAGTAGTTTACACGCAGTAATGGTTTTATCCACATTTCTTTCACAAAAATCCATAAATATCTCGGCAACCATCTTATTAATATTTATGAAATATATCCTTAAATGCAAAAGAAGATGATACATAAGTTCTCTGCGTACGATAGACTTCTTGGAACCTCCTCCAATCAATGAAAACTTTTATCTTTTCTGCTTTCTTACTTTTCAGTCATTTTACCTTGTGTAAACAATGGATGACAAGACATATATTTATGCTGTGAATACTTTAACTAAGATCTTTGATTATCATTGCGTAAAGATAACTTGATCTCTAAATATATTTTATTTACGATTTGTTCCCTTATGTTCATATATATGCATAGCCATGTACATCTAGGATTTATGTGAGATTACACAACTTTGGAGAGCATGATGTAATAGCAAAAGCTGAAGTATGTGTATATTTTGTATTAGGCATGTTTGGATTACATGAAACGTAATAAATCAGAGGAGTCAAAAATAGTATTCAGTCCATCCATCGCCCAGCAATATAAATATCCTCTGGTATGCATTGCTACGTTACTAAGTAGCTTTTCTGCTTTCTTACTTTTCAATAATTTTACCTTGTGTAAACAATGGATAACAAGACATATATTTATGTAGTGAATACTTTAACTAACATCTTTGATTATCATTGCGTAAAGATAACTTGATCTCTAAATATATTTTATTTACGATTTGTTCCCTTATGTTCATATATATGCATAGCCATGCACATTTTGGATTTATGTGAGCTTACACAACTTTGGAGAGCATGATGTAATAGCAAAAGCTGAAGTATGTGTATATTTTGTATTAGGCATGTTTGGATTACATGAAACGTAATAAATCAGATGAATCAAAAATTGTATTCAGTCCATCCATCGCCCAGCAATATAAATATCCTCTGGTATGCATTGCTACGTTACTAACTACCTTTTCTGAATTTTTATTCAATATTTGTACTACGTTTATTGTAAGAAATAAAACTGTAATTATATTATTATACCTACGAATACATATACGAACTTGATTTAATATATTTCCCTACAATTTTGAATTATACATAGATGTTGTAGCACAACTTTGGAATTGAAAGCAATAGGTGTATTTGTCCCTGTTTTTGCAGAAACGTATATCATAGCATCAAAAACAAACTAATAAATCTTATTATACTACTTACATTAGAATCATAACACAGTTAAACTCATGTATAACGATGCTGCCTTTAACCCCTTCCGGTAAAATGACGAGTCAAACTCGTCATTAGTTTTTCATTCCATACCGCACAATGACGAGCTACACTCGTCATGCGATTAAAGTTACTGTTAAATATGATAATTAATTTAGATTAAAATTTCTAGTGTATTGAATTTGGCAACACTTTTATCACTTGTGAAAATCACAAGTCACTATTGCATATTGTTTACTTAGAATTTCTTGGTACAAGTCATTGCCAAATTAATGAGTCAGAATAAAAGAAAATCTACTAAGAAATGAAGTGTGTGTTACAAGAATCAAATTAAAAGTGAGACGATTGGCTTTAAACAATTAAGAATTCCTTTGCACTTTGTTTTGAAAAGTACCACTAGCTTGAAGACTATTATCTGTATACCTTATTAATGTTTTGCTTTGATATTTTCTTAATTTTACTGTTTCTGATATAATTTAACACTATGTAAAAAGTGGATTTTAATTAAGAATATGTAAGAATTGTAAAATGAAACAAGTTTTTTAAATAAAAATTAAATGGTTATTTCATGCACAGTTTTTCATTATTAAATCATACCGGAAGGGGTTAACAATGAAACACTACAGGATTATTTACATCAGTCTTACAATTTTCCTTAGGAATTCAACGTAGTGTGAAACTATCTACAACGATAATTACTTTTGAGAATGCATATATTTGTACTACACTCGTAGTACATATATTCTTTTTTTTTCAATTGAAAAATGACACTCCATTCACTTAAACTCCTTGCATACGACAAAAGAAACTTTCCATAAAAATGCAAATCGTATTAATAAGTCAGTATAATTCGGACTTTTACCTAATAAATGTTCTCTAGTATACATTGCTACGTTACTAAGTAGCTTTCGATGTTATATATTTAAGCCATTAGCGCCCAGTGATCTATTTTTAGATCGCTAAACATAGCTTGGTAAACTCGCTTTTAGATTACCTTAAACCCACCCCACACATTCTATACTACACAGGGGGCAAGACAAGGCATGCACCTGTTTACCAACAAGTGGTTTTCTTGTTTTGTTTGTATCATTGATCTAAAGCGATAAGAGAAAGTCTGTATCGCCCTTTCGTTCCGCCGTTTTTCTACGTTTCTTAGCATAAACACTGAAAACAGCTAAGTAATATGCGAAAGTTAAATTTTTTTTGGCGATTTAATATCTTCATAGATGTAGCTATCAGAATATAAACCGATGTTATCTTAAAACAAATATAAATAGTAAAAATTAGTGTCAAAATACTGCTGATCTAGAAATAGATCACTGGGCGTTCGGGCGTTTTTTTTCCTGACCCTGGTAATAATACGTTTTTTCACCTTTAGATGAAAATATGAGTTGAAAAGTATTTAATAGCTTTCAGGATGCAGTAGATTATCTGTTTTCTGAACAAATTAAAGATTATATTATTGCCATATCCACTGATGTAGATGAACTGACAGAACGAACAATGGCCGAATGTTTAGAGTTTATTTTATTATGAAACTATCACATAGCCCGTCATATGACGGGATCAGTAAAATTTTTAATTCTTCAGAATTGTAAAGTACCCTATGAGGCAGGTAAAAAAATGGTTTGTTTTTTGGCTGAGAATTATCTGGTACACCCTCAATAATTTGTTTATCTTTACTGATCACATGTTAGTTTCCAATTTAAATTTATCTTGTTATATTACGTGATAGGATCGACAACAGAGGTCTTAATATTGTCAGTGATTATTTGACGGTATATATGAGGCCCAAAATTTAGCGAATCGATTTCAAGCCATATAGATATGTATAAAAACAAACACACAAGCGAAAACATTTCTTAATTTTCAAAGCTATATAACTTAAACGTTACATATTTATTAGTCGATGAAAGAGACTCCTAGACTTTTATGAAAAGAATTTGCTGTTAATAACGCTGATAAAGTTTTCATTGTAAGTAAAAATAATAGATGATTAAATTTTAAATTATCACATATATAACCAAATATATTATTTGAGCCAAATATAAAAGAAAATTATTTACGTAATATCTAAGTTCAGTGATAAAACATACGAAAATAATGCAGACGATATTTAAATAATTTAAAATAAGAAATGATTAAATGAAATGTTTAAAGGAATGACGTCATATTGCTAAAAAAAGTTATTTTCATCTACTTATAATGTCATCAAATGATGAATTTAATTACCTGCTCTTAACCGGGGAAAAAGGGTTGAAATAATAACATTAAACGATCAAAAAAGCGGGAAAGGGTAGATAAGAAACGTTTTCGAACTCGCTTTGAATTTTGCTAACTCTAACAAGAATCCAATATGGATGCCTCTATCCTTTCCAGGTCCAACAGGAATTCGAGGACGGACGAACAGATGATAACTTAGTCTATTATTATTTAGGGGGTAAAATATTTTTCATTAATTTTTATTTATATTTTTATTATTGTTAATATTTTAAAAAAAATTTCTTGAAAGGAAAAATATAATTCTATATTAACATAAGTTATAAAATGTTATTTTTTTAAATGCTGTATGTCACATGTACATAATAATTTCATAATCTATGTTAGTTCTTCATTATTTGAATCACCTTTTTGCAGAATTGCACCATACCTAAAATTTGGTGTCTTTTGCACATTGAGAATAAAATATAGTATTACTAATGGATGATCTACTAAAATACTTTACTTAATATAATTTCCTTGTAGTACTCATATCAAATGGCAATAGTAATTTTAATACCATTTTCATTGATCTCTGAATATGTGTACATGATTATTACGGAAATATACTTAATTTAAATGTAAACTGGACACACAAGAAAGAGATCTGATAAAATTATATTTAACTTTTTTTAAAAAAATAATTTTTGTTAAATTTAGTTTTATCTTTTAAATAATTGAAACTACTTGTAAAGGTTAGTCATAATGTATTCTAACTTTTGAGAAAATATAACATGTTTCTAAATTCCGGGTTCTTCATGTTTGAAAAATAATATTCATTTCATAATAAGTACCCATTAATTATGGATTATGGTTGAAACAAAAAATGCATGCAATGGTAAAAACAATATTAAAGTTTCATAAGTTTACATATAATGTATATTAATCTTAACAAAAAGGGGGATTAAAATTAAAAACCAATAAATAGAATAATTAAAACCAATTAGCATGGTACATGAATACCAAATACCAAATACCGACATTAAGAGAGCATATGAATACCCTTCACCTCTATATATAATTTAAAGCGTATGACCAAGATTCTATAGTTTGATCAACCAAAGCTGAACCAAGTAATCGTCATTGTATCGTATATTAGGTTTCAATACAGTAAAACTGTTTGAAGAAGAGGAACATGTACCAAATGACAGCTGAGGGTATCACAATGATTTGAGATGAGCTTAAAGTATGTCAAGTACACAAACTACCCTATTCCGCCATTCTTCAGATTGTCAACGTCAATGAAATCTTACTGTTGTATGTTTTATAATCTTGTAAAATTTAGGTAAGACTAGCTACTGCAGTGTGTAGTCTTCCAGTAAGGTCTAAAACTTAATCCTGATCTCATCTGAATCAAAAGTTCTGAAAGAAGTTAGTGAGGTATACGTACAAATTCTCTGAGCACACCATGTTGTTTCTACCTTGAAATATGTGATGTTCTGTGATGATCTAGGATTGAATACGTGTATTTGTTTCTCTCCAAACATTTACATGATTGTAATCCGGTTACAGTGTACATCTCGACTCATTCGAACACACAATGTCCCCCCCCCACTTTAAAAAATTGTGCATTATTGGATTGGAGGGATAGAGAAAAACAAAATAAGAGTAATTGCACGTTTACTCTCCGCAGACACACACACACACACACACACACACACACACACATATATATATATATATATATATATATATATATATATATATATATATATATATATATATATATATATATATATATATATATATATATATATATATATATATATATATATATATATATATATATATATATATATATATATATATATATATATGTATATATATATATATACACACACACTTCGGTGCATATTCGTGGCAGATAATATCTCGACATTGGATTTTGCTACAATTGATGCCCCCCATCTTGACGCCGCTCTTAGATTCTACTTGGCTACAACAGCTAGTTCTTCCGTAGAATACTTAACCCTTGAAAGACCAGCCATAGATCTTCAGGCAACTGTTTGAGTAATAAGATGATACGTGGTTTAGCGTATAGATAGAATTATAGTTCTTAGAAACTTCCATTCTCTATTGGAATCCACAGAAAGATCTCTAGTGTGGAAGCGAAACGTGTGACATCTGTTTAAAATTTTTATAGCACTTAAATTCAACTTCTGCTACCTTTCTTGATTCTAATACCTTACTACTACAGCCATTTCTACTCATTTTACGATATGAATTGTTTGTACTTAATATATTGGCTTATTTAATTATATTTCAACCATGAATTGTAGTGCCTCCAATTGAAATTTGTTTTCGAAAACCAGCTTGTCCTTTTGGGTGCTTAACTTTTAGAAATGTGTATTTCAATAAAATTAGATATCTAATTACGATCCATTACATGTACACTACATACTAAAGCACTAAATACTATGTATGACGATTATCTTGTCTATATCAATATATTCTAGGTCTGTTTAGATAGGTTTTATAATCAAGCTCATTTCATTCTCAAATTATTTGACTCAACAAGAGAACAAATATAATACATTTGAGCAAATATGGAACATTTCCAAATTCTCTATACCATTTATTAATCCAACAAATAAAATAAATCTCAAATCTGAAATGTAAATTACAATCTACAAACTTCTTTCTGTATTACTGAAAATTATTCTATAAAAATTCTAATTTTAATTACATTTATTTCAACAGCAATACCCTCTTTGCATATCTACTTGAACGTCAAAGCATCAAAGATCGTGTAATTTCACCAAAAAAAGTCTACGACAGAGCAATATATCAGACATAGCATACTGGGTCTGTAATTACAGAAAAATCACAGAAAACTACTATGTTTAATGAGTTATATAAATGGCACTCCTTAAACAAAAGTACCATAAAAGTTATTACCTTAATAGTAGACGCGCAGGTTTAAATAAGGAGACTAAATTAGTTTCATGAATAGAGTTTGGAAAGAACTTGGGGAGACAAAACTTTTTTCTCTCTAATTCTTTTTTTTCTTTCTTGAGCAGGAAAATGAACGCAAAACTAATTGCTAAGGTTTAAAGCATGAACTCGGTATTCCTAAGGTTGCCATAGACGGAAGGAGAAATTTTTTTTGTAGTAGATTTAGAATATTTTAATGAGTTTGAATAATGAAGATAATTAAATCCTAGATTAATACTGGTGAACTTTAAGTATTACATTCATAAATACATAATTTTGATTTATAATATATATATATATATATATATATATATATATATATATATATATACATATATATATATATATACATTATACATATTTATAAACACACACACACACACACACACACACACACATATATATATATATATATATATATATATATATATATATATATAGAGAGAGAGAGAGAGAGAGAGGGAGAGAGAAGAGAGAGAGGGGTTTGGTTTGGAGTGATACGCTCTACTTTTGCAATACGACGTTTAATGAGACCGGGAAATACAGTTTAAAGAGTATTCCGAACGGCTATGACCATCCATGCAACAGTGAGATTCAAACCCATGAACACCTGTACCGAATGCCAGCACCCTAACCATTCGGCCATCATCCGGCGGGAGAGAGAGATAGACAGAGAGAAAATATAGGGATGCTTATTTTTATATAGACATATACGCATACATTATATGAATATATGAGTGTATTTTTAATATATTTATCCTAACATACATATCATTAGTATTTAGTTTATATATATATATATATATATATATATATATATATATATGTATATATCATATATATATATATATATATATATATATATATATATATGTATATATCATATATTATTAATAGTATATATTACATATTTAGTCAAGTTTTAAAGACCTGAATTATTTTAACAGAGCCAAATTTTATCTTAAATATTAAGCTACTAAAATCGTATGAGAAATTTTTTTTATCAGGTATTGTAAGTACCATAAGCATTCTATAATAGTTTCAAACAACTACTTAATCCTAGAGGAAACACATTAAAAAAATTCATCTCAAATTTTAAATGCTGTTGTGCTTCGTCCGATGAACAAGAAGAAATTCAGCAACTTTTTCCCGCATGAAATATAGGAGAAACGTTTGTACATCTGAATCTTACCTAATACCTCTTTCCCTACCTACTAAATCCTTTTCCGGATCTTTTGTACATTTTGCTTACTTTTTCTTTCCCACCGCTTTACCTTCTATCTTTTGGACGTTCTTGACAATGGTAATTCTCGTCTTTAGATGCGAACAAATTCTCAAAGAAAGTTTGAAGAACAAAATGCCGACGAAGAGAATGTCAATGCAAAATAGCCTGACTGTTTATTAACCTCATACGAAAGCATGGGAAGCTCTTAAATTGTGTTTCTTTTTTTATACATGGGTTTGAGTAGTGTCACTTTTGTCTTTCTTTTAATGTTACGGTATAAATTCAACTTAGAATCGCCTTTTCTGGAAGTGGATTCTTTCAAATCACTAGCTTTTCAGAAAAGTACCAACTAAGTTAAATGAAACTTAATGTGAAGCAAACTTATATTCACTACTTTTCAAAATATCTGTATTTAACTTTCACGATTTTGTAAAAGATAAAAAATAAACGACTTCCCATTTCATTTTCCATTATTAAATAGTTTTAAAAATTAATAAATGGAAATTCTTCCTATTTTAACTTTGTTACACAAGTTTCACATTTACTATTGACAAAATTATTAATATATTTAAAAAACGATGCACTGGCAATATTTACTTGTAGCTGATTATAATTCATTTATTACAAGGAACAACAATTTTAGAATATAAAATTGAAAAGAAGTAATTGCTTTATTTATGAGCGTTTTCTTTTAAATCTTTTTATGCAGTAATGAATTTAATTTAAAGTGTATATGTGTACACTTGCTTAATTAGCAAAGACGAGCATTTATTATTCATTTTAATTTACTAAATTTTCTAAAACAGAGAAAATTCCTCTTTTCACTTATAATGCAAAAATTTTTAAAATTTATATCGAATGTTTACTGAGCTCGGTTTTTGTTCGCACTATGATAGAGAATTATTTATCCTGCTTTATAATAATTGCACTACTTGGCCATTAATAAGTACGCAGTTGCTCAATAATTAACATGAAACCAGCTAATGATTTTTGAATGAATTATGAACAGAAAATTGCAGAACACAATTTTCTTAAAGCGCATATTAATCGATAAAAGAGTTGACACTTGGTCCCTTTCTGCAGTACCATGCTCCAGCTATACCGTAGACAGAATTTAAATGGTCACCTCCTCCTATGCGTAGGAACTATTTATTTTTATTCAGGTTCGGAAAGTAATGGCTGTAATCTAGGGTTTTAAACAAATCCTTTCCTCCAATGAGATGTATTGATTTAAAATCTGTCTTTGAATAAATTCTCTTTAAACCTTCCTTATTGCTCAGAGAGACTCTTTATTTACTTTTATTTTTGCATTTAGATACATTTCTTTTGTTATAGCGCAAAAGAGAGAGGGATATGGAGGAGGGGCAAAAAGATTTTCTTAAACTGATTCCCGAAAAATAAGCTGTTATTTATTTAGAAATGTAATTGACTCTTTTTTTTTTGTAGAATTTGAGAAAATGGCGTTTTCTTTTTAAGTGCAATAAAATTGAAACTTTTTGAAAAACAATAGACGAACGAAATTACATCTTTTAAAAGTGGCTCGTTAAATTACCTTTTTAAAGAAACTCCCAATATCATTGAAAGTCCCGCATAAAGAAAAATAAGTAAATAAATCCATACATTTGTTTGTTCTTGGAATTTTTGTAACTTACCTGTCACGAGTTTCATCCACATTCATAAAATGTAAATTGAAGACTAAATTTACTTTTTATGAATTGTTAATTCTGATAATTTTCTGCAACAACTAAACAAATAAAATGCATTTTTATTAATTAAAACTCATGTAATTCTCGTAGGAGATGAACAGAATTTCTTTTAAGATTTTGAATAAGAGTATTAAAATTTACTTATTTTTATCGAATTAAAAAAATTTACTGAAGTAAAAAAATCCATCTTAGTTTAATGTATGTAAAACAATAATCGAAAGCACCATTTTCATCAATAAAATTTAATTACTGCTTTAGCTAAATGCTTAAGAGTCGAATTCAAAATCATGTTAAATATGTCGATAACGCATATAATTTTTACAAATAATTATAGTAATACCAAAATAAGATATAAATTTTCCACAGCTGGTTAAGCTTTCGCATAAATAGCGACACAAAATGTTCTTTCGAACGCTTCACAGGGTGTATTAGATTTAATTTATGAGGTTAAATTTGAAGTTTACTCTTAAAGTAGTTATGTTTCACACTTTTCGGGTAATTATAAGGGTTCGAAAAATTTAAAAATATATTTGACTTTGCAAAGCTTATTTTTACTTCTATTTTCTCGTAAATTGTACGTCCCTTTCTTGTTTAATAAATATGCTATCTAAATTTACGTTTCGCTTCTGCCAGTATTCGTTCCTATTTTAGTTCACTGAGGGTTTAGAATTTTAAGATTACCAACAAGCAAAATTATTCTTTATTTTTGGGGAATTTAAAGTTTAAATAGAGGTAAATAAAATATATATTGTAAATCTTAAGTAAATAGTATATATCTTTGTTATTTAATAACTTGCAAGTTAAAATTTCATTCGACTTGTAGAGTTTATTTTTTTTAATTTTTATTGAGATATGAAATTTTAGTTATTATTCATCATTAGTCTGTTTTTATAAACTTAATTATATTCAAGTACTACATTCGAAATATTAAAAATTATACTTGACTTTACAAGATAATTTTTAGCTTTGTTTTGTAGTAATTATACCCACCTTTTTTGTTTAATAAATGTTTTATTTACATTTACGCTTCACGTATGTCAGTATTGGTTCCTATTTTCGTTCACAGGGGAGTTTAGAACTTATTTATTGTTTTATCTACATCTAAAATTATTATTTATTGCAGTAGAGTTTGGAATTTCAAGAAAGGTAAACCAAATATATATCGTAAAGTGCAAATAAATAACATATTTTTTTACTATTTAATATGATAGCTTTTTAAATTTTCGATTTTTGCTGCTCCTATTTAGAAAAACAAATAGAAAGTAAATTTATATTTTTCTCAGACAGCAAAACATGAATTCCCTACTTTCTTTTAGACTTTAAGTTTTACTAAAGTAAATGATATTTTTATAGGATTGTAAAATATTATGAAAAAATAAACTATCAACCAGTTTAAATTCAAGTGTCTTAATCAGATCATTTTAGCTAGTGTAATTATGAATAAAAATATTGTACACTATTTATCTACGCTTTAAAATAAATATTAATTATTTTTCTTTAGGCTCCCAATTTAACTGAAACATACAATAAATTTGACAAAGGCAAAATATTAATGAATACTATTAATAAATTCATCTGTTAATTAAAATTATTTAAAGTTATTTTATACTTGTATCAATATTGATTCTCAATTTTCTAAGCAGAATATATATATATATATATATATATATATATATATATATATATATATATATATATATATATATATATATATATATATATATATATATATATATATATATATATATATATATATATATATATATATATATATATATATATATATATACATATATATATATATATATATATATATATATATACATATATATATACATATATATATATACATATATATATATATATATAATATATATATATATATATATATATATATATATATATATATATATATATATATATATATATATATATATATATATATATATATATATATATATATATATATATATATATAAATTATTTACTTATCTTAACAAAAATAAGCATACATCTGTGAACAATTTGGCTGAAAATTTATATTATTAATTCTTTTTGTCTGAGTTATAAAGCATAATTTAGAATGAGAAAAAATCAGTTTCCTGATATCCATTTTCTTATATATATTATAATTATTTAAAAAATGTTCAATACATTTAGAACTATTAATAACTACAAATACTTCTGAAAAAGAACTTTTAAATTGTAAACATCTTGCACAAATAAGACCGAATATTTAGTTGAAAGTTATCCAATGTCTGCCCGAAAGTTTTTGATAAACCCCACTGTCTAAAGTATTTATAACAATGACTCCAAAAATTAACAACTTTTGAACACCTTTACAGAAATATATTGCAAATTATAACTATATAACTTCAAGTAAAATTCAAGTAATTGTTTCAAACTGTACATAATCTCGTTTTATGAATCCTGATTTAATTTTTATTCTAAAAATTATTTTAAAATCAATTTCATCTTATTTGAATCTTATTTTTAATTTAATTTAATCTTATTTTAATATAATTTTTAATCTAAATTCTAATTTTTAATCTAAATTCTAATTTTTATTCTAAATAAAAGTGATTAATATATATTGTAAATCCAAATACCATTGCAATAATGTTTTACATCAATGTGCACTGTACAATTTTTTTTATTTCTCAAAACTTTTATTACATTTTGAGTTTTAGATTTCTAACAACCACTAACATTATTATATTTACAACAGTTAAAATGAATGCAAATTTATATATATCATACTATATGTCTTTCAATGAAACGAAAATGCTTGGCAAAATTAAAGAAAATAAAACAAATATTTTACTCTGTATTTGTGATTTAATACATACTAGAATACTTGACAAAACTGTAAATTATTTACATTTTATTTTTATTTTATATTATAAATAAAATATGTATATTTTATTTTTAGTTTTCTCATTACATGCCGTAAATTCCTAACATATCATTCGTGACAATAGGGATAGTGTCTGCTGATAAAAAAATTGCATCATATGATTCATAAAACTTAAAAGATGAGACTAATAATAATGAAATTAAGCTAAATACGATGTAATTAAGATTTGCAGTTCAGATTTGAACGGTATATGTTTTTATTAATATTTATTAAACTTTTCTCTCTATTTAAAAATAAGTGGAATTTTTCTTTAAAATTTGCTTTTAGGTAAAATAATAAAATTATTCATGTAATGGTACAATATAAATAAATATTTATTCATGATATCATTATGTACGAAAAGCATATTAAGTTTATAAAATTTGATGAAATTATATCACTTAAATATACTATTTTATAAATATAGACGGAGATATAAAATTAAGAAAAACTATTTAATATTTAATTTAATAAATCCTTAGTGAACATTAAACATACACACATAGTATTGAAGCCTTTCTTTTAAAGCTTTTTAGTATCATTTCATATCATAAAAATAGTAAATACTTTCATTGGAACATAAACCTAGAAGTTATTTGATATGTTACGCTTAAAGTGATGCGTGACTGTGATACCTAAGATATTATTGGCTTTTCACAAAATAGGCATCACTTCCTATTATCCTACTTAATAAATCTAAATGTATATCAATGTAGAATCAACCATTTTGTAATTTCTATTTATAAACTAGAATCATTATAGCAATCCCAACAGAACTTATACTATAGAAACTTGAAATACTTCCGTAATAAATGTGAAATGAAATATTTCTTTAATAATATAAATTATAAGAACTGAGTAGTTAAACATTTCTTATTACTAAGATGGTTTTCTTTACTTAATAAGGATAATTTTAAAAGAGAAATATAACCATCTATGTTCTTAATTTAATAAAAAATAGTTTTAAGATTTTATAAAAATGAGCTAAGATTTATAACCGCGTAAAAAACCATAATATATTAGATAATACAGCAATAATGCGAAAACAAATTTCATAGTTCTTTAATTGATTTTCTATACCCATAGTTTAGATTGTTTATTTTGAATTGTAACTATGCGCATTTTTAAGAAAACTGAGTGAAATCCCAAGGTCGATTTCAAACTTTATAGAAATGAAGTACGATTTTCATATAAATAGTAAACCTTGGTATATTGGTTAATGAAACAGAGAGAGTGTAACATTATTAAATCTTTCTTAAATTTCTGATATCAGCTTAAAATTTTTCATTTATTTTGAATTTAGAATGTTTCTATTTATATTATTGAAAACAATTTATTTATTAAGAATTATATTTCAAGTGATAATAAAAATGGAAATAGATGCAAAATATTTGTCATATTATTCAGCATTAGATTAGATTGATAATTTCGATTATGTCTTATCACTCATTTCTGATTGAGTTTCTCTGCCATATTAGAACCATCAACAAATTCAGTATGTATAAACTATGTACCTGAAGTAACGGATTCAATATTTCTAATACATTTTATTTAAATAAAAACCTACATGGAATTTGTTGAATTCCTAAAATAAAGCTATTTGTGCCACCCTATATAGAAACACTATCCGAGTAATTCGACATTCTTTATTGCATTCAAGAAAGACTAGAAAGAAAAAAAATACTTGTTCTTAAGAATCTTACCATTTATGATATTTCCAATACAGATACTCACGCACACAGATAAAAATATTGATAATAAACATAAAGCGGTTTATTTTTTCACAACCGAAACAATATTTATGTGCTTAAGTATATTCATTTAATAAGACTACCCCGATGAAATTTGGCTGCACAAAGGGCAGATTCAACGAATGCTGGGAAAGAAACATATGTTACAGTCTGTCCATCAAGAAAATTTCATAGGACACAGATGCCATACTAAACTGAAAAGTGGGATTCATTTTATTTACTGCGAGGATGGTTTTTCGAGAAGTTTTAAAATGTAATGGTCAGATGTTGTTTTCACAAGACGAGTAAGAAGAAACATGGGATTAAATTCTTTAGATCAACGTTGTGATTATGTGTTTGTGACTTAGAAAAGATGTTTGAAGAGGTACATATATTTCAGTTCCTATATTAAATAACGATCTTTTACGCGGATACAAATGCAAGTTCTTTTAATGCTATGAAGTAAGAATTATTTTTCGCGTTATAATATTATTTATCATTGATATAGACATTTAAAGTGGTAAGCTTTCAAAATAATTTAATTCGGTTCATGACTATTATGCTTGTAATATTAACAATATATTTAATTGGAAGTATTTAAAATTTAGGTAAAACCATAATGATTTTTAAAAAGTTTATTGATATTAATTGTTTTAAACGTAGTATTATTCAAATTGTTCCAAGCTCATTCTTTTAGAGCATCGTCATATTTTATTATAGGACAATTTTTAAAACTGAAAATGAAACTAATTTGGCACAGTATCGCCTTTACTAGAAATATAACTAAAAGAAAGATGTAATTAAAACATATAAAATTTCCCTATGCAATATAACGTTTTTTTGGTAGCATTGAATTTGTCTCAGTTTTCTGGTCTATAAAATACACATGTTATTTCTGAAAATTTAATGTTTGATCAATACAAATTTCTGAGTGCAAAATACTTTCTCCAGTATGTATTTATTTCATTAATCTACCGATAGAGATTACGTATATTATCCCATCCCGTAATATCCATTTTTCATGTTATTTGCCTAATTTTCTATTTTAAAAAATCTGATCGGGACACTACATGTTTTCTTTGTACAACTATTAAATTACACAGATTTTTCAATTTTGATTTTATGTTATATCATAGGAATTATCATTTGTGCATTCCATTAAAGTTTCAACTTTATGTTTTGTCAAGATGACGGTATTGCCTGCGTAGAACTCAAGTAATAACATATGGCAGCTCAGAACGAAAGTGTTCATTTAAGTTATATAGAGTTACCTTGTTATATAGAGTCGGATAACAATCAAGAATACAGCTCCATATATAGTAAATATATGTAACAACAATAATAAATACAATGCTTCAACATTTTTCAAGCAATCGTTATTGAATTATAAATCGTAGTACGAATATATTGAATTTTCATGTTGCATACAGAGCAGATTGGAATCATAAAAAATTGAACACACATAGATGTTTCAATAATCCTAAATATATTTACCTATTAACTTTTAGATTTGACTGCTACAAACATTGTGTATTTGACAACTACTATTGGTAAATTTAGTCCTAAACTTAAAATCCACTTTTTTGGGGTAATCGTCTTTATGTTATATGACATAAAGATGTCATTACTGTTGAAAGTACACAAAATCCCTTCAGTGATATTGAAAACTCCAAAGATGACAACATAAAACACAAAATAGTTAAAATGGTTTCAGATTTGTTCAAAATTTTTTTCTCCGTTAAAATCTGAAGCCCGAATATTTTTACGATTTCATTATTTACTTTTTACACAGACGTAAAAATAACCAAATATTATATTTATCAAACTTAAAGTGGATATCAAAATATTTGAATCACCTATAAAAAATATTCAAATAATACTTTTATATGTATGTTTCTTACAGTAATCATATTATTAGTCACAGAACAATTCTGAGTCGAATTTTATCATGATTACTATAATAATATATTGCACTTAAATTTTTCGAAGAATGAAAATATTTGAAAAGGTGCAATATTTAAGAAAACATGGAAGAAAGTAATAAATGCTCACAAATCTTGTAGTTAATGGTAATTTTACTTTACTGGAGTCATATTACATATACTTAGATCTTTATTCACGCATGAGGATCGCTTTTATATTCAGTACATTTTGCACGTGCTGCAATGACAGCCTTTCACTGGTCTAGTATAGAAGATATGCACTATTGAATATAATAATGGAAAAATTTATAAAACCATATCATAATAATCTATTCCTGTATTTTTATCTTAATAGCAGGTTACTTTGCAGCAAATTTTAAATCCATTTCATTCTAATAATTTTCAATTAGATTAGGATCAGTACTATTCACTGGTCAGCCCAAATTTTAATACCATATTTTGTCTGATAGGCTTACACCATTAAGGAGAAAAATTAGTTTAAAATACTGCAATGTTGTGGTGATTAAAACTTTATAAATTGGACAACACCATGATTCGTGAACAAATACTTACGGATTTTACTGTATGCAGAGTCTTGTAGACAAATACGATGTTCAGCAAATATCAAATGATACTGGATAACTGTATCTAATCACTACTCCAAGATATTGTATATACATAGGCATTCAGATTTTAGTAATAAATATGCTTTGTCTCGCATTATGTGGATTATCATCAGAATACTTTTTTCATAAACAATAATTCTTCTGTATGGATGAAGATCTTCAGTTTTTTGTATCCGAAAATTTTGAGTATCATTCGATCCATGTAAGTTGAAATGAAATTCACCAAAAAAGAAAAAACATCCGAGTCTATTAGACAATTATTTGTCTAAGAATGCATCATTTTGTTTTCTAAGTAAAGGCCTGGGCGTTACGCATGCACACTGCATTTCACACAGAAAAAAAACATTAGCAATTTTGTACACTTAAATGAACACCGCTGACTTTTTCAATTTTTACATTTAAATCAGGTACACTTGCATGAGTATTTTCAAAGACATATGATTCTAATATCAAATATCCGACTTTAAGATTACCATCTTTCTAATCGAAAAGGTGTTATGAGAAATTGGTATATGGTTTCTCATAACACCTTTTATGCCGGCATGCTGCAAGACTGTCATCACAGTTGGGCAGGATGTACTAAATATTGATGTGATATTCATGCATGTATACACATAAAAGTGTATGCAATATGACTCCAGTTATTTAGAATTTTTATAAACTGCAGTATTTTTGTATCAATTATTTTTTTCCACGTGTTCTTAAATGTTGCATTTTTTTTTAAATATTTTTTGTAAATGACTAAGTAAATAACTTGTTACTGCTATTAAAATTTTATTCACATTAGCTTTACAATTATATTTTAAAATATCATCAGTCGCCTACAACATATTAATAAAACACATTATTTTGAGAATTTCCTATTTTACGCAGGCAATAATGTATTATTATCCCTCATTGCACTGCTCTAATTAATATAAATATAGCTATTAATGAATTGTTAAAAAGAAATAGACAATGGTTTAAAAATACAATTTTCTAATTTCCTCAAGGCTTGCAATGCCACAAAAAGCCTAATGCAAGACACGTGACGCCAAACAAGATGGACTCAACACTAAATAGAAAATGACATAGCTCTTAAAAAAATTAGCATAGTCCTATTCAATTTCCTTGGTCACACAAAAAAATGGAAAAAAAAATAATACAAATCTTCTGTCTCCGAATTATGTATGTAGGCTAAACTTGAGAATAAATATCGATGAGAAAAAAAGAATAAATTGTGTTTATATCGATTTATGAAAATTACAGGAGAAGAATTTGCTTATTCTTTATTGTGGAAAAGCGCTATAAAAAAAGTAAAAGAAAATTCCTGCTTCCAAGCATTAGAATAGTAATTTTGTCAATAAACAGTTTCATGACGAATTCACAAATAAGTCATACATTAAAGAAACATAATTCATTGAAATGAAAACTACACAAAAGATATATAAAGGGAAAAATTAGATGCATATATATATCAAATCAATAAACTTCAAATTGTTAAGGTGGTTAGTTATTCAGAAAAAAAAAAACTTCCAAAGTATTCTTGTTTACAAAACAGACAAAAACTTTTTTTCTTCTTTTTCAACCACTAGACATTAATGGATGGAAGAGTGTAAGATTGAATGGATATCCTTACATCATTATACAGCTTTTTCAGGTGTTCAATAGATAATGATACCGATAGATAAATGAGCAAATATCTGATTATCGGGACGAAAAGAATTACATTAGCCTATCATTGACAGGAAAGATAACATATAATTCTTAATGATAGTATAGAGATAATAACCGACTGAAATATTCAAGATTTAGAGAAATTTACTTAATGTATTAATATGCAATATTTAGTGATTTCTAATGTAAGAAATATTTTACAAACTGATTTAAACTCTTTCTCTCTCACACAATTGACAAGTAACAATTAAAATGAAAGAATTAAACAAAATCTGTACTTGATATTCGTTTCTAAGTATGCCAACCTAACACGTAAATCTGTTCACTTAAACATAAGGGAATCACAATAGTTTTGGAAAATAAAATGCCCTTTTACAACCAAAACTTATTATTTGTTTTATATTTTGTATTAATAAAAATTACGATTACTCTTCCTTAATGTTAGTATTTTAGATTTTTTAGGTTTAATAGTGTCTCAAATACTGATTTCCTGTCGAGCGAGATTTTTGATTTCGTGTATAAATAATGATCCACGTTTAAGTTTAATTCGCATAAAAATATATTTCATTATTTTGCAAAATAATTATATTTTCCTAAACCTACATTTATTTTAACTCTTTATATGATATTAAATTAAATATATATGGAACTGTACATCATCGTGTTATTTTACAAGATATTAAAAAAATATTTTTATATCAAATGCTAGATTTCTTGAACAAAAGAGTATATAGACGTATGAGAGACTTCCTTATATATATATATATATATATATATATATATATATATATATATATATATATATTAATATATATATATATATTATATATATATATATATATATATATATATATATATATATATATATATATATATATATATATATATATATATATATATATATATATATATATATATATATATATATATATACATATATATATATATATATATATATATATATATATTATATATATAATTATATATATATATATACATATATATATACATATATATATATATATATATATATATATATATATATATATATATATATACATATATATATATATATATATATATATATATATATATATATATATATATATATATATATATATATATATATATATATATATATATATATATATATATATATATATATATATATATATATATATATATATACTCTGATTTCGACAAAATCAAGAAAGTTATCTTCATTTGAAAACCTTTACATTACAGACATTCCTTAAAACATGAGATGTTTAAAATGAGAATATAAAAAGTCTGTGATAACATAAAAGTATTTTTTAAACTTTAATATAGACTGAATTTCATATTTAATCAAAATTTATAAAATAGTTAAGTGCAAAAATTAATTTTCATTTAATTTAGAGTTGAAGTTACTATTTTACTTAATTTGTATTATTAAAATTTTAATAATATTTAAAAGTTTCTGTTTATAGTGAAAAAAATATAAGAAAAGTTTCTAAAAAAACGTTTTATATTGTAGCTCTTTAAATACATTCTTTGAAATAGTGTTAATTTTCAATAATAGACACTGCAGTTACAATTTCTGAAATTGATGTAGTGTCTTATAGTCTAAATCTCCTTTTAGGTAAGTTTTGCAATTTTTTTCTTACATAAATATTCATCACTTGTGTAGTTCAATCCATATTTAAGTATCAAAAATAAATTCCCTTTTTTTGAAAATCAATTTTATTTCAGTAATCCCCTTTTGCCGTGAACAAATATCTCTTTCTTAATTTAACTATCATCTGTGAAACGACATTAAATTAAATTTATCCGGAAAATATATTAAAGGAATATTTTATTTTACAAAATATTATAAAAGTAGCTATATATCATGTGTTAGATTTATTAAATCAAGAAACGTCTTAAATCTAAGCATGAAGGAATTTCAAAATAAACTATCTTGTGTAATTGAATGAATTTGAAATTTCTTAAAATAGTTTTACTGTAAAACATTAAATAGAATTCTTATAAATGTTCATAGTTTTAGAGAGAAATGATTAAAATATATTATTAAAATGCATTATCAAATAAGTATTCAAAAGAAATTTAAGATATCGTGAATATTTTTGTAGGAAAAAAACAAAAAAACCTGTTAATCATTTGAAATGCAGTCTTTTAGTATTTAAATACAGAATAGTCATTATTTATTTCCAAAAGTTTAATAATATATTGTTAGAATTATTTTTATATGAACTCCTTATTCTAGATTTGTGTTTAGTGAAAAATAAAGTATTTTATCACTAAAAGATATTCAATTTTTTTAATCTTCATGGGATTATATTATTTTAATCAATTTTTCTGAAGTATATCTTAAGCACAATGAAAGTGAATAAGATATTAAATGAAATAAATATTCGTGATCCAAAAGAATATTGGGTTTAAATAAATAGATGCTTTAAGTTTTTTTTTTAATGTTTCAGTAATATCCAGATTAACTAAGGGAAATACTATATTCACAAAAATGCAGTCACTACTAATAAATAAAAAGTATAGCGTTACAATTATTTTCTTTATATTTACAGAATAATTTTTCGCGTTATATTGCACATGAAGAATAGTAGAAAAATCACTTTATTAAGATTTTATCTAATGTATCTACTTAGAGATTTCTTTATATGCCCTAAATAATTATGCGGAGTATTTAGAAGAAAATACTATTTTTATATTGTATAATTATCTTGTGTATAATAGATAATGATCAGTTAACAAGTCTCATTTCTTATATGATTTGTACTCAGTCATTCACCATTATTCGTGTAAGTCTTATTTTCGTTGAAATATACGTCTGATAAATTTTCAAAACTTAAAACAATAGTGTTAGTTTTCATGGAAAGAAATTTAGATTATGTATGATAAAACACTAATACATTGAAATAATTTATTTTAAGTAAATATATTGAATGTTTCCGTAAATCTAAAAAAATAGAGAGAGGAGATGTTTCGAGGAAATGGGTAACAGAAATAGCAGTATATATTTAAATAAGAAGTAATAAAATATTCATACATACGATAATGACATAACGTGTATTACGAGTAGAATTAAATTTATTAACGTATGAAACAAGAAATATATTTTAGTTTTACGTTGAGTTCATTTCTTCGTATAGCATAACGACCAAGGGAATCACATATATGAAGAATAAAATAAATCTCTAGGAATTTGGATTTATATGTTTGAAAAAATTAATCAAGCTTGAATTTGCATGA
>CM063502.1:87395451-87410451 GCA_032207245.1 Pardosa pseudoannulata
TAAAATTAATTTCTTTTCTTATGTCCAGTGTATATTTGAACATGTGTTTATACAACGTAGCCGGTATATTTATACAATAGAAAATTAGTCCATCCAATTCTTTATGTGCAATTGTATTAACTAATCGTAAAGTTTCTAAACTTTTGTGTTTAATATGGATGAATATAATTTTGTAGTAAAAATATTAAAAAAAATTCCTGATATTGACTAATATTTCATATCTTAGAAATCTTTATAATTTTAAAACTGGATATGTAGTTTATATCACCATATTTGAACTGCAGTTATTTCAGACCTTTAGATAACGAAACAGGATTTTCAATCTCAATTTTATAATGATGTGTTGAAAATGTATGTTGTTTTATCTATTTTGAAATAATTAAGGTAATAAATCTCAAAAATTAATTAAAATTAGGATAAATTTATTTTTAACTCTAATTTTTATTTACATCCGTTTTGGAGTAAGAACATCAAGGTGAAAGTTCAGATCTTTAAATATACTTTAAGGTAATATACGAAGAAATAACTAATAGAAATTATTTAATAAATAAATTTAACTAATGTACGAAGAAATTTCGAAACCTGAGACTGTTTCTCGTCATTAGAATATAGATTAATACAAAGATATATAATAGTTTGTTTTATAGAATTTGTCTAATAAAGTATGGATTCATTGAAAATTCTGAAAAAGAAAATACATTTTAGTGAATTTCCAGTATTAGTTAAATTGCTTTCAGTAGTTCCTAAAATTTAAACACAAGTAAATTTAAACATATCTTAGAAATTGTAAAAAAAAAATTACTTCACTGAATTCAGTATATATTAACCTTATTTAACTTCTGATAGTTATGCCCAATACATTAAACTGAGATAATATTTGCATGTAAGCTTGAAAAATATATTTTAAATCTGTATTCATAATTTTATTTCTTAAAATATTTCTTATTTCAACTCTTTTGCTGGAAACCACAGTCCGACCGTCAAATCCAGAAAAGGGAAATATTTCTTTAATACTTAATCGGCTAAATTTCTCCATCCAACTTATGATATTCCTTTTTGTCACGACAGCATAATTTCTACAAACTAACTTCTTGAGGAAATGAAACAGAAAGTACATATCTTGTGGGGAAAGAAATAGCTCATAAAACAGGAGTAAGGCGAAAGCATTCATTACATAGATAAATAATGTAGTAACGTCTCAACCGATAAAATATTAAAATAAGTGGAAAGTTGAGAACGGCTAAAATTAAAAGGCACTTTAAAAATGAAACTCAATGCAGCATCTCAGAAATATTCTTGCATCAAAAGGGACTGGAATCAGATCTGATGGAATTAGAAATTTTCGGAATCTCAAATGATCTTAAAAATTTTATTTAAACACAGAATCCTTGCGCGAGTAACAGCTATTTGTAACGGAAAATTCTGATCTCATTCAAACTTTAAAATCTTGAATATCTAGCTGTCTGATATTTTCCAGATATTACCGAGTAGAGTGCGAAAGTCTTTTTCATTATAAATTTTGATCAGATTGATTATATGCAATCAGTTTCAACATCTATTCAAAGAGCAGAAGAGAGAACACTCAATTTTAATTATACTGTGACAGTTTCAAATTCTGTAATAATATTCAAGTAATTTCCATCATGCATTTTCAATGATTAACGACTTTTATCCATGAATTTCCACTAAATTTTGGCACTTTTCTATGATTCATATCGCATTTGTATGTTATGCAATTTTGCCATTATAGTGCAATTCTTCAGGAGAATTTATTAAGAAGCAACAGCTTCTGTAAAAGATGTTTTCTAAAAAAAAGAATAAAATTCTGATAAGATGCAATAATTTATATATATATATATATATATATATATATATATATATATATATATATATATATATATAATATATATATATATATATATATATATATATATATATATATATATATATATATATATATATATATATATATATATATATATATATATGTAGTGAGTGACAGTCTCAGATTACAAAGTGTTAAAATAATTGCTAACATGTATATTTAACGAAACACGCTTTTCATCCATGAAATCGTGCGCTCTTATTACATTTTTAATGTTTACAAACTAGTTGCATTGAAGAAGTTGTATTACATAAATCATTACGGAAGTTTTGCTTTAGTAAAATGTGGGGGCTTAAAATCATCTGAATTCAAATAAGAAGCATCTTTAAAATTTTAATATTTTCATCATGTCTCTGTATAAATGTAATACTATTTCTTTTTCAGCCTGAGTCTGATATACCAACATAATGGTTTATGGCGAAATTTATGATTTATGAAGTAAATTGTATAAAATTAATTGCAAAGACTAGCATTTGAAAGAAAGTCGCTTTACTAGAAATTTTGAATAATCAATCAACTGCATTTAATTTTATATTATTTGAATTCAAGAACTATTCCGATTTCGTTCATTTTACGGGAAATTTAAATAAAGTTTCGAGTATTGCATGCTGTAATTAAACTTTTGCATATCATATTTTCTTCGTAAAATTTTCTATAATATCAAGATTTTAATATAATAGCATTGAAAATACTCATATAAAATGTAATAATTTCTCCGAATAAAATCCATTAAATTTCTCTGACATAGCCACAAATTATACAATCTTAATATTAGTTGAAGAGCTTCAATAAATTAACATGATATCACCTCTTTTTTTATAAGATGAATAATGAATAAAACTGGGTATTTTTAAAGATTCTAGGCAAAATATATTTTTTGTAATGCAGCTTACAATATAGGCAATAAATATATGCTTTTTTCTCGGCAAAATAAAAATTTGAAAGAATAAAGAAATAGTATATTTAGTAAAAAATGTATTTCACCAAAGAGAAAATAATATAAGTATACAAAAAAAATTCATATAAATTACACTATATATATAAAATGGAAAATAAGAATGGATAAAACACTACTTTTTGTCAGTAGTTTCTGTGAAAACATCAAATTATTACTTAGTTCGTTAAAAAATGATATTACTTTTTATAGAATAGAATAGATTAGACACATGTTTCAGGAAATTTTGGATAAATTGTGAGAACATATCTTTGCGATTAGTCTTAAACTACCTGAAATCATCCTTATTTAAAGAAGGAACAGTACACCTACACACGCAGACACACATTTATTAACTCTTGATAAATATACAAAAAGGAAAAAATAGAAAAGAATGGCCATAATCTATTATGAACAAATAGTTACAGTTGGTTAAAAAAACTGACAACACCTTTTGCAGTAGAACAAATAATATAGCGAGTGTTTTGATAAATTGAGGCAACAAAATCTTTCGATTGATCTTCTATCATCTGAATTTTTTGTTCAAAAGATAAAGATAAAAGTATACACGCAAAATATATTTCATAAAACTCGTGCTATATGTGCAAAGGGAAAAATAAAAGAAAACAGTCGTTAATCGACAGATTCTGTGACAAAGGAAATCAAAGTATTACAGTTGGTTTAGAAATACTGGCAATTCATTTTACAGTAGAACAAATGGTGCACCAAATTTTTTTGTATAAATTGTGGTAAGAAAATATTGCGATTGATCTTTTAACTGCGAAAAGCTTTTGTTACAGAGTAAATGATAGCAATATACATGCAAAACATAATTCATAAAACTTGGGCTAAAAATAAGAAGTGGAGAATGAAAAATATAAAAGGTTAATCGATAATAGGTTATTTTGGTGAAAAGGGAAATAGAACTGTTGCAGCTGGTTTGGAAGAATGAACAGCACCTTTTATGGTAAAACTAAAAGAGTAGCCATGTTTCACCCCTTTTTATATATATTATAACAACATAATCCTACTACAAATCTTCTATGAGAAACTAAAAACTACTCTGTTTTGACAGAGTAGTTGATGTAATTCAATTTTGGACGTACTTTTCTATGAAGATAAACAATGCCATTCTTCCCTTCAATGTTCATGAAATTTACCTTTATTGCAGCGGAGTTCTGAAAGTTTTAGGCAGACAACAAGTTGAATGGCCGCTCTCCCCTTTATGTCTGAGTAAACAATTACTTCTAAGTACTTTGATTTATAGGTATGAGATGTTTAAACCCTATGTTTGTCTTTACAAGGTTGCAGTTCGACATAGCTTTAGCCACATTAGGTCAGCGATTTCCTTTAAAATGAAAATATTGAGTAGATGGATTTTTCCAAATCTCAACCAAATACGACTAGCCATGGACGCTGACCGTACTGCATTTTCAACTCTCACTTCCCCTCACCCTCTGAGAACGTTACAGGCCATTGCTACAGAAATACATAAATACATAAAAAGAATCAGCTTTAAGCACCAGGTCTTGGTCTCATTAGCCCTCGTATAGCTAAACAGTACATCATAGCGATTTAAACTAAGGCAAACAAATCATATTGGTATATTTTATACTTGATTATTTAACTAACATTACAATGGGAATGCATTATAGCTGTTGAAGATTTAGTGTGTTTGTATAATACGATACTATTTATAATCCAAATATTTTTAAAATGTTTTCCTAGTTCCACAAATAATAGAAAAATATTAAAATTATTAATTTTGAGCACCAATGTAATCCAGTATATACAAGTGTATACATGTAAATTTTTTGAAACACTTCATCAATTATATTAAACAAGTTTGTTACTTTATTATAGATAACCCAAAATACCGTCTACTACTTCAATATATATCTTTTAATCTATTCTGAATATATAAAAAGGGAATTTATGGGTAAATCCGTCTTACAGGTGTAATCCGATATACTAATAAAATAAAAATTTTCCCCCAATAACAATCCACGTTTTGTCTCATGGCTTAAGACTGCATTTCAAATATGTTTAACAAGATACAATACTAACTGCTTTAAAAATTAAGATTCTAATATTAAAAATAAATTTAATTCTTCTACTTACAGCCCATTATTTCGATATTGTCTTTAACGCTCTTGGAAAGTCATGCATACTGGGATAAAAATTATTATATTAAGAATTATAATTATTAAGAGTTATTAAATATATTAAGAATTTCTATAAAATTATTTTGATAGTGATGATTGCCTGCATATTTACTAACATAAAGCAAAATAAATCTAATCTGAAAGTGAGAAAATTATTTACTTTCTACAGTCATTCCATTTTTAACAAATGAAATCATATTTGTAGCAGATATTCATAAAAATATCCTGCAACTTAAATATCATTTTTTAAATGAGCACATGCTTGTTTAATATAGCTGAGATACAAAATTGATTTTATTTGTATTTCAGTGTAAAGCTATTCATTTTGCACTACATTTCTTTCATTATTTGAGAGTTTTAATATGAAAACTGTACATCGGGTAAAAAACTAAGAAAAAGGGTTTTGAGAATTTGCAATGGGGACAATGTGTAACATATTTACCCACACACAATTCTAAGCTAGGTAACACCAATTGTTTGTTGTAATTGTCGTAAATTAAAACTTTAATGCATCCAAAAGTATTTCAATCATATTTCGCTATTCGATTCTTTTCAGTATTATGATGAAAGGAACTGTCAAAAATTTACATTTCTACGTTAAAGTCATAAAATCTGTCAATTATAACTCATATACTGTGTGAATTTTTCACGAAATAAACTTATCAATACTTGCGCTTCAGTAAATATCTATCAATGAAAAGTGTGAATTTTATCGAGTATGTTTACAACAGACTATGGAATCTGTATTTTATTAGGGCTTTTTAAGTATTTATTCCTAAACAATATTAAAGAAACAAAACTTAAGATAATGACCAGATACGTCCGAATATTAATTTATCATTCATAATTAAATGTTATTCCCCATACGCATTTAATTTGATAAAATACCATTATTTTGAGTTAACAAAGAATGGTATAACTTAATATTATGACATAAAAAGCTCAAGTTTATAAAAAATTATTAACATAGTTAAAAAAATTGTCTTTAATAAGTAATGCAAGCTATGTATATATTAACAATAAAAAAATTTAAGAAATTTTGTGTAAGTTAATTTGTTTTTCTTTTATATATTTTTACTAAACTCCTAAATTTCTTATACTAATTTAAGCTTAAGGTGTAAATAATGAAAATTCTGTTATACAATATTAAATATTGAAATTTAAATATTTTAATCTGATTTTATTGTTTTATGCCATTATTTGATTTCAAACTTATACTATTGTTTTCAACATAATAAATTTTACATACTAGATAAATATACCTGTATTACAGAGGTGAGATGTTCTATGTAAATGCAGTCTGAGCTTTTAAGCTTTACATTCACCTTTTTAAATCAGTCATAACAGCAAATATAAGTGATATTGCTATCGACATAGGATCAGTACATCAGCTCTGAAATAACATTCTCTAGATTATCTTAAATGATTCTGACTCATTTTTATTATAAATTACAAAAACATCAAATATATATTATATATATATATATATATATATATATATATATATATATATATATATATATATTATACACAATATTTTAAATTTATACAATAAAAACAATATTTTAATGAATATTTTAAAATCATTACACCTATAATTTTTAATACATTTATTGAAATTTCTGCAATATTTTCAAAAAATTATGAACAAGATGTGTATAGATACCCAGATGTGATTTAACATGTAATTTATACAAAGAGTTTCAAATAATGCATATCTTGGAAACGTTGGAGAATAGACTATAAAATAGGTAATATTTTGTATAATTTTTACAAAATATGATATTTACTTATAATATACATAATCAAACAAGAAAGTATTGCTTTAATGAAGTGTACAATTTTTTACATATATTCATACGTTTTCAAGAATATATTACTTATTTAACTGTAAATATGATCTTATGTGTTGCTTTTATTAAGGAAGCATAATTCGAGACACAAAAATTTCTTAATTTTCAGTTATCTCAAATATGTAGTTATATCTTAATTCCCTGCACGTGCATTCATATATAATAACGAATTAAGTTTCGTCGGCCGTGTAATTTTGTCAGGGAATGAAAACTTTTAGAAGTAATCCTTCCCTTCATGCATAAATATGTAAGAGTAACATGTATGAATAAATGAGAGGGCATGACTAATTAAGTAACAGTTTTTTCTATGAATAATTCAACTGACATAAGAAATCCCAGGAACAACTAAACGAAATCTAATATACAAATTAAAAACATCAAGGAAAGAATCTCTAGCGATAAAATTCACACTTCTTCAAAAAAAAAATGTGTCTAATTTATAGCACTTTGGAATCAGATGATGTAAACAGTAATCTACTTTCAACTATTGTTTTACCTCTTATCTCATTATGTATGATATACTAAGTACATAATTGAATGCGTAATTAAATAAAATAATTGCATTTTCTTTTTAGGTGAGTGGTATTTTAACGAACACAGGACACAGTGTTGCATTTCGAGTCTCCAGTTTACATCCAAGCGTACCGATTAATATAAGTGGAGGCCCTCTATCTTACAAGTACCGATTTCATGAGTTACACTTGCATTATGGACGTACAGATGACAGAGGATCTGAACATACAGTTTCTGGCACATCTTTTCCAGGAGAGGTAAGGATTTAAATTTACAGTTTTTAATAGCTATTTTCTTCTCTTGCTTTCAATATTTTCTTTGTAATTGGTGGAAAATTGGTCAAAAATCCTAATTTTCAAAAACTTCTAAGAATTTTCAGAGGGGTCAGATGAAGTAATCGCTTTTCATAAAAGAACACTTTCACTTCGAATGCTTTTAATTAAAATTTTATTTATAAAAATAAGACATGCATTGAATTATTGCATAAAAATAAAGCATGAAAATTAAGCCAGGTTGTTGACCAACAGCGTAAGTTAGGAGTGCCCCCGTTCAACAAGGCTGAACAGAATTGAATGTATATATACGGTAGGTAATTTGCATATGGATTTCAGTCACTGTTAAAAATTCTTTGACTGAAAGTTAAACGCATCGGATGAATATCATCAACTCATAATGAGGTCAGGTTGAAAGGAAGAAATATTTTCTTTACGTTTCTCAACAGTAATCATAATATTTCGATACGAAGTATATCTGATGTGTCTTATGTGGCTAAAACGGTGGGAAATAACGTGGTAAAAAACACGGAGGAGGTATAAGACCTTTAGACCCCAAAAGTCATCATTTTAAAAGACTACTTCTGATTTGTACTGAATACGACTAAACAAATTTACTTAAGTTTTTAATAACATTTAATTTGAATAACATATATACAAACAACAAAATATAATACAATAACATTTGGATTCAATGCATGCTGGCGAACAACCAGGATAGAACAAAGACTTGATATAATGTGAATTGAAGAGTAAGCGAGGACGCACTGCATATAGATTTGAAAAAGTGAGCAAAAATGTTGCCATGAACTGTGCTACTCTTGCACTTCACTTCTTACGCTGCTGAAAGTCACTTTACAGTCTGCTGAGCACAAAACTGTTTGCACGTAATAGCTCCGAAAAGCAGGTAGGTGATATCTCCTTAGATATAGCATAGAAATAAAACTTCAGAATGTTTTGATGCACAATTCTTATAAGTTCTATAAAAGATACAATTTAAAAAAAATATTTTTGTAAATTCAGGCGATATTTTAAAACAAATATAAATACATGCACAAAATTTTTAAAAATAAAGACTTATAACTTTTGTAATATATAAAAATATATAAGAAAAAATCTTACATCAAATTGATCCTTTTTTTTTTCATTAAACCTAAACACATCTGAACATTCTTGTAATTGAAGTTTATCATGTTTATAGTAAAATGTATTGTTATCAATAGAAAATTCACAAAATAAAACATACATCTTCAATTTGATATAAAAATTTAGTCTCTATATCTTTCATAATTTACTTTGTAGGTAAGATAATTTCATTTTTATTTATTTGGAATATACATTTTAAGATTTTTAATGTATTTAGACAAAAATACTAGATTAGTTTATTTTAAGTGTCTTGATAAAGAACCTGTCTTTTAATAAAACCTAGCTTTGATTATTAGACGCCTCAATATTGAAGAAATCAGGGCGAAACTATGACTGGCGTTCTCATAAGACATAATTGTTTATTCACCCTTTTGTACTACACTCTTAAACTTAAAAATCGACACACCAAGGAGTTATCTGATTGGACAACAATCGGTAAAAGTCATGTACATGTACAGAACAATAAATGACTGCAACCTGAGAAAAAAAGGATGAATAGTAAAATAAAATTGAATGATTAATTCAAGAGCTTCACAAAGTGAAAAACTCAATAACTCGTTTGTCCATCTCTGTCCCTTATGCAAGCAGTTATTTGGCTTGGTATTAATTTATAGAATTGGCTGATGGCTTCCTGAAGAATATCGTGCCAAATTCTGTTCAACTGGCGTCCAACAATGATTAACCCCATGAGCTGGTTGCTTTGCCCTGCCCATAAAGCTCCAACAGTGCTCAATAGCAGAAAAATCCGGCGACGTTACTGGGCAAGGTAGCGTTTGACTATCACGAAGACATTAAGTAGAAACAAGTGCATTGTGGGGCCGGACATTAATCTTGCTGAAATGTAAGCCTATTATGACGTGACATGAATAGCAGCACAGTGGTGAGTAGAATTTTGTCTACATACCTCTATGCTGTATGGTTGAGACGGATGACATTCAAAGGAGTCCTACTATGAAATGAAATGTCACATAAAACAATCACTACTAGTTGTCGCCCCGAGTGCCGGAAGACATTTCTCCAAATCTACATATAAACCATTTCGTTTACATACAAATCATATAAATCTAGAAAACTCTTCAGATTTTTATAGAATTTTTTTAAAATAATGTAACCCTTTATTTTAGTTTTATTTTTGAATTCAAGAGAAATAATTTCAAAGTTTCATACTATATTATTTCTTTATGTTAATTTATACATGGGAGATAATAGGTTTTTTTTAAAATCAAATCCTTTTTTTTACCTTTGAGTAAAACATCTTCTCATACAAATAGTTGATTCCAAATAAATTATTTTTGAGGCACTAATACCTTAAATGTGTTAAGATGTTTTCAAATTTTTGTCTTCATATTTTTATTAATCATGTTTTTTTCACATTAGCACCATTGATCAGCTATCTTATCTAAACCTTTAGACTAGTCGGTTAATGTCAGGTTATGGAAATCTTTATAATCCCTTGGCATATATCTATCTCTAACATAATTTACTTGTCACTTTCTGACATCCCCAAGTGTGTAAAAAAATTGCAGTTAAAAACCCATGAAATGAATCATAAGAAAATATTATAGTATCAAATATTGTATTAGTCTGCGACAGATGTGCAATCTTCCACGGTTCGTCAGTACTGCATACAAGTTTCTGTAAGACTGAACGACAAAGGAACAGTGGCATATGTATACAAGTTGATTCAGCAAATTTTTGAATTATCTGTTTTCAATCGAAGGCTTAAGAATCTTAAAAAATGTCTTATTTCATTTAACCTGACTTATACAAAAGAGTGATTCTTTCGAGTAACGAAATCAAGCAAAATTTCTATTTGTTACCTTAACAAATTTTAAAGTTTCAAGAGAAGAAAAAGATAAGAAACATGCCATACTTTCAAAATCATTTTGACATCATGTAAACAAATAATCTACGGTAATATATATGTCTTAAATCCTGTCTTATCATGTCTTAAAGTAAAAAGTTAAGACTTACACACAATATATTTATCTCAGGAAATTCGAAATTATTATTTAAATTTTAAAAAACCAGTTTTAACTCGTTAGTTTGAAGTCCGAGTTTAAACAGTTTAAAGTAGTTTTAATCTGGTTTCTTAATTTAGTCCTTATAAAATGACAGAAAAATGAAATATACATCTCCCCCATATATCTATCTATCTATCTATCAATCTATATATATATATATATATATATATATATATATATATATATATATATATATATATATATATATATATATATATATATACTAGAAAGCAATTTATTATTAAATTATATGATACAAAAACAAGGAAATATTCATGAAACTAAATTTTATACTGCAATAATAAATTATCTAACATTTTTGAAACTTTTTGTAGATTTCAGTGCATTCTTAACATTGAAAAACCTAATTCCGACTATTTTAAACGCAATTTAGTTGTGTGTTGAGTTAGGCCAATGCAATGAAAAAATCTTGATAGATTTGTTTTAGGAGCTTGGCTACATGAGATTTACAGTAATCTGTTAATTCATCAAATATTAATTTATTTTAGCATAGGAATCCAAAACGTTTATAAATTAACGACAAAAATTACTAAAATTTTTTTTACATTTTTTCACCCGGACTGCATCTTAAAACTATTAATAATCAATGTTAATTAGAAAATCATAATAAAAAATATATTGTTTTATAGGCTTCTTAGATATAATTTTTCAATGTAAAAGAAATTTATAATTAATTTCTAGCATAACAAAAACCCCATGCAAGCAATATAATATATAAACAATTCTATCACTGAAGAAAAAAAATTCAACGGAATATAAAGACCGTTTAAGCACTAAATTTCGAAGAAAATATGTTTTCCGTGTATGTACTAATCTGACGTAAAACTTCTATTGAAGGGTGATATTTCTTTGAAAAAACACGATCGAGCGACAGTCCCATGATCCCAAAAGAATATCCACACAATAGTGTAAGTAGTAGAATCCAATCTAAATATTTTAGAATTAACACGAAAAATAGTTTCATGTGTTTATAAGTCTCTTTTTTAAAGCCTTTGATAATACATTTTCTTTCCAGTCTCGAGACATTCTCTATTTTTCGAAAGTAGCATATCAATCTTAATGAATGCATAACATGACTATGAATTTTTTATGAAACTTCAATAACAGATTATTATTACAAGCTGTCAGGAAGCATGAGTTAAAGAATAAATGGGCGATTAGGGAAAGTTGGAAACTCCATTCCTTAGAGAAATGTTTACCGAAAGAGATTATATAGCTCCAAAATGTTTAAGCTTAACATTTTTTATCAAAACATTTGAGGTATAAAATGAATGAAAATCAGTGAAAGCAAAAATAAATTTGATTTAAAAATTTTATATGTGTTGTGAAAGAAATTGATTTTCCGTGAACGCTCAAAATTTATGTTATTCAAAGAGCTAGAATTTTTAAATCTGGCATTTATTTTTATAGAAACTGTAGGTTAATACTAGATTCGAAAATACTATTTTTTTATTTTGTTTCTATTAATACGACTGCTAACAGATGATATGTTACCATAGCACAATTCTAAAACATCACCATCTTGTGGAATAGCTATAAAACTTATAGAAATAAAACAAGATGAAGATTGATAATTTAACGCTGAAGGATACGTATATCAAAGAATACACGAGGAAATAATAGTGATTCTGATTTTCAAATTATTTAAAGTGACGGAACTTTGAATTGAATTAAAGTCCAAGTTTAAAATATGGTTTTAAAACAAGGTTAATGCTAGATTCTAATATACTACTTTCTTTATTTTGTTTCGATTATTACGACTGCTAACAGCTTATATGTTACCATAGCACAATTCTAAAACATCAACATCTTGTGGAATAGCTAATAAAACTTATAAAAATACAACAAGATGAACGTTTTAATTTAATGCTGAAGGATACGTATACCAAAGAATACATGAGGAGGGAATAGTGAGTCTGATTTTCAATTTATTTAAAATAACAGAACTTTAAATTGAATTAAAGTCTAAGTTTAAAATACGGTTTTCAAACAAGGTTAATGCTAGATTCTGAAATACTACTTTCTTTATTTTGTTTCGATTATTACGACTGCTAACAGAGCTAATATGTTACCATATCACATTTCTAAAAAATCAGCATTTTGTGGAATAGCTATAAATCTTATAGAAATACAACAAGATGAATATTGATAATTTAACGCTGAAGAATACGTATACCAAGGAATACATGGAGAGGGTATAGTGAGTCTGATTTTGAATTTATTTAAAGTAACAGAACATTAAATTGAATTAAAGCCCAAGTTTAAAATATGGTTTTAAAACAAGGTTAATGCTGGATTCTAAAATACTACTTTATTTATTTTGTTTCGATTATTACGACTGCTAACACCTGATATGTTAACATAGAACAATTCTAAAAAATCCACATGTTGTGGAATAGCTATAAGACTTATACAACAAGATGAAGATTGATAATTTAACGCTGAAAGATACCTATACCAAGGAATACATGAGGAGGGAATAGTGAGTCTGTTTTTCAATTTATTTAAAGTGACAGAACTTTAAATTGAATTAAAGTCCAAATTTAAAATATGGTTTTAAAACAAGGTTAATGCTAGATTCTAAAATACTACTTTTTTATTTTATTTAATTAATACGACTGCTAACAGCTGTTATGTTACCATAGCACAATTCTAAAAAAGCAGCATCTTGTGGAATAGCTATAAATCTTATAGAAATGCAACAAGATGAATATTGATAATTGAACGCTGAAGGATACGTATATCAAAGAATACATGAGGAGGGAATAGTGAGTCTGATTTTCAATTTATTTACAGTGACAGAACTTTAAATTGAATTAAAGTCCAAGTTTAAACTAGTTTCTGAAAAACTGAACGTAGTTCTTTTTAAATCTCAGAAGCCAAAAAAAAAAAATGTTTATAAAATAGTAAAATCTACAACTTTAATAAAAATCAATTTTGTTTAATTAAAGAAATGTTTCACCTAAAATTTCTAAAAGGATATATTTGTTGTCATAAATATATTTTCCTAAAGAAGTACTCTTTAAAATATTAGACTCACATACTGTTCCTATGTGCTGTGCATTTTTTGATTTATTTTTACGAGCTTGTTTATACACCATAGAAAAAAAAATTTAATTGCTTAAAAACTAAAATTTTTTCTGTGTATCATATACGATCTATTGTATTACATCATATTTTTAAAATATTTTGGAATTACAAAGAACATACATACTTTTTTGTTTGATTGCCTATTATTCTAATCAGATGTTTCATGAAATTTTAAGTATTAAAATAACTTCATTTTCTAAGGTCAGAAATTATTTGTGTAAATATACAAATTATTTGTATACAAATTATTTGTATAAATATACAAATAATTTCGTATTTGTATATGATTTAATTATAATGTAATCCAAACAGTGATACCATTTTCGCACTTAAATCAACAGTACCTTCCAATGTACATTACTTTCAGAAGTTTTCAATCAATATATTTAAAAATTTAGTATGCTATTAGCAATAAGTTTAAAACACAATAGTTCAAAATTTATACTTGATTATTAATAATATAAATGTTATATATTAAATTTATCAAAATTTTATTAATGTAAGACATTCTATGCCGATACTTTTTAATCATAGAATAGACATTTTTCTTAATAAGATAACCTTTAGATATACTAATAAAACTCGATTGATATAATAAGAATTTTCAGATAATATCAAAAAGCTTATATTTTTCCTAACTTCCAGCATTTTTTAAATGTCTTAAAGATTAAAATACATCTACACCTGATATATTTTAAATAGACGAGGACTTTAACTTACACACATTAATCATTTTCTTTAATTTCACATTTTATCTTACATTGCATTCAGCGTGCAAAACATAATAGCATGTAGAGCATACATGTAAAAATTTCTTTTACATGAATATAATACAAACATTTTCTATTTTATAAAAGTTATGTTTTAATTATAAAATATCCATAAATAATTTTTAATTTTGTTTAAAAATTTAACCATTTAAATTCCGAATTAAAAACACATAGTACCTTTGAACCGAAATTTGGTTATAATATTAATTAAGAGTATATAAATACAATAAAGTTTTAAAATTAAAGGAAAAAAAATTGAGAGAGTGTTTCTAGCCATGTACCATTATTGGAACATTGGTTTGTTACATGATTATTTTTCGAATATTT
>CM063502.1:87415451-87416555 GCA_032207245.1 Pardosa pseudoannulata
GATGGCAGTTATATAGTTGGTAATAGTTTTGAAGTAGTTAACAAACTTAAACAACATGATAATATAGTAAATTTTCGTAGTTTTGATTTTACTGATCTTTTTAATTCTATTAATATCATGGATTTATATAATATAATTTTAAATATGTATGAAAGATACAACCTTTTAGAATATATAACTTTTTCCAAATTTAAAGCCCTGTTAAATTTAGTTTTAAACGAAACTTATTTGTATAATGGTAACGATTATTTTAAACAAATTCATGGTATTCCAATGGGAGGGGGTTGCTCATCCATGTTGGCAGATTTATATCTTCATACCTATGAGATGGGAACTAAAATATTAAAGGAAGTTCTATATTTCAGATATGTGGATGATGTTTTAATAGGTTTTTTTAGTTATTTAGAATTTACACTTAGTTTCTATCCTGATGAATTAAAGTTAATTGAAACAGTCAAGACTGATGATGGCTCGATTAATTTTTTGGATGTAAGTTTAAATATCACTAATAATGAAGTTCAGTATAAAATATATGATAAACGCGATAGTTATTTATTTAATATCAGCAAAATTTCATCATGGAATACTTGTTTACAAAAAAACATAAAACGTAATATAATCATTAATTTTTTAGTAAGATGCAACAGACTTAATAAAGATATCGATATAATGGATAAACATATTATACTATACGTAAAACAGGCACTCAATTGTGGATTTCCACCTCGTTTTTTAATCAATATTTTAAAAAATTATTTCAAATTAACTACAACCGCATGCTACAAAAGGTTCTTTGCTGTACTGCTGAGTAGTATTTAAAGATGTGTTACAGCGATTCAATTGCTTATTTTTGCTTTTTTGTATTGTTTTATTGGATGTTTTTCTATTTGGTTAGTTCATTTTTATTGGTTTACTTTTAAGGATTTTGTGTGATGTTTCCGACGTCTGGGAGAGTTAATGCATTGTAAAAACTAGTTTTAACCAGAGTGGGGGGTCTCAACTCCCCCCAGTCATTTCGAAACATCATATTACTGGTTATTTTTGGTCCATTAATGAGGTTCTTCTTATTTTTATTTTTCTATTTATCTATTTACAGTCATTTAT
>CM063502.1:87421655-87449155 GCA_032207245.1 Pardosa pseudoannulata
ACAGAAATTTACTATATTTTGTTTTTATTTTTGTTCTCCAATCAATTCAGGGGATTTTTGTTTATTGCTGAGTTTATCTGGTACTGCTACCAAATGGATTTCCCAATAACTTAAGATCACTTTTCATGTAACATTTATTTAATGGCTGGTATTATTTTTCACGCATATTATATATATTGAGGTAAAAAAAGACATTATGTTTTGATTTTTTAGAATAATCTTATCATTTGGTTTTTTATGTTGAAAATATTTATACGATATTCACAAACTGTTCCATTAGCGAGTTTATGATCTGGAAGCCCTCAATATTTATTCCACATAATATATTTTAGTTCTAGAACACAGCGATAACACATTTTCTTATAACATGCTTTTTATAAATGATTTCTTTTTGGGTTTACAGAATTGACAGAAAATTAATTTTCTGTTTATCTTTATTTTATGTAATATTTTCTTTCATGAAATTTTTAAAAAACAAAATTGTGAAAATTCACTGTTTATACATATTCACCAAATAAACGTATGCCGTTACAATTAAATTATTTCTCTTCCTATAGTCTTAAATAAATAACAAATACTATGATATATATATATATATATATATATATATATATATATATATATATATATATATTTACAATATTAGAATATTAGGTAAAAAATAATTGTAATGCATGATATTTTTAAATTTTTTACATATTTCACTGAAGTGAACACTAAAACTAAATATCTAAATGTTCAGAATGTAAGTACTTAAACTTAATAATATACTTTTATTCAAAAGAGTAACTTAAAATGCTTAAAAAATCAAGATTAACTTTTAGAAAACTTGTAAAGTATTTGAATATAATAAAAAATGTCTAACAAATAAAAGTTATGATTCACACATACAATAACTTTGGATATTGAAATTCAGTTACACTAATTAAAATTTATGTACACAATTTTTAAATTTGTAAGATATTTTAACAACTTTCTTTCGTTTGTTTTATTTTGTATTGTGACATTGTATCTCGACAGAATACTAAATGCTTTAAAAATAGCACACATTTTTAAAAAGTGTTTTAAAAAGAATATCCTAAAATTTATCATGTATTTAGAAAAAATAATAATGCACCTAGAGCATATTAAAATTACCGGTAAAGTGACGGTTCAAAACTATGATGTACGAGTAATATTGGCTTTAATTAAATAAAACTATAAATCCATTGTAAAAACTTAGTATCCTTATAAAATCTTCTTTAACATGACTTTCTGTTTAAGATGAAAAACATATTGTATCTTTAATTAAATTCTGTCATTAGAAATACCTTTTATACCCTTAAAAATGAATTTTCGTAGGTATAATCTTTAATATACTTTAGAATTGTCCATATTTTAGTGAAAGTACTATTTGTAATTGTTTAAAAATCTGTGAGGTGAATGACTATTAATTATATTATTTGAACTTGAGATTACTATTATATTGCTATCTTTTTAGCAATTTTTTTAAATTTTATAAATCTATAAACTTAATAGTTTATAATAAATTAATTCATTTATTTGTAAACAAGTCTTGAATTTCCAGATCGTAGTACAATACAATTATATTTTTTCCTTTGTGAAGTTCTTTTACTAATCCTTACTGTTTAAAAGTAGTAAAAAATAAGTATAAGAGCAGTAAGCACTTTTTTTTTTAATTTTTAATATAGTCGATATTTTACCCCGATGAATCACATGCCAACAGTACTTGATTATAAGTTATTTTAAATATCTAAGATGAATGTTCAATGCAAAAGATTTGTGAAATAAAAATACATCCAAACACCATGGTGGAATACTTGTTTACATCATTCACGTCATTATGCATGCCAAAATTGATATTCGAGGAAGGGAGAGAGTTCTTCCTCAGGGAGTTTAAAACACAGACAAACTGACTTCACAAGTATTGTGGGTATGTGATAGGTTATTTGAATTGTTAAATATATGTTTGGGAGATTTCTACTATGTCGCATAAGAACCATTTCATGTTAAACGATAATACTGACTAAAGAAATCGACTAGGAACTTCGACTTCTCAATGAATATGTTTTTGTTAGTCAGATAACCAAGGTTAAAGAAATCATTATCATGGGGAAAATATGGATAAATGATTATTTGTATGCATAAAAAAATTATCATATCTAAAGTTATATAGTGGAAATTTATGAATCAATATTAGATTATCAATCATCAATATAGTGGAAATTTGGGGAAGTAGAAAGTGATTATTAGTTTCTTCGGGTGAGAACATCTATTACACCCAAAAACGCACAAGAAACTAAGAAAATGGTAAGTAAATTGTAACAAAATCCTCAATATGCCCGAGGCATTCAGAAATACTGTAGAAAATGTCAATTGTTGTATAATCAATTTTTGTATTTCGTACAAAGTGTAATGTAATATAATATGTTCTTGTTCGATTCGTCTTTGAGTTTAAAGAAATTACAGTAAGATTATGATGAGTGGCACTGAACGGCATAGTTTGCAAAATGTTTCAATGATGGACTCACAAGTGGTTCATTCTAATTCTAAATTCCAGATAAATCGAGTTTTTTCTTCCAAATAATGCCTGGAAAACTTTTTTTTCTTGTAATTGAATGGCCTTAACAAAAGTCCTAGAAAAATATTAGTTTCTATTATTAGTTTCTTCGGGTGAGAACATCTATTACACCCAAAACCTCACAATAAACTAACAAAATCCTCAATATACCAAAGGCATCCAGAAATACTGTAGAAAATGTCAATCATTGTTGAGTTTGATTCATTCTTGAGTTTAAAGAAATTACAGTAATATTTTGAATGAGTGGCATTGAATGACATAGTTTGCAGAATGTTTCTATGATGTGTGATAATTACTCCCATGTGGTTTATTCTAATTCCAAATTCCAGATAAATCAAGTTTTTTCTTCCAAATAATGTCTGGAAAACTGGAATTATTTTGTAACTGATTGGCCTTAACAATAGTCCTCGAAAAACTGCAGAAAAAAGTTCCTACGATTTAAGTTAAACAACTGCAAAAATAACTACAGAATAGTCAGTTTTTGACCGTAAGAATAAAACTAAATTTCAGTCGCATGGTTAAAAATAATTACAAGAAATTTGTTATAAAAACAAAATGCATGAGTGTTTGATATAAATATACAGTATATAAAGCATCAAAAATATATTTTGTTTATATTCAAGTGGTATGATGCGAAAACATACAAATATTTTAAAATGGCAAAACTACAGTCTACTCTAAAAAAGTAAATTTTGAAATTGTAGTAAGAAATTAATAAATTTTAAAAAAGTAGAGAAATATATCTTTTGATTACCATTCTAATTTAAAAGTAAAAAACAATTTCTAAAAGCAGTATTTGTATTTTCAAAACTTGACATGTTCATTATAATAGATTATAAATATTTACTTATTCAACAGTAAATAGTATTTTATCCTTAAGTACATTAAGAGATAACAAAGAAAAAATTACTATTTATATTATAAAACACAATATAAGGAAAATATTAGTAAAACTGACATTCAATAGTTCATGAAACGTTCCTATTAAAATATCAATAATTACTTACAATAATAAAAAGAATCAAGCTTTTATACATAATATTTTGAGGCAACTATATTTATTTAATATAATGAAACTCCTCGTTGAAAAGACATTTCTTATAAAACTAATTCCTGTATTTACTTCCACAAAACTTAGTGTTCAAAAATAGGGATACTCCAAACCATTTTTATGCTTACAAACAGCTTAAATCTAACTTTAAAACTATTTGTTATTTCATCTCCCCCAAGAATAATAGTTATTGTATACACTATAAACATTATATGTTTCTAACAATAGTTAGATAACTAACTATATAAATTTTATCTTAACTTCTTGAGCAAACTATTTTAAATTAATTGGTGTGTACTTAAGAATTTTGAATAAACTATTTGTATATTTGAGACTTTTTTTTAATTTAGCAGTTTTTTCTGCAATTGGGTATATATCAAAAGTATTTTTTAAATATTTGCTAAATTCTACATAAAGGCTAATTAAGTACACTTCACTAAATATCTCCAGTGTCAATTTGAATAAGGAAAAGAAAACAAATCCTTAATTTTTTTAAGTGATTATTGTGTATGTGATGATTGTATTTCTTTTTTAGAATGTTCCACAAAACATATATGTTTCCCATTATGTAAGTCAGTCAAAGCTAAATAGTTAAATTTAAATTTTTAATGTATCTCCTCTCTAAGTAAATTGGGATATATGGGATTTATAAGTTATGGATATACATCTACAATTATAGATATATCCAAAAATTTAGAGTTTACACAATATAATATTATTAAATAAAACAGCAAATGAATATGTGTTCATTATTTTCAAGATAAAAAATTCAGCTTTTGCCTCTCATTTATAAGATTTCTCGACATATTTGACGTGTATATATATATATATATATATATATATATATATATATATATATATATATATATATATATATATATAATATATATATATATATATATATAATATATATATATATATATATATATATATATATATATATATATATATGAAAATTTATTCAAGATTTTAAAACAAAAAATAAATCATACTGTAGTAAAAAATGTACGCAAAATTATATGTAGAAAATTCAATAACAGGTCTATATATTTATCAATAAGTATGCATAAGGGCTAATACGGATGACTTAAAAAATTTTATATAATCATCACTTTGGTTTAAAAATTTTATTACGGATTCAAATTTATTTGCCTTTATTTGTGTATACTTGCATATAGCCGTTCATATGAGGGGATCAGTAAAATTTTGCTAGCTCTAACTCATCAAGAATCCAATATGGATGCCACAATATCACAATCCACAATATCAACCAAAACTGAAATAATATAATCTAAATAATTATCTAAATAATCAAATCCGTGATATAAATGAAAACATAATATGAATTTATATTGTTGGATTTATAATTTGGTGTTATTGAATTAAATCTTTGTATTAATATAATACTCATTTTTTATCATCTAAAATTATCAGGCATAAAATGATCCGATACCCTTACAAAAAATTCAAGTATAATATAGCATGCTATAATTACTGGTATATAAATACTAATGGATTAGACTCATCATGAATTCTAATCAGTATCCCAATTTGTAATTTCATTTCCATGTAATTAAATAGGTAATTATGACTATACAGTTTTATTCTCAGCTAACAATCTTTGCATAAAAATATTTTCTTATGAAATTCTATTAAAGTCTACAAATTATACATCTAGATAGTTAAACGAGTTATCAGAAAAGATTTTAGAGATTTTCCTAGATTATTTTTTTATTTTAATAGTTGCCTATTGAATTTATTAAATGTATGTTATTCATACTAAAATATAATAAAAATATAGCGTAAGTTTATAATTTAAAATTATTAAATATTATATATAATATTAATAACTTTAAACAATTCTTAAATTTCAACTTTCATATTTCTTTTTAAGGACTGAACTTCATAAATGTGTTTTTATTTCATACATATCTTCTATAATCGACTGCTAAACTTTCAAGAAAGTTCACATAAATTGAAAACATACATTAAATCTACGTACTAAATATTGACAAAAGTTTTTATAACTTCAGTAGGAATATCATCTCATTCAGAAATTCATTTCATCTACCATACTTTAATAAGTATTTCACTTTCTTTCCTAATGCAATATAAAGGAGATAGCGAGTAATATGTTATGTATGAAGTCTACAATAAATGCACCAAGATCCAAAATCAAGTAGGATTTTAGTCAGTTTTCTTTCTTCATTGGTATTCTGTGAAGTGCATATCTTCCGGGTTTCCCGAACAGGAAAAAGAGGCCTGAAAAAAACATAAACGAGATTTTCTATACTAATGTTATTACGTATGCTGAGAAGTTCAACTCAGCAAACGAAAGGAATAGCGGCTACAAGGCCTAAAGAAGTAAAGGAAAACAAAATCTTTTCACGCATATTCTAGAAAATTTTGAAATTCAGCATATCAAAGGTGAAAATTTATTCCCTAACACTGGCAACATATTAGCATTTTAACCTTCAGAGACTATATATGATCTAGTGTTACAATGTTCAGATAATATTATTATGTTATGTCAAAATTTGCTATCCACTTCTTGAGAAAGGATAAATTATAGTTTTTTCCTTTGATAATTTTAATATGTTAGGTTCTAATAATAAAGTATAATCTCTACTTTACACAAGTTCGTACAATTTGTGAACAAATAACCCCTCTTCCTATTTCAGCATATAAATCTCTCTGTCTCATTCTTTTCCCTCTCTCTCTTTATATTAATATATATATATATATATATATATATATATATATATATATATATATATATATATATATTATTATATGTATACATATGTATATATATATGTATATATATATATATATATATATATATATATATATATATATATATATATATATATATATATATATATATATATATATATATATATATAGATATATATATATATATATATATATATATATATATATATATATATATATATATATCCAGAAATTCTAAAACTGCAGGTTACATTTGATTATTGCAGCTACTCTTTTTATTTGCCCGATCTACTGGGCAAGGAGAAAGCTGTGCAGCTAGATACTGAATAACGTTGTAGTCGGGTCACATTGATGAGAAGCATAATTTTGTGAACAACTTAAATCTTTAATCAGGAGCTTATAAAAAAACAACTTTGACAGTCATTAGCAAGCAAGAGAATGATACGAAAAACACCTTGAAGAGAGGTGTACCCCGGATCGAGACAGTTTTCCCAAGGGACAAGGAATTTATTCAGCGAATTTAATTGTTAAATCAGGAGAAAAACTGAGTCATTTGCCGGCAAAAGCTGAAAAATGTGTTGAATAGACAAAAGATTTACTATCTATCTTAGATCTATTGCACAGAAAGCTTTTGGAAATGTGTTGGAAGAGTTTTAAGTCGAGGTAATTCCTTTGATTAAGGGATTTTGTGAGTGGGAACATAAATTTTAAGAATTAGATGGGAGAAAAGAAGGATTTTAAAGAAATATAAAAGTGATATAATTTTGATATACATTATGCATATATACAATGACATTTCCGTGTTAGCAAACATCACATGAAATGTACTAAATGAAAGGAGAATAGTTGTTTTAGAATTTATTTTTATATATTACTCGTGCAAATTAAGTTATTTTTTTTCTAGAAGTATGAGTAAGGTTGTTTCATCAGTATTAATAACTCGATATTTTGCATTTTTTTCAATGTATTAAATCCACTGTTAACAGGGAGAAATTTTACAGTCTAGAGGAAAAGACCGTCTTATAACTAAACAAAAAATACAGTCTCTTAAACATACTAGAAAACTTGTAAAACATATTATCTAATTTTTTAATTTTTTTTTTATATTTCATCAGTTTTGAATTTGAGGAATAGAAATTTATCTACACAACTAATCTCAAACAATTAATATGTAGATCTCAATTTATGATGTAATCGTTTATCAGAAATAATTATCTATTTGAAACAAGTTTTACCTTAGGATTCTTCTGTTGCATATCCTTCAAATGAAGTGTTGTTATATCATATTTTTCTTATATTCTCTAAACAATATATTGTAAATATTTACTGAAGAGAATGAGAAGTAATGATATTAAATAGGTCTTAAAAACGTCGTCTTTCTAAAAGGACTTTGCAAAGCTTAACTTAGATGTAAGAATGACATATATTTTCTAATTATTTGGAGGTCTAATTATTTACTATGCCCTGCAGTTACAGGTATATATATATCTACTGTATCCTCACAGAACAAAAAAAAAATGTTTACAAAAATAATTATTTATTACAGATGGAAAATTACTGTATTTAAGTTCTATCTGAGATTATAATTATCGCTTTAACAACGTAAATTATGGCATTTAAGTGCTATCTAAATTTATAATAATGGCTTTAACAACTTAAATAATGGTGTTTAAAATAATACCTGGTGTTATCTCATAATTGTTTCTACAGCTTTGACTAATGTGATAAATGAATTGCTCTCGTCTAGTTCGTGAATCTGGAATAAGTTCATTCCAACTGAAATGAATTACATGGCATATTTTTTCCTCTAATTTTTATGTGCCAAGACATTATAGATAAGTGAAATTAGTTAAGTAGCAGATCAAACATTTTAGTTGTTTTAGAAAATTAGTTTCTTATATTCGCCGTTTCACTTTTTTGTCTCTTTTTGTTCAAAAATAGTGCTGGAAAGACAACATTTTCCTTTGTAATCCTTTTTATTAAATTCCTTGTAGCTGAATATTGCATATAATAAATAATTTATATAATTACAGTTTACTCTATATATTTTAAGTACATTCGGATCATTAATTGTCATCAATAAATTACTTATAATCTTAATTATTGAAATTATTTAATATTAATAACGTCTATTTCTTTAATGAAAAGTTTAAAATCCAATTTTTTCTTCACTGTTGTTATCTTTTCTTTATTAACAGTCGAGTTCAATGGGTAGTATACGCTTCCACAACAACAAAAGAGTTGCATGTTTTAATACTAAATAAATTTTATTCTTCAGCTATGTTCTATACTTATTATTAGGACAGTATATGTAATATATGTCACAAAATATTTTTACGTTAAATCTAAAAAAATACTAGAGTTTGACCTTAATGAAAATACCATGTATTCATAAGGAGGAAAACTAATCTGGGTGACACTTCTTAAAAATTACAAGATAATATTCCAAGCACAATTGATATTTTCAAGAAAAACTATATGAAATTGAAGTAGGCGAAGCAGTTAAGAACTGTTGGATATAATTATCTTCTTGCATATCCTAATTTTTTTCAGATTTCATTGCATATTGTCAATATTTTTAAGAGCTGTCGATATCAAAGATTCCATGATTTTCCACCTACAAAGAACAAAAATTATATTTTAATTATATTATTTTAGTTTCTAATGAATTTTACAAAAATTATATACACTGCAATTTAAATTGGGCAATCTGTTTTAGTTTATTCGTGAATTAAATAAATATTTGTTATATATGCCTATTCAGTTCATATCATTCTTCAAATAATTATACGGTATCCGAAATATTTTTAATGACTTATTTAGATCTACAGGGATGTATTCTTATACACAAACAATAATTGTTTTCTTGTACATAAATGCCTAACAGTAGGAAATATTTAATGCAATTTTAAATACCATAATCAAGCATACCTTAAAATAGAAAATCAGTAGTTATTCAGATCTAATTGAAACTTTATAGTGCATATTTAGGAATGGTATTATTTCATTATAGTCTCTTAAAATTTAAAGTTGTATGCACGTCTCCGTCACATACTAAAATGTGTCACTGGAATAATTTTTTGTAAAATTATAGGAGATAATTATTTTTAAATCTGAAATAACGCAATAGAATATGTCCCTTCCTTAAATAATGAAATAATGACTACTTTATAGATGTCCAGAGGAAATAATATGTACATATTTTATATAATATTTAAAAAATTATAAATATTTGTAAATCAGTTTAAATTGATATTATTACTTAACTTGTGTCTTCTGTTATTTAGTGGGCATAATGTTTGATTACCGAGTACCTAATACTTAAAGCCGATCGGGAACGGCTACAAACAGACAAGCTAGCAGTTCAATTCGAACATACAAACTTAAGACCCGTAATGAAACTCCCTAACCAAAAAAAAAAAAAAAAAAAAAACATCATGGCGTACTCGGATTTGTCTTGAGAATGAATATGAAACATATCTATTAATGTATTCTTCAGTTTAGATTTTTATCTTTTGATAACATAAAAATTTCACAGCGTATTCACACTGTATAACTCTCTAGACAAAATAATAACTAATTAATAAATTATTACAAGTAAGAACCATCTTTTAGCTTACACTTACTGTAATGTGACAATACTAAAATTATCAATAATTTTAAATGCAGAAATGTTAGAATATTTCTACCACATAAAAAATAAAATTTAATTATACACAATTATATCAAAATTCTAATTTTATATTTGCAGTTTTTTAGCATTGGAAAGCTTTCAAAAAACTATTTTCAAAATTTAAAAGCTTAATTATTATTTCATCTTTTATAAAAAGGTGATCCTTTATCAAGTGTGTGACGGGTCTTTTTGCAGTGATTGCTGGTAAGAATTACATATTCAACAACTTAAGAACATGAAATTCTGATACGGATTTCCTTCTTCTTACAACGACATTTCATCTTACGAGAATGAATGTGTAAGCTAGCTCAATTGACATTTCAGAGTGAATAGGGTTAATGGGTTTTCAGACAAGTCCATTTAATGCTCGAATAATTCGTAGAGGTATATATATTTTAAAGATATTCTCATTCCGAGAATGGAGCCAAAGTAGCTGTCTCCTAAAAAAGAAAACTACTACGAATTAAAATATTTTCTACTAATTTTTAAACATTTGTTGCACAATCATTTGTTCACAATGCGAGACTAAACATAATAAAACATTGTTGACATTTCGTCAAGTTTGTGATAAAGAATAAATGTTATAAAATAGTAAGTTTCAACTGGGAATTGAAGAACAAAAAAAGAATTGATTAACGGAGCCATCTATTATGATGTTTCATGCGCATGGATTAATTTTCACACACAAACCAGTAAAATTACTAATTTACATAAAAAATGTAGTTTACTCTATTTTATCCACAGATTTAAATACTGCTCGTATTGAAGTACACAGTTCAAAATTAAAATTAGAACATAAAAAATGAGATGGCGTCAAAAAATTATTTAATTGTATGTAAATTTGGTGTACTAATAATTATACTGTAAAGCAGGAAATGGTAAGAATTAATTTTTACAGGATTTTAGTGTAGGCTGATATGCAAGTGAGAGGAACTTTGTTCAAATTAGTAAAACTGTTTATTTTTCGTCTACTATGAGGTTTAGCCACCTCGCACAGCTAGTTTACAAATATCACATTGATTTTTCATGGCGTTAAGGAGGCTACTGATGAACACTTGTGGCATTAATTCAGATTCTTCCCAAAGCACTGATTTTAAATACGAGAAGTCTTTAGCGTTATATACAGACAATGGCTCTTTCTAGAGCACACCAGAATTACTCTATTGTATTGAGGTCTGGCCTAACAACACGATGAATATCTTCTTCAGAATAATAGTCAAAAAGAGATGTGTGTGTTAGAGCTATATCATCTTAAAAACGAATTGGTCTTCTACAAAACCTCGAAAAAACTGCAAGGACGATTCGAGAATCCCAGTCTTATATCGTCTTCTGCCCTGTTGCTGTAACAGACCACATGATATGGAGCCGTTTACACCCATCTAACATTATTCTTCCCCTTACAAAGATACGAGTGTCATTACAACGATGGATTTATGTGATGTTTGTGCCTCTCAAGTTATCTCTTCATAAAAACTAGTCGATAATCATAGTATTTAATTAATCTTGACTAGTCACAGGAAAATACACAGCGCGGTTTTCAGGGCTTCAAGATGGACGGGCTTTCTTGCATTTGAAAGTTTCAAACAAGATATTGTTAAAATAGTTAAAAATTTTAATCTAGGTTAACAGAAACTTAACAAAAATTATTCAAAAATAATAATGAAAATAAAGCATTTTGGAAAAGTAGAAGTTTAAAGCTGTTATGGAATGCTACGGTCTACATATTCGTTACAGGAGAGAGAGAGAAATGTTTTTGATCAAAAACAGATGTATTGATATTTACATCGTGCATTTGTACAATGTGCACTACAGAAATGTTACATATTTGGAAGGATTTTTTTTTTTTTGCTTTATAGTCTGTCTGTACCTTTTTCTTGAAAATTATCTTAAACCTGCAGTTTTTCGATACTTCAATCTCTTCTCTCTTCAGATTTACGTTTTTATCCCTACCAATACAGAAACAATCTATGTGATTTTCCTGTCTTTTTTTATTCTGTAGAGCAAATGTTACCCCTAAACAAGAAAAAAATTGCCAAGGGAAACAAACCTCCTCCTTTCATTGCAAAAAAAAAATTGCATCTATCCCTTGCGGTGTACCTAGGGCAACGCTCGACGTAGCGAAGTACTTCCTAGTATCGTGTTGCCATGGTAGGAGGCAATGCGGTTCCAGTCTTCTTCAGCAGTTACGGGAACCTTGCCTTTATAAATAAATACGTTCATATTTTTATATTTATTATATGGAATTCCAATTCCGAGCGAATCACTCCTATAGCAGGAATAAAGAATATAGTTAGAAAATTAAGATTCTCTCTTATATTAATATTGCAGTAAATTCTTATTACAACAGGTTATTAACAGAAGTTTTGCAAATTAGTTACTGAAGATAGTTATAAAATCCAAATTATTAATTATTAAACTAAAGAAAAACATCTAAAGAACATATAAAAGAAAAAGAAAAAAGTAAAATCAAATATTAGCACTTAGTTAAAAACAAAACATTAACTAAAGATATTTATTAAAATACTTGACATTTACATTTTTTTAATAAATCAAAAATAAATATGTCTTTCGTTTTTCAGAATATTACATAAATTTCGTAATATATGAATAATAAATCGATATAAGGTGGTAATTTAGAACCATTAGACGCCCCTACTGACTCCTTTGAAAGTGAATCAAAATATTGGCATTTTACTTCTTACATGCAATCCCTTCTTTTGATGTACGTATGTCTGTGATATCCCCAGAGAAGGTATAATCTTTAGGGATAACGTTTTAAGAAAGTAATTCCATGATTTATTTTCTTCTTGGCCTCGTGGGAGACTGTAGAGAATATTCTTAGTTTCCAAACAAAGTGTGATTAATTTAATTGAAAAATAAAAGTTAATAGAATTTTGCATACAAAGCTTAAGGATTGTTTTATAATTTTAATATATAAATATCTCTTGAAACATTTCAAATCATTTAACATACAATTTTCTATATCATGTTGTATACGATGTATTACCGATGTTTAAACCTTGTTCCAAACCTCGTCCGTTCAGTTTATTTTTCAATTTTGGAAGTAGTTCAGAATTAAAAGAAGCAATATGGGATGATAATTTGGGTAGGTAGCATCAACAACATAGTTGATGTTACCAAATTATCAGTAAGTTATTAGAGGTTATTACCTTAAAACTGTGTTACTTTTAGGGTGGTGTAGGTTGGTGTTTAGTAGTAAGAAAGAAGCCATTTTCTACCACACCAAAGTACCTGTAGTTTTCATAGCATATCTTCATTTAGATGCCTTAAAAAATATCTGTTACTTAAAATTAACTGTATTATTAAGCAAGACAATTTTTCTAATTTTTACCATATTCCTCTGTTTAGCTCGTTGCTTACCCTGAACAACTGTCATCTCCAAATAAAAGAGAAATCCTTTTAAAATGGCAGTGCCATTCAGAAAACGTCTCACATTTTTAAAGATTAATAATATAAACCCGTAAAAATCGATTGGTTGCAAATTTACCGATCTTTGCAGAACACGTTAGTCTGCAAACACGATGCTTGATTCTCATTTCCGTTGCTAAATTGAAATTAGTCTAAAATTCATTCTTAAAATTTAGTGTCAAGTAGTGAAATAAATAGATGTAAAGTGCTAAATTGCAACTTTTATTTTCTTTCAACTCCCCTTTGAAAGAAACATTCGCATTAATAGCAACTGGAAACTTTCCGACACCAACTGAATTCTCTATATGAATATGAATATGAATTTGTATTCTCATATATGAATTCTCTGCTAAGTAAATTATTCTATATATTTAGCAGATATAAAATAATTAAGTTTAAATTGTGCTATGGTCAAATTTTGCATTACACGAAGGTTACATAAACAGGAATCTACTGACTAAAGTTAATTTTGATCGAATGAGGACATCCTAGTCATCTGGAGAAATATAACTCCCGAATTTTAGAGGACATGATCCTTCTCATTTGTCCATTTAATGAGCAATTTAATTTAAATAGTAAAATTTTGTAATGATTTCGTTAATTTATTCAATCAATTTCTGTCAATTTTGAAAAAATTTTGATTTAAAATTATAATCGAATTATTACAGTAAAGCAAAAAATAATATTGTTTGCTGGCTGAAAAAAATTTTAAACATAGTCTAAAATTTCTTAACACTTTTTAGATCTTCATGTATTTTTCTTTTAAAAAAATTTACTTTATATAAAGAATTAATTTTTACGACAGTTTCTAAAATTTTTCTTTTGTCACATATGATTAACACATAGCTTACTAAATAAGAAAATTTGCATAGCATGTTTGAAAGATATTGTTTTTATGCTAAAAATGGCTTGTTTTTAAAGACATATAAGTATATATTTATTGTAATATATGTAACTAGGAAATCGGCATTAGCATTTTTGCTGTTAATAATTCAATGCAGCTTTTCGAATTTATTTTCGTCTATGGAACTGTAAGAGAATTTTATACTCATTATAATATTGTAAATTCTGAAGAATTCTTACTATTATATATGTATTACACGTCTGATTTTTAAAGCTTTATATTATGATTTAGATTTTTTAGCCGGATTTCTGATATCCTTATCCTTTACCTGAAAAACTGCTTTTTTCTTCTTACCATTCTCATTGGGTACAATAGACCTCTGGTCGCAGTGCCCTGCTCTTGGGGAATCCCCCAGGGGCTGCCCTAAAGGTGATTTCATTCACTTACCATTCTCATGTTCGTATAAATGATTGAAAATTTAGCTTTTACAGTTATCTGGAATACGGTAGCATTTATTCTCCTACTCTGAAAAATATAGAAAAAAGTGCTCAAGTAAATTAATAAAGTTATAACACTCAATTATATATATATATATATATATATATATATATATATATATATATATATATATGTGTGTGTGTGTGTATATATATATATATACATACATACATATATATATATATATATATATATATATATATATATATATATATATATATATATTTCCAAAAACCTATGTAAGATATATATATTTGCCTTTTTCAATTTATATAATTAGTTAATGAATTTTGTTTTCCTTTAGCAATAGAATAATTTTTTTGGTACAAATAGAGAAATAGTTCATAAGTTTCCTTTATATAAATATTTCAATTAATCTAAGATCTAAATCTAAACTTCAAAACATATTATCTATTTTATCCTGCAGCACTATTACTGTTAAACAAATCACTGCATACTAAAAATAACTTGGTAAATATTTACTCTGATTTTACAGCAAAGTGATATTATTTTAGGCAAATAAATATCAAAAATTATGGATATTTACATAGATTAACATTAGAAGTTTCAGTAAATCTGACGAAGACAAATATGGTAAAGCGATAAATAAATATGTAATTTTTGAATACATTTTCAGTATTTTGCCTTTTTATAAATCTGTCGTTGATTAATAAAAGTTTCAAATATTAAACACTTTGATATTTATTTGTGCAAACAAAGGATACAGAACTTAACTATCATTTTCATGTATGTAATTCAGATTACAATTGAATGTGCTGGTAACGAACCCTTATTTAATAAAAAACAAAAGAATAAATATTTACAAATACTTGTATTATACTAAGAAAGATTCCTGCAAGGTGTCAAAATGACTGTTTGTGTCCATAACTTTTAGTCTTAAAAAACTGTTAAATATAGGTTGTCATTTTACTCTCCATTTTACTCATACAACAAGTAAATAAATATCTGCTTGTTTATCTTAAGCAGTATTACTCTGTTCATCCAGTTTAACATTATGCCTTTCTTTTCAATATTTTTTCTAATAAAAAGAAGTTTGGATTGCATATTTTTAAAGTTATATTTACATTAAATTATAATTTGTTTCAAGATATAATTCAGATTTAATTGAAGGGTTTGTTCAAATTTATTACGCTACATAATAAATTAACTCCGTGAACGAAGTATTATTAGATGACTAATAATGTTTTATCCGTTTTAATTTATACCCCTGTATTATATATATATATATATATATATAATATATATATATATATATATATATATATATATATATATATAAATTATATATATATATATATATATATATATATAGATTTATATATATTATATATATATATATATATATATATATATATATATATATATATATGTATATATATATGTATATATATCCGTTTTATATATATATATATATGTATATATATATATATATATATATATATATATATATATATATATATATATATATATATATATATATACATATATATATATATATATATATATATATATACATATATATATATATATATATACATATATATATATATATATATATATATATATATATATATATATATATATATATATATATATATATATATATATATATATATATATATATATATATATATACATATATAGCGTTACTGTTTAGTTTTTTTCCATTAATTGAAATTTTTCTCACGAGTAAAACTTTTATGGTAACAGAGGTCAGCTAATCACTTTTTAGCCTTAAATTAATTACCTGAACAAGTACTTTATTTTTTTTCCAAACTGTGTTCAGAAAATGAATGTTTAAAAAATCTACATAAAAAAATTTCAATATTGAGGAAAAATTCGTAATGAGAAAAAGAATTGTCCATCCAGTAGACAAAGCTAAGGACATTAAATAATTAGTCTGAAATTAGACCTGGGCCCTCTGTAATTTTAATGAGACACTACTCTAAACGTAAATATAATTTTTTTTAGTTTCTTTCTCTCTAACCATTCTCTCTAATTTTTACTTTTTATGTCTTGAATAGAATGTACTATTAAACAAATTTACATCATATTATACAATTTACATAAATTATGCAATTAATTAATTGCAGTTTAAATAAGTTCAGAAATTTATTTAAATTTTCTTTTTTATATGAAAAGTTTTAAAAAGAAATGGTATTCAAGAGTAACATTCTCTAAAAGGATAAATTAATAATTTTTATTTTTCTAATTTTGATATTCTTTACATCATTTTTGTTTTAACTTAAAATTTTACAAATTTTCTAAAAAACAACTTCATTTTCTTTATTTTTACTGTTATCACTTTAAAATTTTGCTAATATTAGTAGACAAACATAGGGTAACTACAGAAATAAATGTTAGAAAAGTATAAAAAGGTATGTATAGATGCGGAAAATAGTATTAGCAATGCGTGTAAAACCAATCAAGTAAAGTAAAACTAGTTTTGCATTTTCGCATAAAACAAAAACAGCAAAATCTGTCTTAAAAAAATTGTGTTCACTTTCTTTTTGTAATCCACAGTTGAATGGTTTACCATAACCACGTGTTACCAAATAAGATTATAAAGCAAATATTCCTAGAGTTTTGTCTGTAATAGAAATATTAGTAGTGTGCGCAATTCTAATACAGGCTGTTGGGAAATATGCAGAGTCACCTGCTACCGACATCAGTACTTGTAAGGTTAACACAAATGAAGACTCGTTAAGAAGACTGGATTTGGGAATTAAAGTCAAGCAGTTATTCCATTTTTGTGGCCGAAAATAAAACCACAACTGAAATTCTCTAGCAGTTGTTCAGTCTGTAGAGATAGACTGTAATATCTCGATATCAGCCACCGAAATCGGCCACCGAATGTTGATGACGACTGCTGAGACATCATCGACAAAACTCCATCAGATGGATCTCACTCTAAGCAACTTTCACTTCTTTTTTTTAACTTTGAATATCAACTAATAGACCAATGATTCACTTCAGATTATGAGGTGAAAAAGTTTGCGGTAACATCGATGAACACGCAAAGACAGGAATTTTAGCAATAGAAAATATTCAAACTCATTTCACCAAATTACTAGTGCTTAAACTGATATGGAGACTGTCTGAAAATAACCTTTTGCATGTACAATCAGTTCTCTGTATCAGTTGTATGAAATACAATGTACACATCTCACTATATTACAATCGTTAAGACACGAGCGTTAAAAACATTGCAAATTAAAAAAAAATAATACTAAATGATATCCCAGATTCCCTTTTATAAATACTATAAACAAAAAATATAGTTTAAAAATTGTAAAATCAGTGATATAAGAAAGTTAAATAAGTTACCTCATTAGTTTATGGTCTAATTAGGCAAGCGTATTTACTAAGAACAGAACATTGTGAGGTATTAACACGTTGAATGCCACGGCAACTTTCAGAAATCTCGCCTAAAATGACTATTCGGTTTAACCACATTATATTACTAAAAACTCTAATATGTGAAAAGAAATTTAACAAAGTCCTGAATTATTTATTTTCCAAGAGCATTGACTTTTTGTTCTTTTCCCAGAAACCATCTATCGATATTGCACTGATATACACGAGTTTATACGTAGCTACACAAAAGTGGTAAGTTAACACAGTACGAGGTAACTCGTAATTGGCGTCCTAGAACGCAATCTACGAGTTATCTCGTAGTTGGCTGTCAACGTGTTAAATAATGTTAAAATTTGATGTCGGTATGGTTCGTTATAACGAATGAGGATGTAACAGTTGTGAGATAAGTCGCATGTTTTGGCCTATTATATTAATTTTTAAGGTTTGAGTCCAACAATTGGCATTTATGTAAAACTTAAAATCGCTTTAAAAGTGCACAGTCACATTAACTCATGTTAATATAAATCCTGAATACTCTATCTATCAAGCAAATTTTGTATTATTCATTCCATGTTAACTACATAATCATATTTCAAAACCTATTAGATATCTCTAAATAGGTTTGATTGAAATTGTGCTATGATTCATTTATATATATATATATATATATATATATATATATATATATATATATATATATATATATATATATATATATATATATATATATATATATATATATATATATATATATATATATATATATATTATATATATATATATATATATATATATATATATATATATATATATATATATATATATATATATATATATATATATATATATATATATATATATATATATATATATATATATATATATCTGACACTGTAGGAAAATTATTTTTTGTGCTGACACACAATTAAAAACGAAATATCAGATATTCTTTTTTTTCCTTTATCTTATTCACTGTAAGTCATATTATATGGGCACTATACTCAATTTAACGCATGAAGAAACTACGATAACAACTCAAATTTGGATCAATTGATTCATTATACTTGAGATAAAATAAAATTTGATATAAATTTGTTGCAGAAAAGGTTTTTTCATCAATTGGAAAACTTGAACATAAATTAATATTTTCTAAATTTAGTAGCAAGCAAAACACATATATAAAAATAGCTTCTTTATTATTGTAGGCGAAGTTTAACTTAAAGTTATATATGGATAGTGCTTATAAAATATTTACAAAATATAAAATTGCTATATTTTCTTGGACTAAGATGAATTATGATTTATCTTTTTTTATCGAGAAGAAATCATATTTTTACTAGCAAAATTAATACTTTATACTACAGCTTTTGAAGTAAATTGTCTTAGTATAAAATATTACATGTAAAAGACGTAATAGATCAGCATTTTCATTTCAGATACATGTAAAAACTCATGAAATAATTTTCAGGTGAATACTGTTTCAGTTTATTAGCTGAAATACTTTAACGTCTTAAAGAAAACATAAAAATGGGTAGGCATAATATAAGATAATGATAAAAGTAGCTAGAAGTTTCGAAAAATTCACAATATGTTTGAGAATATTGTGAAATTCCCGTTATAGATTATATTATATAGTACGTTTTTAAAGTTCCTCCAATTATGTAATATGATAGGAAGTTTTTAATACAAATCCATTTACTTTAAAATAAGCACAGTTATTAATCTAAATAACAGAAGACAAATATAATTTAGATTTTATATAATCTTATTGGGTTAATAAATATATTTTTAAATATATATTTATTGATTAATAGAAATTATATATATATTAATAAATATTTATACATATACTGTAATTAATAAAATATTTATTTTAATTGAAAGATATATAGGCTTTTAGACGTCAATAGTAGAAATAATTTAAATTGCATATTATAAATCAGTAGAGACCTCTTGCAGCAATATCATTTTATTTAGCATATTTTAATTTTCCGCATCTATGCATTTAAAATTTTAGCGTGCAATTTTTTAAGTATTATATTTTTAAGTAAAGTTAACCTTACAGCAGTCTCTATTTTTTGGTACTTCATGTTTTTAATTTTTTAAGTGTTTCATAAAATATCATATATTTTGTAGATCTTGTTTTTAATTTAAATATTTTTTAAATCTTCTATGCATTAAACTATATTTTATATAACGTCTTAGTGCTCTCAAATTTTACCCCAGATTATTTTTATTTTTTCCAGAGAAGACTATCAATACCAACTACAGTAGGTTCATTTAACTTCTATTAACACATCTTTAAATAAAAATTAAGTTTGTATTTCCTTCATATAATATATTAATGAAGTTTTACATAAGAAATATGAATTAATGCATTAAAATATCCATATATTCTTCGAGTTTTCTCTGACTTCACTTATCTCACAGCTTTGGAAAATATTTCTTATAATATCTTCATGCATAAAATTTTATATTTTATATTTTTTTAACCTCAGCTCTTTGTAACTACAATTTAATTATTTTGACGCACAATTCAATATAATTCAATAAAGTCAAAATTAAATATAAAAAAATTATAAAAACTCTAAGAGGAAAATAGTAATTTCAGATTTAAGTACCAAGTGTTTATAGTATGTTAAAAATTATGAATAATATAAATACTATCTAGTATAAACTAAGAGACATATTTACATTTATAAATTTTTAAGTTTTATGATATATTAATGAAATTTAAATACATATATAGAAATGCATTAATCAAATCAAAAATATTTTCGAGTTCTTCGCTTCTTTTATTTCTTATTTTCAACATAAAATTTTATATTTTGTATTTTTTTTAACCTCAGAATTACAATTTAATTATTTTGATACAATTCAATAAAAAAAAAAAAAAAAAAAAAAAAAAAAACAGTAAAATTTAAGTACCAAGTGTTTATAGTAAAAATTATGAAAAATAAATAATATATAAATAATAAAAAAAATAAATATAAAAAAAAAATATAAATTAAAAAAATATATAAAAAAGTACTGCGTGAATCACAACAGATCAGAATAAGCTATTTAATCGATGTTCTTCGCGTAATTGGCTTTTATTTGCACTCGTATTCTTCGGAAAACCATAAAACTGTTCATTACTTTGGTTTTATAACCGAAAATTAGCTACAAAATACCACAGGAAAAGTTGATTTTATATACATTAGAAAGTTACTTTTCGTAACCATTCAGCAAGTCGACTCTAGGTAAACTAATGTATATAAGAATTTTTGCTGCCTTAACTTTGTTTATTCCGCAACGCCTTTTATGATAAGACGTGTAGAAATTACCATTCCATTAGACTGATATAATTCTTTTCTTCGTCTCTAATTTAAATGGAGAAATAGGAGGAAAATATTTGAATGATGTTTTGAAATCTTTCAGAAATAAATGACTACTCGAAATGAAATTTTAGAACATCATTAATTTTTATTTGCCTGTTTAAAATCAGAATCTTCAGTGAAAAGATTACACAAAATTTTAGATTTCTATACTTCATCTTTTATTATCAAAGAACATCAGAAAACACGTAGCTATATGTAGGTTTCTCCATAGAAAATAAGTAAAATACTCAGATTATTTTACAGGAGATTTATTTTAATTAAAATTTCAAACATGTATTATTTCCTATGTAATACTTGTACTTGGGTCAAACAGGGTAAATATAATTCCTTCACTTTCAATAAAATATATATGTTCACAGCAATTCTATTTGCTTTTCTAGCTAAGTTCATCAAATAATTAAATGAAATCTTTATTACATGTTTTTTAAAATATCATACTTTTTAAAAAATCAGTTACGTTTTGTCTTTGTATGGTTAACTAGATTTAAAAACTGTACTGTTAATTTAAAACATAAAATATAGGTTTTTTAAAACGTAAAATGATTTGAAATGACGAATTATCTTCATGTTCATAGTAGAGCTGAAAACATCAAAATGTGATTTAGACCGTTGATCATTCTGTTTTAATATGGCTGTAGTTTGGTTAAACAAGTCATTTCATACCATTATAGGGAATTTAAAATTTAATATATAAAAAATACCAGTTTTTATTAATATAATAAGTATTGTGAGTATATGAATTGTTCAAAACTTGCTAGTAACTTTTGATTTTATTTTCATTTCGATAATTTCTATCTTTTTAATAAAACCTTATTTTTTTAGTAATTATATTCATATGTCTAAGAAATATTTATATATATGTCTATAATGTTTCTGATGGGATTTTCCCGCAACTGCTGTCAGTCAATTCATATAATCAACATTTAAGAGACAGCTGTCAACAGTTAGTGAAATCATAGTTTGAATAACATTTAAATGGAATCTATTGCGAATAGGAGTGCTGTAAATATACTAAGACAAATGGAATGATTTTATGAGTATAATTTACTCCATCATCAATCAGATTGAAGTATATTTTTAAATATAATCTATTTCCATCATATGCAAACTAGAGTCAATATGCTTTACATTCTACATATTGTTACATTTTAGTGTCATGATATAAGATGATTAATGGTTACTTGTATAGAATTATAATGAGATGTGTTGAAAAATGTTATTGTAGCTTTCCATTTCGAGGTATACATTTTTGTATCTCGATTATTGAAGTACACATTTCCAATGGAAACCTTTTCACATAGTCTAATATTCAAACGAGTAAAAATAATAAATATAAGTTTACATTTTATTCGTTCTGGTATCATATAGATATAATTTTTTACACGTACACACACACACACACACACACACATATATATATATATATATATATAATATATATATATATATATATATATATATATATATATATATATATATATATATATATATATATATATATATATATAGATATATATATATATATATATATATATATATATATATATATATATATATATATATATATATATATATATATATATATATATATATATATATATATATATATATATATATATATATATATATATATATATATATATATATATATATATATATATATATATATATATATATATATATATATATATATATATATATATATATATATATATATATATATATATATATATATATATATATATATATATATATATATGTGTGTGTGTGTGTGTGTGTGTGTGTGTGTGTGTTTGAGTGTGTTGGAATAATTTTAAAATACCATACATGTTCATTTATCTAACAATTTATATAAAGATTTTAAAACAAAATATTACGTTTCGGGTATTATTTTATAATATATATTTTATAATATATAACTATATTGTAATTTAAATTCAAACTATATTTCTTCCACTTACTATCTAAAAAAATTTTTGCATTAAAAAAATAACTACTTGTTAGAGAGATTTAAAAAAAAGCAGAATCAGAAGAATAGCTTTCAAAGTTTCTATTAATGACAGATAAAAATACACTGCTGATTTTTAAAAAATGCATAGAATATTTTTTTCTTGCATCATTGTTCTTTTTTGGTGTCTCTTTTTATCAGTGGCAAAATCAGCTTCGTTAAGATTCTATCATAATAGAGAGGAGACAATATTCTTTCTTTCATAATGGTTTAATCATCTTTGCAAAACTATCCTAAAGTGTTAATATTTGAAAGATTATCTAGCGAGAGAGGAATGATATCTCAAGTTCGAAGACGCACAAAAGCCTTTTTCTTTTGTATTTTTAAGGAGCACAGGAACTTAACAAGCAGCCTTGCCCATAAAGATCCCAAATTACGTTCCTGTCTGGTAATAATGACATGTTAAGGCTATTGTAAGGGCATTGTTAGCGTCTTGACAAGGTCCTGACATTATTTTGTACCTTTAGTTCTAATAAACGTGCTGGTTCCAACTTATTGTGAAGATCCCGGTAGGTGGCGTGAACATGAGATGAGATTGCATCTGAAGCTTTGGGAATTTTGTGAAGTTGATAGCATTTATTTGCAAACTTTTGGGATGGAATAATGAACATTTTATGTGTGAATGTATCTGTTGCTTATGCGTGTGTGTTTATACTTAAAACTTTTAAAAGCGTTTGTATAAAAATAATAATATATTAAAAATGTATTTAGTTTTCCAAAAATGATACCTTCAGCTCTTTAAAACTCTTATTATATTGAATAAAATATAGAATTGTTATGTATAAAATATTAGTAATACAAAACCGATATATCTAAATATTTCGGTTTTCAGCTCATTTTACAGAGGATGAGTCATTTCAAATGCTATCAACTTGACTATATACGATTAAATATATAACTAACAATTTTCACTGTTTTATTTAGAGCTTTGAACTATTTTTGGAACGAGATTTAAAAAAAAAATTGCTCTAATTCAACTATTTATGATTTGGGGCATTACGGTCTACTTCTTGCAACACGAGGGCTAATGAGACCGGGACCTACGGCTTAAAGCCGAATCTGAACGGCTATGGACACCCATGCCACTGTGGAATTCGAACCCACGAATTCCGGTACCGAAGGCCCCTAACCAATCGGACATCGGTCGGCTCAGCTATTTATAGTTTTCTTCTGTAAATATTTTTTTTTTCAAAATTTTATTTTACCAATAGGTTTTAAAATCACTTGTCATACCGTTCTGTGGGAAAAGTCCAAAAGTTTATTTTTATTTTTTCTCACGTACAAATTAAAATTAATGAAATACATGTAAGAGTAACTCATTTTATATTCAAATTTTGCAGTTGAAATGTAACAGAAACTTCAAATATTAATGTTCATTACTCATCACTATCCAATAGGGAAAATAGTACACCAGAATTTTTATTTCATTTAAAAAGCTGGTAGACAATTTGAATAATTTATTGCAAGTATAAAATTTGAACTGATTGCATTGATAATAGAAACTAGTTAGCTATTTTAATGATGAAATATTTTTTGAAGTGATTTACAAATAAGCATATACATAACAAACAACATGAATAGAAACATATGAAGGCTGATGTCGTCATTAAGTTTAAATAGATTTCTTCTTTTGATTTTATTTGCATGAATTATAAGTAGATGCAATTTATTGACATACAGTTCATTTTTTCTACAGTTACAATTGATAAAAGATAAAAAATAATATAACTGCATATTACTTTCTAATTACGCAATATAATATTCACTTAATTTTTTCAATTTGTGAAACTTTAAAATTTCATTTTAATAGTCTTTCGGTATTTTTTTCAAAAATTATATTAAAAGAATGAAATAAATAAGAAAAGATTAGATTTCTGCTCACAGCATAGTTGAAGTTTGATAAAACTCCTTAAAAAATTTCATTTTAATTTCTTAGAAATATTTTATAGAAATATTATTTTATTGAAACCTAAAAACAGACATAAAGTTCAAATAAAACTCCCTATTGATACACCTTACGAAGACAAGGAAAAGAGTTAAAAATAATCGAACAGTAAATCTGTAGTTTAAAAATTTTTTATACTACTTGTTTGTATTTTTACGCACCTAAATATAATGAAGTCTGGTATCAGTATAATCATTTTCACCTTCTTTGTTTTGTCTATTATTAAATATTAATAGAACATTTATTAGCGTAAATGTTCGGTCTACAGAATTAACAAATAAAAAAATTGAAAATTTTCATAGTAATTCTGGTGTTAGATATTTTCCTTAGAAACAAAATGCTAATTTTATTATTTTCATTTAAACGGCTTATAATTTTTTAGTTGCCCCTAAGTAAGAAATTTATTTTACGATATCCACGAATTATTAACATCATAAAAATAAGTTACAGATTATAATAGCAGTCTAAGCATTATCTTTACTTAAATGTGACAAATAATGTCTCAGTGAAAACAGAATTCTCTAATCCCACTTTCCTAACACATTCCTGTCCCAAATCAATTGTTTATTCTTACTAAAGAAAATTACAAGGCTCATGGAATCATATGAGACAAGATGAAAACATTGTATTTTTCGTTGTTTTTTCCCTTAACAATCCCGATTAAACCGCCTCTTTTACTTCGACATGTTGAGATTTTGATCGTATCTCTAGGGAATATTTCCACACATTATCATCTAAGAAAAAAAAATATTAACAAGCAAGAAATATCATTTTTCAAAATGGTTAAATTTATATAAGTGATGAAAACTTTAAAAATAAGATAAAGGCATGGTAAATGATCTGTCTATTATGATACATAGCAGTCGTGTTGAGATTTTATTATAAGCTACTTATAAGATATAAAACTTTAAAAATCAGACTTTATTAACACTAAACATACCAACACTTAATACATACCTATTTCTACCATAGCCAGTCAAATGACCGGACTTTATTTTTTTTTATTATAAATGTATGAAATATGAAAATTGCAAGGAAATAGACAAATAAACTTTATTATAATTAAAAAAATTTTATAGTTTCAGTTTTTATGTATTGCAAGCACAAAAAGAATTTTTAATTCATTTCCCATCGCATTTTTTTACATAAACTTTATGGGTCATTTGACCCGCTATATGGTATGTTTAGTGTTAAAATGAGAATAGATGCAATTAACAAAATTAAAAAAAAAAAGAAATTTAATTTTAAAATATTTATTCAAAGTTTGCGATACCTTATATTTTCAATATTATTAATAACTACAAAATGATTAATTCCTGGCATATTTTAATTCTTTAAATTCTTAGAAAATAAAAAAGAATGAAAAATTGTTATGATTCTTTAGTCTGTGCTTCTCAATGATGGAGGAATGGCAGCAAATATGTGTGGAAAATACTTTTTACGTTGTTATATTTTCCTCGATATTCTATTTTGATGGAATATTTAGATCTTTTTAAAGTACTCTAACTTCAATATAAAATCATAGTGTCGTCCAACATTCTATATTTTTAATCCATCAAAATTTAGTATTCTACTGAACAAAAAGTACAATAAGTTGCTGAATAAGTAACATTGAACTTAAAAAAAATAAGGAATTTTCGTCATATCCATATATAAGAAAATTATATGTAATTCCAGAAAATACTTTGAAGCACTCGGTATGCACTGTAGCAAACTGTCCACTCACAGCTTGATTGATTGTTCTATTAAATATGAGTATGTGACATATGCATAATCATGGAACTCCTTGAAGGTTTCCATTATGTAGCATATTCCGGTGTAAACTATCATCAGCAGAATTATATAGTACCCAACCGCAAATTGTATGTCTCCCAGTACCAGTAGTAATATCTACATTTATATCAAATTCTAGATATTACATGAGATCATATATTATTATATATCTTTATATATAACTCTATAAACAGATTTGAATTT
>CM063502.1:87454155-87461655 GCA_032207245.1 Pardosa pseudoannulata
AATTCATATCTATTTTTATTTTCTATGGTCTATAAAGAAAGATAAAAGTCTGATTATCTGTATCACATAATAAATACTCCTTAAAGGATTTAATTTTAATATTAAAAATATCTTTTTACCAATATAGACATATATTTAGTATATATTACAAAATTATAAATTTATTATTGCATAAATCTTTTGTAAAAATTATAAAATTAGTTATTGTTTTAATAATTTCTTCCATCCTATTATGAAGACTCATTAGTACTAATGCAATCAAAATTATCGGAAATGCTTTCAATATATATGCTTGAAAACTTAATATGCCTTAAATGAACATCTAAAACACACCATTTTTTATATTTTCGATAATAAAACTTTTATCAATGATAACTATTCCTATTGTGCCCATCATTCAAAATGGAAAACATGATTAAACAAAGGAAGTACTTTTAAACTTTTCCTCTAATAAAAATTCTTCGTTTCCAACAGTTTTGCTGTTGTAATAGGCATTATTAATTTCCACAAAATGTAGAATGTTAATAAAATTATTAGTCGACATTATTCAGGTGGTTGCGTAAATATATCTGGTGGAAATTAACCAAAGTACAGCAGGAAGTCTTAAAGATATTCCACTCTTTTCTCAATGCAATAATTATTTAAGTTTTTTTTTTAAACTGAAACTCAAAACATAATGTTCCGGTATTTACCTATTATGTTATCTCGTAACGTTTTCTTTCTTCTAAGTTTGAAACTTCTACATTTTGATCACAATTTTTAATCACAAGTGTTTTGATGCAATAAAATAATATTAGCTGAATTTTGAACTGGGATTACAAAATGTATTTTAAAGCATATTTAAACAATTTGAAAAAAATAGAAATATATACAGATTTTTAAACATTCTTTCAAGAATATATCATATATTTTGTTTAATAAAGTCATGCTTTTTGTTAAATGATAGTATTTCTCATGCATTTTGATCACTATATAAACATAAAATGCATAAAAAGTAACGAAAATAATTAATAGCTTACAAGAAAGTCTTAAAATTATATAAATAAAAAAAATTATGAAATGACGGAAGCAATGTCATTTAAATTCAATAAAACTAAAAGAACTGATACAATTAAAAGATACTGAATTTCTGCATTTAAAAATTAAAGTTTTTAATAAATCTGTTTTTACTACACTGTCGTATTATTATGGTTATGAATGTAATAATAATTCTGCCAAATTTCGGTTAGTTTGCTGCTATTTGAGGTTACTGTCCCTTTCGTTACACGTCTTCGTTTTATGATTTTTGTCATACATACTAGCCTAAAAATGAAATATCCATCAACATATATTATACATTCCATAAATTTTAGATTTTTTAGTTATGTTTTAGAAAATAAGAATATATAATATATTTCTAAGTATATATTATAAAATATATATAATATTATATATATTTATATATCTATTATCTATATATATATATATATATATATATATATATATATATATATATATATATATTATATATATATATATATATATATATATATATATATATATTTAATATAAAATATATATAAAATATATATATATATATATATATATACATATATATATTTATATATACATATATATATTATATATATATATATATTTACATATATATATATACATATATATATATATATATATATATATATAAATATATATATATATTTATTTAGATATATTATATATTATATAATATTATATATATATATATATATATATATATATTATATATATATATATATTATATATTATATATAATATATATATATATATATATATATATATATATATATATATATATTATATATATATATATATATATATTTATATATATATATATATATATATATATATTATATAATATATATATATATATATATATATATATATATATATATATTATATATATATATTATATAAGGTTTATTTCTCTATTTCTTCTTTGTAATTACTCTCAAAAAATCCAGTAGGACTTGCATTGAACTATTTCAGCTCATGGGATCCCATTATGTCATTATTGAATTTGTACTACCGTAACAACTTTCTAGTAACACACTTCAAGTTTAACACTGAATTCCGAAAAAGAATGATGTCCTGGGATTGTAACAGTAAAGAGAAGTAGTTCAAACTTGCTTGTGGAAAAAAGCAAAGCTAGACAATCCTTTCATTTTCTCAGTGGAGATGATTCTAGTCTTTCATTCAGTATTTGTTGCGATTGAATAGAGTCAATGAATTGATTTGAAGCAGAAGAAATTGAAGATTTAGTAACGGTTTAACCGTTCTTTTTATAAAAGCTCAAGTATATTCTTTTTTTAAATGAAAAGTATATATATATATATATATATATATATATATATATATATATATATATATATATATATATATATATATATATATATATATATATATATATATATATATATATATATATATATATATATACATATATGTATAAATATGTACAGATATATATATATATAGATAGATAGATAGATAGATAGATAGATAGGTAGTGTATAATTGTTAGAATAATTTCACTGAGATAAGTGTGAATAATAGCAGTTATTAAATTTTTAAAAATATTTTACAAAATCTAGTAATTTCTTGTTGTTAATGAAATAGAAATAAAAGCCTACAAGACGATAACATTACTCACTTTTTAAAGTTATAGTATGTTGGAAGTACATTTGATTGTTTAAGACTTAAAATATAGTATACTTCATAATGAATTTAGAATAAAATAACATAATTTGGTAGCCTATGATCACTGATCCCAAAACATATTTGTAGAATTGTTAGTGGAAACTATTTTTTTCTCTAATTGCTTAGTTCAATATTCAGATTAATTTTCTTTTAAAAAACTAGAAATTTAGTTTTAGCGGGAAATTTATCGATCAATGTCATCAATAAAGTCGTCCTGAAATTATGAAGTAGTTCAGGAATATTAATATTTGTCTCCTTCAAAGTTTATATAGATAAATTAAGTTTATTTTACTCCATGTCTATTAAGTTTTCGTACTTAAATATAAAAACTACACTTAGTTGTTTTCCATTATAATACTTAATACATGTCATCAATCATAATGTTGTGATTGAAAAACACACTTTGAAATGCCAATCTTTGTAAAATTTACTTTTTTTTCTTATTTAAACAGGAAATTTATTGGATTTTATTTTTATTTTTTTATTTATTGCAAAAGATATTAAATTCTTCTTCTGTATTAATGTTTTTTCTTTAATAAAAGAAAAGTTTTTGTCAAAACAGAATGAAAAAAAAAAACTGTCGATATAGAAATTTTCGATATGGAAATTATTCCATCAGTAATTTTAGTATTCATGAACAAATTTTCTTGAATTAAATCAATCATCCTGTGATTTTTAATATTTTTAAATTTTTGAAAGCTCATATATTTGTTTTATATCTCAGGTAATTTAAACATATATTTTAAGGTTTTTTAGATAATTCTTCAAGCAACAGTGTAAGATCAAGTGACTAATTTTTCCATTAATGTGATTTTATATAAAGGAGTTGTTATCCATTTCCGTGTAGAAATTATTAAAATAATTAAATAATTGCTCCAAAACTATGCATCTAAAATAAAAGCAATCATAAATGAAATCTATTTAACAAAAAGTATTATTGAAGATATTTTCTCTGAAATATATTGGATTTTATTTTTATTTATTTATTTATTTGTTCATTGCAAAAGATCTTGAATTTTTCATCTATATTAATGTGTTTTTCTTTAATAAATTAAAAAATATTTTATCAAAACAGAACAGCAAAAACTGTCGATATGGAAATTATTCCACCAGTATTTTAGTAATAATGAACAAATTCTCTTGAATTATATCCATCATCCTGTGATTTTTAATATTTTTAAATTTTTGAAAGCTCATATATTTGTTTTATACCTCAGGTAATTTAAACATATATTTTAAGGGGTTTTTTTTACATAATGTTTCAAGCAACAGTGTAAGATCAAGTGACTAACATTTACATTATTGTGATATATATAAAGGAGTTGTTTTTCATATCCCGATGTAGACATTATTAAAAAAATTAAATAATGCCTCCAAAAATATGCATCAAAAATAATAGTAGTAAAATGTTTCAATGCATATTGAGATAAATACGAAAAACACGTTTAATATCAATCAGACATAAAATATATTTTTTAAAAGCACTCATAAATGAAATCTATTTAACAAAAAGTATTAATCAAGATATTTTCACTAAAATATTAAATTACAAAAATATAAATTTTTAGTTACGTATTGACGGTTCTACTACATTAAAAATATTCGAAAATTTTTTTCATGAATATATTTCTAAGAGGAAAAAAGTTTTAGGATTCTAATTTCCACGAAGATTTTTTCTACATACTTTCAGAGTGCTGATTCTAATATTTGAAAAAGTTACACTTACGCTGGACCAGCCACAGAATCTCTTCTTTCTGAAACCAGTTTCAAATTTATGCGACTGAATACATGATCAAGTAATATAACCACTCATAAATATTTAGCTCGTAACTTTCCCTTTCAAAATATCACTTACAGAACTTTATGCTTACTCTCTGATAAATATTGCAGTTTCAATTCGTGAGGTATGAGCTGAGCTAAATATAGCCTATAAAAGATCCTTTTTCAACGTATCTTGTAAAGTTGCACCTTAATGTATAGAAAACGTTTTAATATCTATACCGTACAGTCTCGAATGTCTTGCATTTTGATAAATATATTCCCATGTAATTTAATATTTTCCTCACCTGAAAGATATTAATGTTTTAATAGCCTAAAATTACTTTAATATATAAAATTATTTTGATATGCATTTTATATAGAACCACGTCTTATAACAAAAATTATTTTCAACTGTTTTTTTTTCTCTTTTGTGTGTCTATTATTAATCTTTTATTTAATATTTGATGAGGAATTTGTATTTAGATTATATTTTTTATATAAAGTACTGTTTAAATCCATGGTCTACGTTTAAATGTCTCATATTTCTTAATTTTGTGAATTGTAATAGTTTTATTTACTAAGAAGGTGGATACATTCATACAAATGTTTGTATTTTTATATAATTTATCATGTTGTACCTGGCATTTTTATAGAGTTATGTATCATTTAACTGTTACATTCATGGATGCATTGATTGCATCGATGCTTTATTTAACTGTTACATTCATCAATGAATTGATTGATCGATGCTTTATTTATTAGTTGCATTAATCGATTTGATATCACAATTTAATAATTTTCTTTCAACTGTAATTTAAATTTAAAATATTTAGGTTACTTTTCCTTTAATTCGTTTAAAGCAAATGGTTTTCTTAAATTTCTCTTTCAAATATTTCAAAAATATATTTTTATTTTCTGTATTTATAGTATGAGGAGTAATGTCAAACCATTTATTAATGAATAATTTGTTAAAATCTTACAATTCGAAGCCTCTACATTTAAATGAGGGAGTTGAATTGATAAAACAATAAAACTTCTTTTATAATACGCTCTTTAATTGAAAGGTATAAATCCAAAACATAGATGCAATTAGGAGACTTCGCTCATTGTTTTTTCAGTCACCGATATATTATATTTGTTTGAGAGCTAAAATCCTATCTTAATTGTTGCTATTTTGATATCAGAAGAAAATCAATTTTACGTTTAATTCCATTCTATTATATAAGTGCTTTGCAAATATCTATCTTCAGTTTTGCAATTTATTACAGCTTTTAAAGATATTAAATGAAAGTTTTAAAACTTCATTAAAGCAATTAAACCGATTTAAATTGTTGATATAATGAATACATTTGAAACGGTTATTAAAATTTAACACTATATTTAATACTATAATCTGAAATTAGTATATAAATATTATTTAAGGCTTCTTAATTATAATTTCGACATTCAGAATCAGATAATATATTTTGCCTTCATGCCTCGACGAATACTGATGGTTTAAGATATATTAAATAAGTCTTATAGATTGACAAAATAGGGAAAATGGTTCTGAATTTAATATATTCTTACGGTTTAAATAAATGATATCGATTATATTAAAGGCTATTATAGTATAAGGACTAACAATTTAGTTAGTTAAAAAAATTAGAAGAATTTTGAGTATGGAAGGGATTTAGAAATTGCACTTTGTAAAGATTTAGTAATATATGAATTTAAATATTCAAGAACTATAATAACCCTAAATATAAATTGAAAATATTCTTTATTAATTTTAAAATTATTTCAATAAAGCTTGAAAAGCTCATACAAATCTTAATAATCCTTGAAGGATAGCTGTAGTTATTTATTATATATAATAAAATTATATTTTTAGTAAATATTTTTTAAAATATTGACATACTAAATTTTTATAAAGAGAATTACTAACTGAATTCTCTAAATATTTGGGAAGGATTATAGAAAATTTGGGCTTCCAAACATTTCTAAATACTGTGTGGAAGATTTAAAGTAGGCATATGTTTTAAAAATATATATAAAAATTAGAATATTTATATCTGAATTTTATATATACTTTCAGTTTAAATAAATAGAAATTATGTTATTAATAGCTATCATCTTTTAATAACTAGCTCTTTTTAATTGAAAAACTGAGAATTTTACCTTTATGGAGGACTTAATAAAATACTGCTATAAAAGTAGATAGGTTTCAAAGAAATAAATAGAATAGGCAAAGAAATAAATAGAATATTTTATTATTAATCTAGGTATTTCAATACATTTTTTATTTAAACAACATATTACGAGAGTAATATTTGAGAAACAATTAAACAATTGAAAATAGCTAATTGAAAATATATTACTCTCACTTTAATAGTACATATATTTGAAAGGAAAAAATGTGTGCATGTATAATTAAAAATATAAAATAAGTTATTGTGCAAACAATTTGGAATTTGGCTTTGAGGATGATCTAAAAATACATAATTACGGATTGAAGTGAAAGCAGATTTCAGATATGTAAAATAGATAAGTAGAAACATATTACTCTTAACATTTTTGAGTGCATAAAAATGAAAAAAACGTCATATGCAGTTTAATTTGGATTTTACTTTTATTTTTGAATAAGCATTAATTGTTTTTTTAAACTGAAAGATTTCAAACAAGTAAATTAAAAATGATTTTTTTTACTCCTATATGTCATTAAATATAAATTTTGATATGAAGAACATGTAAATTCAATATGTAATTTCAATTATTTAAATGTTTATAGTTGAAATATAGTACAATGAACATTTAAACTGTGTATATTTTAGATAAGATTATTTGACATAATAATATTTTGCTATATACAACTGCTATATTTATTTTTAAGTCAGCTGGAAAATGCTTTGTAATATTACAATAGAGAACCTATATTAGAACCTCTCTATCCAAACGAAATTTAATATAAATTAATATGTTTTCGCATAAAAAACTTGGTTTTGTTATAATAGAAATACAGAA
>CM063502.1:87466655-87469155 GCA_032207245.1 Pardosa pseudoannulata
TTCAAAAATCTTTAATCCATTCATTGGCACATTAGATTTTTTTGCTTCTAATAAGTAGTGACTTTTTAAAATAAAATAATAAAATAAATGTTAAAGAATACTCATAGAAGATTATTACTGAATAAAAATAAATGTTTATAGTTAACTGCACCTTTGTACTGAAGTGATTATCTTATAACTGTGAGAGCAATTAAAACATTCACATTTTATAACGCGAAATGCATTTTAGAATAAAATACTACACTTGTAATTATACGCCTGTAAGCTTGAAAGTTACTTTACTTTGATTTCATTAGTTTTTACTCATTCAAAATATTTTAAAATAATAATTATTTCGTAAAATGCTTCAATAATAACAGATGGTGAAGTATAAAAAATATTTTTAAATCGCCCAATATTTTACAGTTTTACTGAAGCTTATTGTATATGTTCCTGTTGCTTCATTTTTGAACTTGTCTCTATTATTTTGGTCATAATCGTCAGTTTGATTGTATTTTTGTGTCACTACTTCGGTAACGACCAAGTAAAGAATTTCTTCGGTTGACAAAAACATATGTGGTGTAAATGTCAACAGCTGCCACATATCATCACCAATCTAATTCCAAGAATTGTATTTTTTTCAAGTGTAACGCTTAGTTTGATTTTTTATAGTAGAGGAAATATATACCTAAACAAATCTTAACAGTTTTGAATGGCGTATTTTAAAGATTTGTTGAACGCGGAGATAAAATTTATGATATTTGTTTAATCATTACAACATTCTTTATATAATTGTCATAAATACAATATATTTCAATTATTTTCACTGGTATATAGTACATTTCGAACCTTAAAACCGCCATTGCTACAGCTTTTTTGATCCTAAAATGAAAATTTCCCTTTTGTTAACAATGCTCTATCATTGAAAATTTCGAATTTAAGACCACCATTTTAAAGTAACATAGAAAATGTACACCAAATGAAAAAAAAATTAATTTTACTTACCCCTAAGTTAACATTTAAATTTTCATATACTATTTTCATATCAAATTGAACAAAAATATATAATTTTTTAATCCTATAGTTTTAAATGTATCTAGTATTTACAAATTTAAAAAGAACTAATAGTTGTTAAGAAATTTTGAATTAAATAAATTAGACTTCTTCATGTTACAGAATAAATATATTATGAGTATTGTTATAAATACAAAATAAGCATATTATTAGTATTTGCATATAATAAAATTATGTTATTATACATACTTACATATCTGAGGTTCACAGCATAAAAAGATAATAAGCTTCTCTTTAGTATGAAATGATAGTTACTAATTACACAGTTTCAAACGTTTTTTATTGAGTGACCGGATGTAATCTTATTTTTCAATTAATGAATGCATTTATGTTTATTTATGCTATATCTTTTTTACAACAAAACTAATTAGTTATGTTATCACTAATATTTTTATAAAGCACTTTATAAAGGATGAAACAAAATTCATTCTAAAGAGAGCACATTATTTTTCATATTCAACCAAATATACGGTATTATACTGAAGACTTATCAGTATGAATGATACTATGATCCCTTAATCATCCATAATGAACATAATTGCATTGCTCGTTTGCACTTACACTTTTATGCTCAACATAAAATGAATTCAAAAGTTCTGAAAAGTACAACATTCATTGAATTACTGCATACTAGAAAACCAAAATATAGTAGAAAAGAAAGGAAACGGACATCATCCTTCAACAAATATTCCTACCTTTTATATTACAAAGACGGGACAATGAGAAAACGGAGACATAATGCTGCAATTATAGAAAGAGCTCAGATCTGCAGTACCTTTACTAACAGACATTCAAAGTTTATTATAAAATATTTCAACTTTAATTTAATATTTAGTGGGATAGGAAGTAAAAGACACCTATACACAGGATTAATTTGCATTCCCGCATCTGAGAATGATTGTTGGCTTTAACTAACAAAAATTTATATTTCACTGCGATTCTATTTAGATTAAAATTAACTAGTTAAAACTTTGCAATGTTAGAGTTGAGATTTATAATCAATTAAACAGTCTTAGATGTTTAACAATACATTAAATGCTTTAAACAATATTTGATCTACTGTACTCTAATCTAATTATTGCCCCAACCATCAAAAATATTATATTATATTCTACATAATATTAATATATTTCCTTTGAATACTTCAAAATTCAAATTAATACTTTTTGTAACCATCAATTGCAAAAGAAGTTTCAAAGGAAATACCCTTTTGTTTGAACTACTGGGGTTCAAATTAACGAAAGACTGCATTTATTTAATTCAAAAAACCTGAATAATCTTTAACGAACATGCAACTGTACAATGCATTTTTAATGTATGTATATATGTTCGAAATCCCTTTTGTTCTAAAGAAATATCATAGCCTATTATCATAATTAAATTACTGATGAAGAAAATACACGGCATGTTACTCTCTAACGAATAATGATTGTTTTTAATATTTTAA
>CM063502.1:87476655-87484155 GCA_032207245.1 Pardosa pseudoannulata
AAGGCTCTTATCAGACATGTTATTGTTGTTAGGCGATAAAGTTTTTGTTTTTGGGTTATTGTTTGTTATAGTTGCAATATAAGAGTTGGTCGTTTATCCTTAGGCGTAATTGCAATAGAGTATTATATTATAAGCAATAAATAATTAACTGTTGGTGCTTAAAAAATCTAAAATTTAACCTAATGGCAAAAAGGGAAATTGATACTAATAACGGTGCCAAAGGAAAGTGTCCTGATTACACCTTAGAAACTGATATTATACATTATTCCCTTATAGGTTATTCACGAAATATATTCTACATAGAAAATATTTAACCGACTGAAAATTTTTAGATTTGTTATATAACCAAAAACATAGAAATAATATTATGTGAAATAAAAACATTAATAATTTTTTAATAAAAATGTAATGAAATATAATTATCAAATTTTGTGGTTTTATTAAATAGTAAATGGAGTACTATTAATGTCCACAGGTTTGCTCAAAATTTAACCCGTAATGAAACTGCTTCTGGTCACTACGCATGAGAAAAGCTTTCATCGAAAGTGGCACTCACAATTCTCGCTAATTCATAAGGGGTTAATGGTTAACTGTTTGATACCAAGGATAGGTATGTGATAAGGCAGATAATAAAAGGTTTAGTGGTCCCGGGAATCGGCGAAGAACGCTTGGAATAATAGAGCTGTTGAACTCGTGTAGGAAGTAAGCAACCATTATCTGAGGTTGAGCACCAAAAGAGTGTCAGCCATGTTGAATAGGATTGAAACAGAAATAAATAAACAATGTTTAAAAGTGAAGTGTGTCCATTGCGGTAACCAGCCACGAACTATATATATATATATATATATATATATATATATATATATATATATATATATATATATATATATATATATATATATTATATATATATATATATATATATATATATATATATATATATATAATATATATATATATATATATATATATTATATATATATATATATATATATATATATATATATATATATATATATATATATATATATATATATATATATATATATATATATATATATATATATATATATGTGTATATATATATATATATATATATATATATATATATATATATATATTAATATATATATATATATATATATATAATATATATATATATATATATATATATGTATATATATATATATATATATATATATATATATATATATATATATATATATATATATATATATACATATATATATGTATATATATATGTATATATATATATATATATATGTATATATATATGTATATATATATATATATATATATATATATATATATATATGTATATATATATATATATATTATATATATATATATATATATATATATATATATATATATATATGTATATATATATATATATATATATATATATATATATATATATATATATATATATATATATATATATACATATATATATATATATATATATATATATATATATATATATATATATATATATATATATATATATATATATATATATATATATATTTATATATATGCTATTGTAAAATTATTATTCTAAAATCTACCACTGAAAGTCAACATTAAATAACATAATTTAACTAGGATTATCAATAATGTATTATTCAGCATTATAAAGACATTTTCTAAAACACTGATGATATATCTAGGAATAATTAAATTATATTACATTTATTTAATATGACTGCGCTCAACTATACTCGCTATCTATACATCTCTCTCTGTCTCTGTCTATATATATATATATATATATATATATATATATATATATATATATATATATATATATATATACATATCGCTATATCTAGCTATCTATAAAATAATGCTCATATAAAATAACGGCATTAAATTCTTTATTATACATTCGAGTATTTGTATGATTTTTCGTTGCTTGACGTAAAACCTTTATTTACTAAATTTTAAGTAGGAAATTATTTACAGAAAAATAAGTTTCTTTATGTGAAGAAACATAAGTTTTAAAAAATGTCATTCAGTCAGAATTACTAAACAACGACAGAAAAAAACACTTGTTTCCTTTCATAAAAACTACACGATGTATCTTTTTCTGTTAATTAGATGAAAAACTACCTTAAATTTATATCAAACTGATAGACTCTTTTTTGATATAAATGATGAGTGTAACATTAGAGACAGACGTGTTTTCTATTTTGAAAAAAAAAGAGTATTTTAAAAATCTCGAAAAATTCTGGAAAAAAAATTAATTAGATTTTTAATTAATTAAGCTATCCAGATGTTTTCAACATTTCCGTAATTAAACACAGTGATGAAAGAAAATCCAACTCTTTTAAAGAGTGTCAAAAAACTGTAGGGAATGCATATGCTATTGCAACTTTATTGCGATTTGTCAATAATTTAATTAGTTGGTCTGGATTACTAAAATACGCAAACTTAACCAATCGTAAGTCATATGTTGTAACTCGGATAGTTTATAGATTGTTATTTTCAAACGGACTAAAAAATAGTTTTATCAAGGACTTTTACTCATTTACTTTTTTAAGGATTAAATTAATTACAAAAATTAACTTCTATTACTTTCGAAAAAAAAACATAAAATCACTTTCTAAATTACCACATGTATTTTTATAATCCATAAAAATGTAAGCAGATTTAATGTGTAGTAGAAATTTTGGCATTTAATAGCAGTAAAAGTTCTATATAAATAATTTCTTTTGGAAATAACGAATTTTAAAACTACTGCAGATTTAATATTTTTTTACATTAAATGTAACCTAAACTATACAGATGCACAACTAAAGTTAAAAACTTATTTTATATATTCTTTAGGAATTATAGGGAACAGGAAAAAATTATTTGAATTACTTGTAACGTTGGAGGTCAAATTCATTCTGCCACGCAACACCCGCAGAATGTGCGGGAATTGGTGAGAGTTTAGTACCAGTTGGTGAGCTTTTAGTACCAGATACCGAAGACAACCTATCAGTAACTTGTGGAATCCATGCCATTTCGGGTTATGATGGTTTTGAGAGCTAAAACTCGTCCTACATTTTATGAATAGGCTGATCATAATGTAATAACAGTTCGGAGCATATGCATGTCAGATTTTTTTAAACATATATATTAGGAGGACATATAATCTACATTTGAAAATTTAAGTATAGATTCAGCACAGAGTAAGAACTTCTGACCTTTAAGGAATTAGTTTTTTACAAGTTCTACTGACTTTATACTGACTTTATAATACTGACTTTAAAAAATCATTTAACTTTTTCAATGTAAATAGTATGTATTTAAAAATAAAGTCAAAACCATACACGAAGTGAAATATAAAATCTCTTACTTTCAAGATACATTTGAAATGCTTTTATAAGATACTAAATTTTTAGATTCAATGAAAGTTGAATAAATATTTTGTACTGTAAACTTAAACTTTCAAATTATTCGATATTTTAAATTTGAAACTTAAATTAGAAACTGTCAAGATATTGAGAATTAAATAAAAAGCTATCCTTTTTAATGCAATCTTTTCAAAATATATAGATCCGCATGATACTATTGAGTTTTACAGAATAAAATGAAAGATTCCATATGATACAAAAAATTAGATTCTTATTTACACATTTCAGAAGTTAATTTGGAGGTAAGCAGATTTATATCGCATTAACTTTGTGCATATATATTGTGCTTTTAATATTCCCTCATATATAATCAAAAAAATAAATCAAAATTATAATAAATTAAAAACAAGCTATTGAAAGTCCATTTACGTGTTTTATAAAATAAATTAAATTGATCGTTCTCTATCATAAATAACTAGAAATGATTTGTAACTTTTGTAAAGCATCTATCGGACTATTACCAATGTTTGAGTGATATTTTTGGAAACACATCCCATAAAACAAGATATAAAGATTTTTTAAAAGATAGTACATTTTTTATGACACTTCTTATAATCCGCCTAAAATTTATGTCAACCGTTCAAAAAATTTACAGAAATGATGAACACATAGAAGAGAACTGTAAGAAGTCAAATAATGTTTTGAAAAATTGCATTGACGACGAGGTATAAAGAAGTCAAGGAATTATTCTGTTATTGCGCTATAGTAAAATGCATTCGTACGTTTATTACATAATTTTGTTGTAATTTCTACATGGCATATTATGAAAATTTAAAAAGATATTACTATTATATTTACCAGCATTTCCGTCGCTTTCTAGGAGTTATTTCTCTAATTTCCAGAATAAAAGTTAGAAATCCACTAAAAATGTAATTTCTAATCTTGAAGCAGGAATATTGGTGACCAGAAGATTTCGTTCTTCAGTATAATGTAAAAATAATTAAACATGTTTGAAAAACATATGTTTCAATTACATATTAAATAACGTTTCTGAAAGATCCTTTCTTATCCGCAGCAAATCTTGGTTAATATTATCTAACTAAATAATCATAATCCACTTACGTTAAGAAATTATTTTCTTGTTTTGTTTATATATGTTTAGTTTAACCCATATTGGACCGCTGTCCTATAAACAGGACAGCAAATAGAATTCCATTTAATAATAAATTTATAAACTCTTTCTGAGTGGATTTTATTTTAAGGCCTTTAACATAGACACACTTTATCACAGTAACAAAAAAAAACTGAGAAATCAAAATATATTGTATTGGAAAATATATTTTTAGCAACCCTTTAAAAATTGTCATTTTTTAATCTTTGATTTTATATCCATTATTATTTTTTTAAACATAGTGGAGGTTACTTGTAGTTTTACAGACATTGGCACTACATTAGTGAGTAACGCTAGGTCCAGAAAACGGTATTATGACACCAAATACTTTATCCATTTTAACGATGATTCTTCAAATGATCCGCAAGGTTGTAAAATTTGAACTTTTTATGACAAAATCAGCATAACCTTGAAGCAATTTGGTCTATTTTCTGAAAATCTCACCATCCATGAAAGAGTGGTAAAATATTTTGGAAGGCACATTTGCAAGATGTTCATGAAAAATAAACCTGTAAAATTTGGATAAAAATTTTGGGTATTAGCATCCTACAACGGATATCCTTTTTCTATTACCCCTTACCAAAAAGGCCAATTTCAAGAACTGTAAAAAAAAGCAACAACAGTGTGCTTAAAATGTAATATTGAACTTTTCTTTAAATGTTTTCCCAAATTTCACCTATGAATCAGCCTAATGCCATGTAAGTGGTACTTGTCAAATTTTAGTAGTGTATTGGACCGTTGGCCTAATTATAGTACAGCTAATTACTTAAAAAATAAAATTTATTTTTAAATGTTTTATTCTATATGCTTAGATACACCATATTAATGTTGTGGTTAAAGTTTTAAAATTTTTCAGAAGTATTTAGTTGGTGTGGTACAATATGGGTTAACATTATAAAGACAGCGTTTAACAATATCTTCGTCTTGCTGTATACATTATTAAGACTAACAAATTCCCGAAATGCTCTATTAATTTTTTTAATCTACCAGGAGCATATAAAATAGTCTTGAAAAATTTTAACTACATTTCCTGATGTATAATAATTTACATATTAGTAATAAATTTCAGATATTCCATTCCAATTTCATACTTATTCTAACATTTTAAATTAATTTTTCTTTTAAAATATTTATTATCTCTTTAAATTAAGTAGTTGATAATTTTAAGCTAAATGAAATCATTAAGTTTCTTTCGAGATTTATTTTAAGAGAAAGAAATCTAAATTACTAAAAGCAAAATTATTTTATGAAGATAAATTTCATCTTATTGTACAATAATTGTCTAAAAGAATTGTTTTTGTTATTTGACTTCATGAACTTTAAAGATAAGTTTAAATCTTAATTATAAACAACCAGATATGCTTAACATAAATAAAAATTTACTCTCCTGTGCTTCTTTAATTTGTGTATTTATAGCATCTGTGTTTCCTTTCAAAACATGTTTTGTTCTTCCAGTCATTATTTTTTAATATTTAAATTAATGCGTGATTGTTCTATGTATTTCTCTTAAATTTAAAAGCATTCCTTTATGAACATGGTCACAGATAATAGCATTGATTAAGTTTATTATTTCAAAAGATTATTTAACAATTGATACTTATGGAGAATTCAAAGTTCTTTTATTTTAATCTATAAACTTATTCAATAATTCATTTTGGAACTAGTTGAAAAATGCAAGGCAATCTAATAATTATTCCATTCACTTATTTGACTAATGCGTCGAGTTTTTCTCAAGGTTCTTGTCATTCATACAATAACTGGTCAGACTAGAAAATTGGCTGCTTATTTTATGAATGATTTAGTGGGTGGTAAAAATAGTATCTATTCATCTATCATTTATTTCTAGCTGCTATTGTTATTTATATTTGTCTCAGTTTTAAATGATTATTCAACTTTTTAATTACCACTTATAACAGAACACTTCAGTTCATTTAGTTAATTCTTCTTCAGAGTTATGAAATTTGTCTAAATATGATATATCAGTTGAAATATCAATTGCAAAAGATGCCACTGTTAAACATTTAAAACAACTACTTGAACATTACTTTATTCATATTTTTAAAAAGCTTTGAATAGTATTCCTTTTACTTTATGGCCTTAAAGTTATATGGAAAAAATTCTTTTATTTTGCATTTAATAAATCTGAAAAACTTCCGCGCAGAATGACTTGATAATTCACATATTAATGTCTTAATACTTGAATAGTTAAAAAAGTATTTCAAGCTTATATATTAAGATATTCATGCATATATAAATAGTAAAATAATAATGGTTTAATATATACCAGAAAATTAGTAATAATTACAATTAATTTTTAAATCATTCATTTAATATAGAGTACCAAATGCTGAAAAGTTTTACCAATACAATATTAAGTATTTTTGTAATAATAATATGTTTTATCAAACATTCTGTGACTTCAAAACTACATTAAAGTAACTATCCTAGATTTTACCTGCTTACCTACACACATGGGCACAACAATATCAATATCAAAATAGTCAAATAATAGGATAAATTGAGATTTTTAAGGTAAAAAAGTTATTTTTGTTTTCAATTTTTTGGATATTTCAAAATTATATTATTTAATCGATAATCTTATTTCTTGAATTGTGTTTAGAACAGTTTCAAAGACTAAGGAGTTCTAATAATTCATGTAAAAATAAGTAAGTAATTTTTCTATTTAAAAGTAATTGTTCTATTTACTTTTATGACTAATGTATCTAATGATCCTTAGGTTTTTCTTATTTACACAATAATATATCTAACTGACTTATTCGTCTGACTTTTTCTATTACCTATTGTACAGAAATTATTTAGCGAGTTGCAAGAAAATTTAACATTCATTAATTATATATATCTTGCTGCTTTGTTTATTTTGAATTTGTTAAAATAAGAATTTTCAATTTAAAATAAGAGATCAGAGAAATATATCTAATTGACTTATCTATCTGACTTCTTGTA
>CM063502.1:87489155-87556655 GCA_032207245.1 Pardosa pseudoannulata
CACACACACACACACATATATATATATATATATATATATATAGTATTAGAATTGTTAGAATTATTGACATTAAATTTAATAATTATTAGTAAGTTTAACCTCTACTGTTTTTACTTGCCTACGCTTGCTGAGCAAAGATAATCGTAAGTGTCTATCTTACTGAAGATGCCACAGTCAGTCCATTCCTTAAATCCATAAATATAAGCAAATAATTCCAACGTGGAACTTAAACTTTTATTTCAGATCTTTCAAAACGACATGTTTCTCAGTCAAAAGCGGAGAAAGGAATGATATAATGAAACAAGTGTGGATTACAGGGTTGGCCCCACAGCGGGACGCTGAGACGAATCCCTTCCCAGAGAAAGAAGCAAGCGACATGAACAATGAGACACGAAAAGTTAACCATTCGCCGGGACACCTGGAAAATGAGGCGAGCGGGCAGAAAATGTGTATTTATATCAGAGTTAGGTATCAGAGACGGTTTAAAGAATTGGACACTCCTTAGATAGGATATTGGGGTTGGGAAAATATATTAAAAGGAACTGAGAAAAGGAAAAGGAGAATTTTTAAGAGATATTTTAAGTGGAATAATTTTGATATATTACATATATATGTGTGGGGGTGTGTAAGTTTTGGAGGGTTGTGGCGTGAGATATAAAAAGATGTAAATCACTTTTTTTGAAAAATTGTCACTTTTACACTTCTCAAATTTAAAGAGTTTAACACGTTTATTTTTAAGTGACTGGTCTTAATTATAGCCACTTACAGAACTTGTTTAGGGTAATTTCAATTACATTACTATGACACCTGATAATGTCTTAGTTGCCAGGGCACCAAGTTCTTAATTAACCTTCAATATATTCGCACATGAAGACTTCGGCAATATTTTTGATACGATGGTCGCTAGAATGTTTAAAGTTCCAAGAGTTTGAAACTTAAGAATTGTGTAAAAAGAACAAAAATATGCATTTCATTTGACTTGTGGACAAAAAGAAAATTTATGTTTTCACATATTTAAAAGGCACTCGTGATTATTGTTAATACAAAACATTGTAAATTAGCAAGAATTATAAATAATATTTATACATGAACTAATTCATTTGGTTGTGAAAAGGAACAATATATGTTTATTTTATTATTTGCTTAGTATTTTCTCTATCATTATTCCAAAACTAGTAGCAAAGTTTCCACACAACTTTTCTGTAAGAATATGTCTTTTAAAAATTTCTTTAGAAACTGGTACGTGAAGGAGATTTCAATAAATATCATATTTTCCTGAAGATACAAACACATTTAAATGACTAGAAATATGCAATACATATTGCAATATACACTGCTCATTCTATAGTTTTTTTACACTGTAATACAAGAACTGCGGCAGTTTCGATATACGTAAAACTACGGGCTTAGTCAAATTGAACTTGATTAATATTGACATGTGTTGTTATACATAATAGGCTCTGAATATATGGAAATGATATTTATTCATTTTCTGGTGTTAGATTCTTATAACATATGAAAAAATAATAATATATTACAATATTAGAAAATTTAAAATAGTTACAAAATATATGAACGACATTAATTGAAATATTTAGTTTCTTATCAGTCTAGATTTCTTATGCATTTCATGTTCAGTTTCGGCATTTTCTTTTTATATTTTTTATACATTCTGAATACCTGTATTTTACAGCCAAAACAATATAAATGTTTAATAACAATGATTATATATATATATATATATATATATATATATATATATATATATATATATATATATATATATCCACAGTTTTATTTCCACACTTGGAAGCTTGGTGTTGAAACCTTTTGCTTATCTGCACAGATTCTTCAGCAGTATCAACTTTTGTTTTTGTTTGGGACTGGTATTTTTGTTTGGGAATATTATACGCAGAACGAAACTCTTCAACGAGTTGAAGACATTCTCCCCTAAATTATATTTCAGTAACTTCTCTGAATAAAATCCACGAATTAATCCCAGAAAGATATAAAATATTCTACAATACATGAACTAGCCATCCCCTTGATTATGTCTTCACAGATTATTTCTGAACCCTTTGGCGTCAACGTCAACAACAATTTTTTTTTAAAATATAAAATGATAGGAAGCAGTTTTATGTGTTTATTGCCAATATCGGGGAACGGATGAAAGAGGCTTCATGAAACTTATTTACTGTTTTTTCCTTGATAAATTGTCAGAGGTATACTATTATGATTGAATAACAATGTATCGTAACAACACCTTTACTTTTTTCATAAATATAGGTAATTCTTTCAGCTTCTGTTTCATTCTCTTCAGTTGGACCAGCTTACTTTGTTTTTAACATTTGAAAACAGATTCATTGTTGTGAAAAAAATTATCTTTATTAATACTCCTTGTGTTTTTTCGAAAGGATATATCAAACGCAAATTGAAGTATTCGGAGAAAATAAAGTTTTTAGGGCGTTATCAATATTTACCCTGATATAGAAAATCATTCAGCATGCATTTATATTTTTAAATCATAGATATTTAATATGAACTCGTTAGACTTTCAAATTGGCAAACGTGTCACTGCACCACGAGCAGACTTTAGATTCCATTTGATAATCCAAAACCACAAGCAGCGGAGAGTGGTGCACTTCGATTACGCTAACCAGAGGCATTTTCTTCCTTACAAAGTCATAACGGGATGCCTCTCGTAGATGAAGAATAATTATTTACTGCTCAAAATAAAGTATTTTATCAAAATGTTGCAAAAGGGTAGTTTTCTTTTCAACACTGTCTGCTGTCACTGCAATAAAATTCTCAGCTACCCTGCTGCTATTAGTAACAACAATGATTTCCCCTTTCACCTTGTATGTCAACCATTTGACCTTGAGGTATTATTCTGATCACATGCGGGCAATGATAAGAATATATAATAGTACTTCCGATTTCAGGAAATGTTGAATTGTAAAATTCATGCTTGTTATAATAATGGGGTTAAAATATCCATTTCACGGTGTTAGGTATTAAAAACAAAAAAAATAAGCATTTCATATCATATTTTCATAACTTGTTATTGGTATAAAATTATTATAATCAAAGTTTTTTTTTTCAATTATATTAGTAACTTTCCTATAAAAATCGGGGAGGAAAAAAAAAAATAAAAAAAAAAAAAAAAAAAATTAAAAAAAAAAATAAAAAAATCATAAAAAAATAAAAAATAATACAAAAAAAAATAAAAAATAAATAAATTTAAAATAAAAAAAAAAAAAAAATAAAAAAAATAATAAAAAAAAAAAACAAAATCTATTTATGGGTAAAATGACCCAATCTGCTGATGTAGTGTTAAGAAGAAGTTTCCTAATTTTCTCAGTTTTTATTGTGTTAAATATTTATTTTATATTACTCACATTAGGAGTACTATAGTTGATGCCATAAAGGATTTCATGCCAACAACGCATAAGGAATATTTATATTTGACAAATTCATTCGCCTTGCATATATAACAATTTTCGATTGGCTTCTAACTTATCGGAATCTAAGCCATCTATTGATTGATAAGTAACTTCCGAAATCAATAGACTTGAACACTCACCGGTGGTCGAATGGTCATAATGTTCAATAAATTTCTAAATTGATGCGTTCTATAACTTTAGAACTATGAAACACGTTTTGCATGAAATAGAATATGGATCTGTCAACTGGTTAATCGTTTTATTTAATGTATAATTTTATTCATGTTTTAACACTGATTAATTGGCACTCTTAAATACTATACTTCATAATTGAGTAGAATTTAACTATACATTTTTAAGAGGGAGAAGGATAGATACTAATTATGTTGTAGAATAATCATAATATGTCTATCTATAAAGATCTACATATTATATATGTCTATATATAATATGTAGATCTTTATTTCAAAATTTCACATGCAAAACACTATTTCATGCCATATTTCTAATTTTGCATACATAAAGTTATATATTATTGATTTTAGTCAGTTTTAGGGTAATTCTGAAATTTTTAGATCTACCTGAATGAACATGATAAGCGTAAGTTGAATCGTACTAACATGCATTCCGTTACATAGGATAAAACGAAAAGCCAAACATATAACAATAAAACTATTTTTCCAGGAGGGAAATATAATTAAAAATTAAATTTCAATTTTGTTGAAGAGTTTGAATTGTTAATTGGATAAACTAATCATTATACTAAAAATAATAAACTTTTAGTTTTGAATATTAACATGTCAAAATCTCTTAAAGGAAATAAATAATTTTATATAATTTATTTATAAATAGTACTATTTTATAAAGGTATTCAACTTTTTCACATATGAAATGTAAATGATTCTAAGCGAGCCTTTTGTGCAGTTTTTATATTTTTCAAGTGTTAAAAGTTTGATTTACCTTTCATGGTAAGACTCTAATTTCATTAATTACGAATCGCTTAAACTACATGAAAGAGCTTTCAGTGTTAATTGTAATAAAAGCTTGGTAGTATTTTTAAACAAAAATTTTCCGACTAGCTTTGCATTGTATCCATTTTCCGAATAACAATTTATTATGTTTTTTATAAATATTATCTAAGCTAAAAATTAGAGAAATGATCATATATTTCAACAAGTTTCATAAAGCTTCGGTGATATTATTCGGTGATTAATGACCCATGATGATTATCAATCTTTCTCGCAAAATTGTGAGTAATTTCGATTAATTTATATTGGATTGCTGACTTATCCTATGTTGAAATTGCAATAAATGCATTATCTCTAACTTTCCTTTCAATGAAGAAAACTTTTTCTCTACAAGATCTTTGCATTTAGCTATTGATTAATAATACTGAGTTCATACCACTTTAACCAGCCTATTCATCTTCTCTTTTGAGGAGCGGCATTTGAAGCATATTTGTTTATTAATAGATTTTAAAGTGGTCTAATGATTTGAAATAAATAATAAATAATTGTAAATGCAAAGTAATTTACTAAATTATAACATGCAATCGAATTTTTAAATTTGTACATTCAAAAAACTATACAAAAATATATTTCCTTACCTTATCCTATAAGTGTGTTAAGAGATATCAAAACTACGTTTCCAAGGTAATTTGTCTAGCACATGAAAGCTAAAGTATAAAATTAGTAACTATAATGAAATCGTAGCAATATTGCAGCTATGGTCTTATATCTATGAGCTATTGACTAATTTTTAAAATGGTTTTAATTTGTTTGATTTGAATCGAGATGATTTTTCTGTTTTGCACCACAAGGGCTGATCATACAGGGACCTTCTGCTTAATGCCGATTCCTAATGGGCACAAACATTCAAATTTAAACCCAGGAACTCCAGTGCCAACGAACAGTGTTCTACCTTTTGGCTATAATTCATTTTTTTTTAAATTATTTGGAACTTAGATGATTTTTGATTCAAAATAAATTGATTTAATTTTAATTTTCAAACATCTTTCTACTTACATATTGTTTTTATACAGTCTCTGAAGCAAATAAACTATTACTCCATGAATTTCCTACGATTTTTCATAATTTCCCCCTAATTTCTGCTAAAATTAAGAATATAACTTTTTAATTAGAAGTGCGAATATTCTGTAGTTTATGGAAATACTCGAAAATATACGAAAAATATGTGATATTTAGACTTTTTAGAATTCTTTTTTAGAAGTTTTAAGGTCGATATTTTATAAATTATATGGAACTTAATTACTGTCCACTATTTTGAGACACAAAGAAAAGTAGACAAATATTTCCTAACATATAGGTATTAAATTCTTAATAGAATCTTTTTGAAATTCCTGCTTTAAATCCTCAGTTTTTCACTACCTTTAATGTTATCCTATGTATAATCAGGTAGAATCACTAGAATATTCAAAATCTTCTTTGGATTATTGTTTCCCTCTTTGTAACATTTTTCTTCTCTTATGCAGTAACAAATTGATTTTTCGTCATAACAAATTAGATTGATTTCTTTTTATGAAATGTCAGAAAAAATTCCATGCAGAGCATGCTAAATCCTTTTCATATTCTATAAAACGATTCTTGTACTCAGATAAAGTCTAGATAAAATGCACTGAATAATATTAAAAAGAACTACGACTTAAATCATTATTTATCACTTAGTTTACATTCGATACACATGTGTTTAATGGTATTTCGATAGATTAGTTCGGGAATTTTCTACGAAGGTAAGTTCATATTTTGAAAAATTTGAGAAATTAAGTACAATAAAGAAATGCATTCTGTTATTTTAAAGATTTCTATCAATGCTTTCATATTTTCATAATTATTTATACAATATATTTATAATGATTTAAATTTTGAATATTATAACTTTTATAATACTTTTTTTATTAAAAAATATATTTCTCTTTAAAAATGAAAAACACATAATTTTGGTTATAAGGGGACAGTGGGAGCTACAAGCTCTCTTTATAAATTATTAAGTAAGAAATGTGTACACATATACATAGCACTAGAACTATAGACTTTAACATTAGAAGTATAGACACAATTTCTTAGATGACTAGTTCTAGAGCATGCAGCAAAATTTCCTGAAATTTAGAAAATTATTCTCGAAAAAGATCAGAAATATTATACTAAAATTTGAAATGATTATATAAAATAGTCAATGAGATATTATACACAAAATTGAGAAATTGTATAATTGCATATATGAAATAGATTTTTTCCAGATCATAATAAATTGTACTTGTAGAGTGAAAAAGAAAATTGGAATAACTGAACTACCCATATATTTTCTATTACTTTTAATTATTTCTAAACTTGGAAGAAAAGAATTATCAAGGAATTTAAAGACAGTCCCCTAAAATTAACCACATCATCTTAAAATTTGGCATTTTATAAATTCTTTATCATATATATGCAAATAAATCTGAAGATCATTGCATGTAATTGCAGTTGGTTAAGATTCGGGTTTGCGCTATGTAAATTTATAATGAATAATACAATTCACGAAATTAGGAGAAATATTGACATAACCATGCTAAAACTTAGTATTATATTAAAATAAATATAATATACTTAGAATTTGCTTTTACTTTCTAGTAATTTACATTTCAAGATATTTTTTTAAAAATATGTAATGAACCCCAGCACATTTTTAAAATTATATAAGGGGGATAAATATTTCTGTAAATTGAATTATAATTTGTATAAACTTAAGATTTATATTTAGGTAAAATATTATAAAAATATATAATTCACGTCAAAATATTCATTTAATTTACTACTGGCAATATGAAGACATTCCAGTTATATAGATACATAAATATTATTACTTTCAAAATGTCATACATGTGTTAGAAAATATAAAAACACAAAATATTATTATCATACATGAATGTTTGCTGTGTGCAGAATAACAAATCATAGTTTATAATAAAATTGTATTTAATATACCATAAACAATTACTGTATCTGTTTAATTTGATATTAAGACTTTTTAATTCAAATGCTACAATATTAATACTAAATTAAATTTAAGGATCTAACTATTGCTATTATTGGATAAGATTGTTCATATATTACTTTCGAAGGACAAAGTGATTGTTTAACAAGTATAGAATAACTGTCAAACATGTTATGTATTCCACCTGTTTCCTGTTCATTTTATAGAATAGCTTTGGAAGTTCTTTATTGGTATATAATTTAGGTAAAACTTAAAGCAATTACATTTCTGAGATGAATGCCTCCATATAAATAGTCCGAATGTTACTGAGTCAATACTTAGTTACAATAGAAACGCTGGAAAATTGCGATGATATTAGTATCTGAATTCCAACTATGGACCTAAAATTGATTGTGTAATATTGGTTTACAATATGAGAGGAATATTGAAATTCTGTCAAATATTATTAGTTGGCTCGAAAACACATGTTGCAAAGGAGAATTTAATGCGAAGCTAGTCAATTCATACTACTGTTGTTTACATTAAAAGCATATGATAATTATCACTGTGTTTTCGAAAGAATAAAATATTTTAACAACATGTGTCCAATTAAAAAAATATATAAACTTATTTAAAATTTCACATTCATAATATTTTCCATATATACAACACTTAAACTCATATGGATAAACATTATAATAAAACGTGAAACATATTTTGGATGGAGACTAGTCTTATAAAATTCTTTGATCCCAAACACCGATTTATAAATGCTACTCCTAATAGTCACTTTCTAATCCTAAATCTCAGAACTTTGATTTGTAATTCTCCTACAAATTTAAAATACAAATTTGCAACAGAAAAAGTAGTCTTTAAATCTTTAAAAGCCACAGGAATATTATATTAGCTATTTTAGAAGTATCCAATATATATATATATATATATATATAAATATAAATATATTTTATATATATTAATATATATTATATATATTATATATATATATATATAATATATATATATATATATATATATATATATTATATATATATATATATATATATATATATATATATATATATATATATATATATATATATATATACATATATATATATATATAATATATATATGTATATATATATATATATATATATGTATATATATATATATATATATATATATATATATATATATATATATATATATATATATATATATATATATATATATATATATATATATATATATATATATATATATATGTACGTATGTACGTATGTACATATGTATATATACATTCAAAAACAACATTAAAATATTAATTATGATATGGTAAATGTACGACAATCTATTTATGAAGTTATTTTCAATCGGTTTTTAACTCATTCTGTTGATAAAATGTTGTGATTTATTTCTCTTTTATACTTTCTAATTGGTAATATTTAAGTATATTATGTTTAGTGCATCATCTCAAATTTTTGTAGGAGTTTCAAATAAATCACCAAGATACAATATTTTTAGTGCGTTTTAAATAATCTTTCTAATTTTCTTTCCATTTGAAATGGAATAGTTTACTTATCATTTCCCATTCCACAGAACTATATTCAAATTTCAATAAAAGAAAAAGTATAAGTATTTTCGGTCTAAAGATATTTTATGGATGAAAGAATATTTTTCTTTGCATTATATAAAAAGGAAACTAAAGGAAAGGTATGAGAAGAAACATTCTAAAATGTTGCTATTACGTTTGTGCATGTTATCTGATAGCGTACAAAAGATTTTGTGTGGTTCTCTTTCATCATAAGATAGATTATTCAAGACTCTTTGCACCTTTCCTATCTCTAAAGCTAAATTTCAATAAACTTTAGGCTCTTTCAGATGCAAAATATACAACAATAAAATGTTTCCTTCTGTCATATGGAAAATAGTCTTTGAACGGCTTAGAAAATGGAATGGAGGTTCACTTTAAGCCAACATTAAAATGAAAATATGACTGTAAGAAAAGATAAATATGCAACATTTCACTTTTATAAATTTTGAAATAAAATGCAACTTATGCAGACAGTTTTATAGATTATTACTCGTATTTAATTAATAAATGTAGTTTAAAAATATGATGTCCAAAATATAAAATAATATTTTAATATAAATTATTAGTCAGGCCATTAAAAAATATGCTTTTACTTGTTAAAAAGTTTAAAATACAAACATTTCTACTGTTAATAAGTAAAAATCTAATTTTAAAAATAATACTTAGTTATTTTACTAGAAAGTTTTATTTATAATATCATTATACAAATTACAATTCTAATTATCTGCAACGTAAGGTGTTTTTAAAAAGTTACTAAAGAATTCAGTACACATGTGAAAATAATAATTGATATAGTTTGATGTTATATCTCACTATATTTTTATTGCATTTAGTTTTATAAAAATTTTCAAAATTATTTATTTTATCAAAGAAATCATTTAAAGAGTTTCATTAGTATTATGCCTCTTGTCTTTAATAATTAGAAAATAACTTCATGTTACAGATTACAAACATAACTTCTGAAAGTAGACATTGATATCAAAAGCAAATGACCACAGAGACCACAGAGAGCAAATTTTGACCACAGAAACCTAATTTTATGTTTCTCACTGTATTTAAAAAAGCAAAATTTTATAACAAATATGAGATAATCATAAAAGCTTACGCATAAGTCTACTGTCTCATACAGGATTGGCATTACAGTCTAGACGTGTATTTTCAGTAAATTTGAAGCTCATATTTAAAATAATTTTATTCATAATACATGGATATGAGAATTGATAAAAGAGCAAGTTTACAAAATCTGTAGTGAAACTTGTATATTTCATTTCATGTAAACATTATCATAAACCCATAGTATATACAAGAGGTATTTTCAAGACTATTTCCAGAGCAGAAGATTCGAGACATTTGGCTAAAACACATACTCTAAGAGCGCAATATAAAGACCGTCGACGTTATGACTCCAAGCACCGAGTGGTGTTTTATAATCCTGGAGACCTCGTATGGGTTTACAACCCAGTCCGAAAGGTCGGTCTTTCAGAAAAGCTCTTAAGGAGGTATTTTGGTCCCTATCAAGTGTTGCATCGTTTATCCGACATTACCTATGAAGTGCAAGATTTCGATCCTGCCTCCCAAAAAAGAAAACCAAAAGACGTTGTCCATGTTTTACGTATGAAGCCGTACCATGATCCGACGAAGCAGACCGACAGTGAAGATGGACGAAATCCAGGTGTCGTTCCTACTTCAGAGAAGGCAAGATTTACAAGGGACCTTTGACACGCTCCAGATCTAAATAGCAGCTAGACGCTGTCTTTTTGAGAAAGGACCAATGCCACATAAAGATTATGGCCAACGAGCTCAGTGACCGAATGGTCAAAGCACGAGATCCAAACCCAAAGTTTGTGGGTTTGATCCTTACCATGGCGGTTGATCCAAAGTGTAGATTTTTAATTTTAAAAATGTTATTTATTGTTGCCTTATGTTCTCGAACATTATAGATATTTCTTTATTATGTAAATTAGTTATTTCTCGAATATTCTGTTCGGGTATCAAAGCTGATACCCACTAGCTGTAGGCAACTTCTCGATCTTGTAAAGTTGCGAGTTGCTACTTAGCTTCAATAAATTCGTCTGTTAAGTTAAACGGTGTGTTCATTCGAATCTTCGTGACAATATTTCGACATAGTCTACATGTTTATTTAATCCTCTGTCGCTTCATGAGGTCGATATTTCCTCTTGGTAAAAATCCTTTTTCTTCAAACACGTTGTCGGTAACTGTTTCACTTTCACGTCGGAAGCAAATAGAACGCTAACTAGGTGGTTCTTTAAGGTAGGTGAATGTGCTTTGATAAAAGATTAATAATATTACGAGGCTATAAGTAGAATGGTCGATGATGTCACAATAGTCTTCGGTGATCGTTTTTCTACCTGCCTCATACTTTAGCCATTATTCTGCAACATGCTGACGAGACATTACAGTCTCTCCGTAAAACTCTATCAGATTCCGGCGAATTTCAAACTTGGCTACATATTTCAAATCGAATAAATGAGTAGATTTCTTTGTGAGTTTTCTAAATGACTCACCATTTACTTTAACCTCTCATCTAGTACTGTATGGAAGTTGGAGACTGATACTTTCGTCATTTGCCGACCAGATATATACGAATTAAACACACTACTAATTTCTCTATAGCAGAAGAAACTCTAGAAATATAGGCTGTGTGCCTTAAAGTTTTATCATGTTTCTCATATCCCTAGAAAAATATTTTCTTAATTGAAGCAAACCATTTTTTCATTAAAATTACACATCAGAAACACAGCAAAGCATTTAAACTAGACCACTGAATTTCTTTGTATAAATTATTAAATTAAACGCTTAACAATAGTAATACAATTATATTAATCTCAACATAAATGATTTTGTGTCAATAATTCTATTCAAGTGCCATTTTTCCAAACATAATCTTTATTCATTTATTGTGGCTGAGAATTAAATGTGCAAAATCTATTTAAATTCCGTTCTTCCTAATGAGGTTGTGTAGTGCTTGCAGAAAAAAATTCAGTAACTTCTGTTTTTAGCTAATATAAATGTAAAAAAAAATCTACCTTTCGTTCTTTAATGCTATTAGCATGAGCCTCCTTTTCAAATTCCTTAAGTTCTTGGAATGTCACATGTAGAATTAAAGCCCAAATAAAAAAAGATTTTCTACCTTAAACTAGAAACTTCAAAGCGGCTTAGACATGAAAAGTGTTTTTAGGCAAAACTGATAAAAAAAAAAGATTATTTTTCTTACCTAAAATATAAAAAATAAGTTAATCGTGCTTATATATAAGATTTTAAAGATGCTTTTTTAAATGAAGTATTTTAATTTTTTAGGTATAAGTGGGTATAATGAAGAATATTCAATATGTTTTAGTTGTTTTCTGTGCCTTCATAAGATTATCAGCAACGTTGAAAGGTTGTATGTGCAAATTAAAATTAAGCATATTATAATCATCCATATCACATCAAATTAATATCTAAGTAAATTTTTGTCTATTATATAGGATTTAATGTGATAACCTTTCCATTTATATTTATAAATATACGTTTTACAAAATATGTTATGCTTTGTGATTGTCATAATATAAGTATAAACATTCCAGTTGCACATGCATAAACATATGCAAACACTTTTTTAAATGCGTACCTAATAAATGATGCTGAAATTTTAACAATGAACAGTAGAACAGGATTTAAAATTTTTATCAGGAAATGCTCTACGTTCATTTTGTTTAAGTACACACATGCACAAGTAAAAAATGGAAAGAAATGGTTCTCCTCTATACTATCTTTTTACATCTCTCTTTAAATCTCTGGGAAATATTTCTTTCCTCTAAATTAAGGTAATGTAAATGAAACTCACAATATCTTGGTGAAAACTCAGGGTTTGGAATAATAATTGTTAGAAATTGCTACTGTAGTATAATAAAGTTCATAGTCGGTCTAGAAAAGATAAAAGATATAGAATAATTATTAGATCAGTGGCAATCATATTTATATATTTGCCAGAATGTAGACTAAGTATTTTGCACATTCAGTGATATATAATTTATATTATACTGATCATTTAATATAACTTTTCGTCATATGATTTTCGAAAGCTTCACAATCTGATACATCGAAACCCATGACAAATTTCTTTTACAAATGAGCATTACAATGTAATATAAAAGCTTATTGCAATAAAGGACTTCATTTTTTTTCCAAAAATTCTAATTATATGGAGGTATTTAATAAGCAATGATCACAGACCGCTCACAAACAATATTTGAGTGATGTATTTTACCCAGTTTTAAAGTTTCTTTTATAACCTAATCTTAAGGATATTTTTGCAGATGGAAAGTACATATGTATAATGCTTCCGTGAAATTTCTTCAGTAGTTTTATCTATATGACAAATATGCTTATATATATAAATTTATACTTGCATTTATTTTGATATATAATTTTACAATATGCATTATATATAAAAATAGCGTTTATATACAATTTATTTTAATATTTCGCTGTAATTAAACATACTTAAGTTAAAAGTTGGTAAAAATGTATAAACAAGAATAAATACCCCCAACTGAACACACATTATATATATATATATATATATATATATATATATATATATATATATATATATATATATATATATATATATATATATATATATATATATATATATATATATATATATATATATATATATATATATATATATATATATATATATATATATATATATATATATATATATATATATATATATATATATATATATATATATATATATATATATATATATATATATATATATATATATATATATATATATATATATATATATATATATATATATATATATATATATATACATATATATATATATATATATATACATATATATATATATATATATATATATATATATATATATATATATATATATATATATATATATATATATATATATATATGTGTGTGTGTGTATATATATATATATATATATATATATATACATATATATATACATATACACATATATATACATATATATATATATATGTTGTGTGTGTGTGCGTGTGTATACACAAGTTTTAAATATTTTAAGTTTAATCCCTGAGGAAATATCTCGTGTACTTTAATAGCATATACAACACAAGAATAACGTAATAAATTAATATTTAAGATTATATGGAATAATGTATTTAACTGAAGTAAAATATGTCTGATTGCTTATCTAAGAAATGCAAACAAAATTATCTAGTATATGTGTTTTGTTCTGACCAATATTTCTTAAAATAGTTTTAAGTACTATACATAATTCATTCTATATAATATATTTTAATTCTAGTTCTCGAAGTACCGACTCTTTTCCTGAGGAACTTACTGCATTTTCCACGTTTGTAATCATTAAATGTAAACATCATTTCCGAAGAAAATTAGCAATAATATGGTTACCGAATTACAAGCAAAGAATAATACTTGCAAATACCGTCAAGTATGGTTTTATTTGAGAACATGTTTAAACAATTTGAAGCGCTGTGCTAATATTGGAAATTTCCTTAATTCTTACCCACGCTTGTTTAAACAGCTCGCTTGATTGCTTGCTCTAGATTTTTAACCAAAGAAACTGTTGAATAATATCTGAAAAGAAATTCCTATCAGAAACATATGTTTATGATCTTACGTCTTTATTAGAGAACTGTCTTCAGGTTAGTTTTATTTAAAATTAAGAGACTTTAATCAACGTTATGGTTCCAATCTAAGCTATCGATTTTTCTTTCTCTTAACTAACTTTTATAAAGGGAAATCTAAAACAATAAAGAGGATAAAAAAAAACTTTCCCAAATTACATTCAGACTTAAAAGCTGCAATTTTCCCAATCAGCATAAATTACTAGAAAAAATAATATTTATTGAATGTTATGAAAGAGGGCTTATTTTCATAATTGAATTTCGAATGTAAATATTTAAACAAAAATAATTAAGCGAGCTTTTATCAAGTAATGAGTACATTAATTGAAATCAAATTCAATTTCATTGACTAAAAGAACACAAATTTTAAAATAAATTAAAGAGACTTTAACATATTTTTGAGATAACGTATATTAAACTTCTATTATTCTTCATTTTCTGTCCGGATAGTTATATGCTTTATAGTTAAAATAGTTCTGACTCAACATCTGAAATGTCCTCTTAATAAAATATTATAAAATATCAATGTATAATTAAATAGAAGATAAATGTCGGTAGTTTAGAATTTTCTCAATTAATTCGCATTGTATATCATAAATGTATTAGAAAACTCTTCTATATATTATTAAATTTTATGCCATAGCTAACAGTCTGAAATGGTAGCCGCTTAAAATTAAAATACTTATTACAATTTTACTGATTACTATATAAAACCTATGACCCAATCAGGGTTAAAGAATAAAAAAATGTAAGAAACCTGTATGAAGAAACATCATGTAAAAATAAAATACTAACGTAAAGCATACATAAATATCTAATAAGAAAAGCAAAACATACAAATGTTTCGAAGCTGAAGGAGCTTCAACTCCAGAGCTATAAAGCAAAAAACTCACTTTCAGAAAACTGCAGTAGGGAGCTATGCTTCAATTTCGGTTCACTTTTTGCTTCCTTGGAAAAAACTATATTTATGTATTATATTTATGTATATAATAAGTCAGCTTTTTATTTTTATTTAAGGTTATACTATGCATTTATAAATCAAACAATAAAATATTACTCATTTTGATCATGAAAACGTGTGAAAGAAATAGCATGATATCTAAACAGGATTTGATTTCTACTTTTTCTTGTGCAATGTAACATTACTACCACTAAACTTACGTAAAAATAACTTTTATTATTAATGGACTTGGATATCTGATACAATTCTTCTATTTAAGAAAAAATAATTTTCATTTCTTTATTTTTCTTACATTGGATTAATTTACACTAAACTTTTATTAACTGAGTAGAGTATAAGAATAAAATAGGTTGGGATGATCGATTTGACATCTTTTGAGTAAAATTAGATGTAAACTTTTTAATAGATGTAACATATCTTATCATATACAGGTTTATTAGATCTTAATGCATTATTGAAAAAGGAAAATTATGCATTTTCATACATTTCATCACATTATCCGTCATCATTACTGCTACGGAAATCACAATAATCTGGGAAATCCTGTGAATATTCATAATCAGTAATGCTTATTTTTCTCTATCACTTCATTTTTGTTAAATTTCCGCTCATGATTAACAGATTATTTTTATCCGTCTTTCATAAGATAATGTGGCTTATAAAAAATTGTAAAAATTAATATTTTAATGCATTTTATAGAAATTTATTTTCTCAGAGAAATGTTTTATTAATAGTGACTATAAATCACTGCCAAAACAATGAATAAATTCTTTAGAAATTTAAAGTAGTAAAGCTTATTCTATTTTAACTTAAATAAATCTGAAATTATGAAAAATTAATTCAGTCTTATTGACTCCACAATGACTAATATGTAAAACTTCCCTATTCCATAATAATATCATGTACAACAAGCAATTTCACCTAAAATTTAGAATCTCTAGATTTTATGTTTATAAACAATCAAAACACTTCAAAACGCATGTTTACAACTAATTTAAGGGTTTATAAATTATCTTTCAGAAGAGGGTATTAAATAACTGAAAGATTACGCTTTAAACTAATAAAACTTATTCAATTTTAATTTAAATAAATCTTAAATTATGAAAAATTAATTCAGCCTTATTGACTCCACAGAGACTAATGTGTAAAACTTCCCTATTCTATAACAATATCATGTACAACAAGCAAGTACATTTAAATTTAGAATGTATAGATTTTATGTTTATAAACAATCAAAACACTTCAATACGCATTTTTACAACAAATTTAAGGGTTTATAAATTATCTATTAGAAGAGGGTATTAAATAACTGAAACATTACAGTTTTTAAAACAAGTGCAACACAAGCACTCACCTTAATTCGAAGGTTTATAAGCAGATAAATTTTGGAAAACACGTCTAAGAAGTTGGCATCTAATACAAATTTTAAAAAGAGAGTGTTCGTCTTACTTTAATTATTCAATTTAGAAGTTTCATTTAGATACTGAAATTTATCTTAATGGAAAGTATTCTGTACTTTTTGCAAGCTTATTATTAGAAGTTTATAAAGAATACTTCCCATAAATCAGGACTTAAATGTTTTCATTTGTTAGAAATAATTACTTTAAAAAGCAAATTAAATACTAATTAAAGACAAAAATATCTTACACCAGCAACAAAAAGAGAAAGCTAACAGCAAAAGAATTTAAAATGTTAGAAAACATTTAATCATAATATGAATAAAAGACCTCTAAAATGACTGCGTAAGGTACAATTCAAAAATTTAAAGTATTTAATACTATTGGAGTTGAAGCCTTCAAACTTATATGCTATCAAATATAAAGTATTCTAGAATTTCTCTCTAATACATCTTCAATTTGATTAATTACTTTTTACCAATTAAACTTACAGTGGACTATCAAATGTACTTAATTCTTGAAAAGTTGATATTTTATGTTCCTAAATATAAATATATAAATATTCGAAAAAGAAACAAATAAAATGAGCTTTTCTTATCAATTTTTCTTCAATTACTATAAATAACCCAAAAGCAAACAATATAATTCTTAATAATTACTCAAGCATATTTACAACACCATATTCTGTGGTTTATCAATATTTTAAAAGCAACAGATGAATTTTCACAACAATAATATCCACTTGAAATTTAAAAATTATTTTTCTTGTATCAAACAAAATAGTTCTTTGTTAACATTCATATTATGAAGCACACCATTTGTCTATACATTACCTAAAGAACTCTAATAGACATTTCATACAGTAAAATTTAAACATTTTAAATTACTTTTTTTTAAACTAAATTCTTTTAAAAACTAAGTTTAATTTAAAGTAAAGAATACATCCTATATATAAATAGAGATGTATATAGAACATTTTTAAGCTAAACACTTTTAAAATATTTTGAAAACTAATTTCATAAAAATAATCGATTGATTCATATGAAGTAAAGTGAATTAGTGTTCAAAAGTATCATTCGTAAACTATTAGTTGCTTCTTTAAATTTGAATTCAAGATATACCGTCTTGATATGTATATAAAGGATTTTTCAAGAAGCTATAAATATAATACATGAGTTACACAAAGGTTATTTCTGCAAAATTTGTTTAAAAAAATAGTTTCTATCAAATATACTTTAAAATTCTCAAGAACTGTCTATATCAATCAAAAGAGAAACAGATAAGATTTAATGTTTGTTATTAATGATTAATACAGAGGGGGTCTCATTAATATAAATCTGAAACTGTATTCCTCTTTTACAGTACATCCCAATAAAATAAATTTTAAATTATATGTTATAAACGTAATATGTATGTCTGGATATGTTAATAATATGTATCTAATTCGTTGTTAGAATATTTGTTCTTCAGGGAACTGTAATTACGGAATTTCCTTAAAAACAACAACAACAAACAAACGTTAAATATACCAATTAATTTGATTAAAATATATTGCATATATTACTCTTCAATTCATATTTTTAATTTTTGTAAAAAGAATTCATAGTAATTATAAGCCACATTAAACAAAATTTAGACACATTAAACTTTTTATACATTCCTCGATCAAAAATACAATAATGTCAAAAAAGATCTTCAGTATAAGTAAAATTAAGTTATTAAGTTATTTAGATCTTCCAACAATTCGACCTCAAGATTTTGATAGATCTCTAAGTTTTTGACTTCCCTGAGTCAAAAAATAGAATGTCTAAATGTGTGTATGTTTAGTACGGTAACTAGATGCCTTGACTTACTTGAATGCTAGTCACGCTGTTGTGTTATATTCAACTACTCATCCTCTATTCACTTTTAAAACATACTTCAATGTATTTTTCTGTTAATCTTATTAATTAGTAAATTTAATTTAATAGTAAATCTAGCAGAATTTTATTTCAAATTTTTCTAAATATTATGAACAAAAGTGCCTATTTGAAGACTTATTGTAAGATTGGTAATTTTGTATGATTTTGAATATGATATTTATAACTTTGAAGCGAACATCTTTATAAATATTTCAATTAAAATGATGCTATAGGAAACCACAATTTTTTATTAATAATCTCCTATTCTGTATGAAAATAAGTACATTTTAACGTAGAATTTTAAATTCAAATGACTTATATGCTTTCAAGTACCCCAATCATAATTCTAACAAGCATTACATTTATTAATTTTAGCTGATTTTTTATTTACAGCATAAAGAAAATAATATATTTCCTTAAAGTTTTATTTTTAGAATACAACCAAATATGAATGAACATTTTCAAAGTACATACGTTGAAAATTTTTTGAGCTATTTAAATACAAATAGCATACTAAGATGCAAATTAGCTTTTCCTCATATAAAGCTCCATGCTAAGAAAACCAACACTTCAATGTTTTATTTTATAAAGGGAACATAGTACAACCCGATTTACAAAATTATTTGTACTAGTTTTAAAATCCAACATATACTAGAAGACCATATTCATCCGTTAGAGATGCTCTAATATTTTTTAAAAATCCAAATTTAACAGTTATCTGTCAAAATATTTGCAAACTAAAGAAGTTAAAGAACTACCACAGCTATCTGTTAGAAGCCTTGTTATCTGAAAAATGCACAAAACCAGTGAACTGGTATCGTTAAATAACATGCCAGAATAGCATATGGACAAATCACCGAGGTTTGTTTTCTAAAACTCCAAATAGTGTACGAAAATGTTTGAAGTGGTTAAACAATTTATGATTAGTTGCTGAACTGGAAACTCCAAGCATCCTACTCGTTATAATTTCCCTTTTTATAAAGAAATCTTCTGCTCTCTTAAACATTTGATACGTGAAATTTAAACAATAAAAATAAGTTGAATAATTTTCCATTCACCTATTCGTTAATATTTAAAAAATAGAAAATTTTAAACGTAAAAAATAAAATAGATTTTCATAAAATTGGATTATTGTAACACATCCAAATTTGTATTTTAATGAGAAGAACATAATTTTTGTCAAACCAAGGAACAAATTTAAGCTTAAATTATTTTGAAGTACCGTTAATATATTCTTCATATATACAAACATCAAATCCTAAAGAACAATGCCTGTGTCACAAAACGGTATATACCTTTAATGTGTTTTCAGATAAAGTAATTTATATTATTCTATTCTTATATAAATCTAACTATATTTTTATTATTACATAAATTTAACGAGAAAAATAATTATAAATTCTGTCTAAACTAGGCTTACATGATTTATGATATTTTTAAAGAAGAAGAATTTTTATAAATTATTTCTGTAATCTTCTCACAACTGAATTGTACAAAAAATATGTGTAGGATTTAATAATATTTTAACCAATATATTTTCTTTTAGGTTATACATGTTTTAGAAATACTTCATTGTGTCTACTGAGATTTAAGAAAAGCATTTGTAACATTCAAGACGCTTATAATTTATTCACAGCTTTTGAGAATAATAAGTTTCTTTTGTACATTAATCCAATATTCATCTTATAATATTTTATCTTAATTTAAAAAGAGATTTCCACTGTTTCATATAATTTTACAAATTTAAAATTTTTTGTGGCAATGCACTTTTTGATTAGCCTCTTTCTTGAATAATTATTGGAAATAATATTTTGAGAAGATATTTATCCTTATATTTAGATCACAGGCATAGTTTTATCCTTTTCTTTTATATGCAGTATGATGCTTGGTTACGGAATTATCTTTCTGAAATCTAGTTGCCCTTTTCAGACACCTGCGTTATCATAAAAATAAATTTTCATTCCCTTACCGTATTTAATTATTAGTGTTTTAATGAGATATAGATTATACTTTCTCCTTTCTAGAATTATAACATCGCGTCATCTCTTATTATAATGGGACACTGGTAATACTGGTGTAAAATTGAAATACATAGGATGTTAAAAATAATGAGAATCATTTTATAGCTGAGAAACAATTTATTCTAATAATAATTCAAATAATAATTACAGTGGAATAAACTAAATGTTAAAAACTGCATTATTACAAAAACTCGAGAGATGGTACATATGGATTAATTAGTCATATGACTACTAAACTTAAGGTTGTTTGGCGGCACCTTCCCTCCATTCTCAGTCATCGACATGAAAATGTCCTTAGAACAGCGTTATGCGATAATTCTTGTGTCTAGACACTTTCATATAATTTTAAAGTTCATTTTTAAAGTTCAAAGAGACATTTATCAACAAACCACTGACTACTATCGAGAAGTAACCTAGAAATAGATAATTTTAAACAAGTCATAAAGAAGTGACTATTGTTGAATAATGACTTCTTATTGCCAATGATAATGCATGGCCAGTATGTAAGTTTTATTTGGAGATTTAGATCCATATAAAAATATTTTATATAAATTGTTATAATTAAAACTATTTTTGTTAAAAATACAACTATTAAGCTGTATTTGTAACAGAAAGATTCGGATATAAATCTATCCTCATGACACTTTATTTTGTAGAAAAATTGGATTTTAAGATGAGAGGTAGGAGGGTATATGAGGGCAGATGTGTATGGGATTGGATATCCAGAAGAGATAAGACAAGTGTCTTCAATCCTGACATTAAAGGAAAATAGCCCATCTGTAAATTTATTTACGGAGCTCTAGAGGTCTTTTTGGCCGTTGAAAAACCAGATAATAGAAAGTAAATGGGGGTGTTATTCCGTAGGTTTGTGGTTTGAAGGCAGGGGGTGTGCCGATTCAAATCTTCAACGAATAAGGAGTGAATGTTGATCAGAGAATCAAAAATATCAAGATCTGTGATCTACCAGATGAAAAAAAAAGAAAATACTATTTGAATACGAAGCAATAATACAAACTAAAATAGGACCTAGAAGAATTGGAGAGCAGAGTGGAGCTACGGTGAGTAACTAAAGTTGTACATAAAAATTGGAAGTCGCAGAAGTAAGTCGGACGCAGTGAGAGAAAGTCAGTGTCAGTTCTGCTAAGTGGTTGTTGAAATATATTGGTAAATTGCAGTGGGGTCAATTAGTAATAGCAGTGCCTAGATATTGTGAGAGCAGTAGTGATCAATAGCTGTAAAGGTCGGAATATACAAAATGCTCCCAATATCCTATAGCCTCCGACAAGTAAACTCGGATCATGTCCACATGAAGCAAACCTATGGTTTTCTGAAAGCCCCCGTCTTCGTTTCAACTTAAACAAAATGTACCATAGATCTCGTTAGTAAAATATCGCATAAATTCTGATCCTTTCTTTTTTACTTTATGAGAACTTCTTATAAATAAATACCATTTGAAAATGAAATTAAACTCCATATTATTGTTTGTAGTCCTTAAAACCTAGGGTTGAGAGATCGTGATTCGAATTTAAAACAATTTTTTACAACGCAATAAATAACTTCAATGTACTAGAGAAATATTTCGGCAGTAGTAATCTCTGGAAATAAAATTTATATGTTTGGAGGATATCTCTGTAAGTACTGGGAGTTTTGTGTAAAAAAAAAAAATCGTAAACACTTCCTCAAAATTTCGAATTTTGGATCGTCCGATTTAGTGTCTGGGCAACAACCACTAATATCTTGCATTTCCTAAAGCAACAAATCATGTGTAAAAGATGTGGAGAAGGTTTAAAAATAACTCTGAACAAAAGGATTATCTCATGTTTTTGAGATGTCAGAACATTGGTACAAGTGCGCTGAGGATAGCAAGAGGTACTTTGAAAAATGCATCGTAGACTCTAGCCATTAACCCTTTAACTGTCAAGTTATTTTGATGATTTGGGTACACAATTTGTCAAATTTTTTATTGCAAAACTCAAATGTTTACTACAAAAATAAATTATACTTAGTAGTTAAAAATTTATATTTTGAAATACATGATATATATTCGGGTATAACAATACGATGCATTAATAAAAAATTACCCCGAGCAATACTCAGGCGTGACATTTTCGATCACCAGTGCCGTGCCCGAGATAATCTCGGGTATGACAGTTAAAAGGTTAGAAACATCCCGATTTTTGTATAAATATAGTCTTATTACTTATTGAATAGCTTTCGTAGTAAAATCTTATTAAGTACACAAGGAAATTTTAAATGGTATAATTAAATCAAATTATGGACTATAAAGTTCAAGTTCAGTACTCTTACGTAAATCCATGTCAAAGGTCGTATTAAAGCCCTAAAATTCTACACAAAAGGCAAAGCTATACCTATTTCGTCATTGTATGACTTACACTAACTGAAACTGTGTTTGTCAAAAATAAGACCTTTTTTTAATTACCGATAAATGTAAAATGAAACTCAAGCGATTAAATAATTCAAATATATTTCAACATGCGATTTTAAGCATTGCACTGCATTACACGAAAATAGAACTACGGGATATTTCAAAGAGTCGTATACTTTTTAAGGGATGAAAATTTTAATATTATAGGAAAAAAAGTAACGCTCAAGAGAAACAAGATTCATTCTTTAATCTAGTCTTTCATTTAGGACCGATTAAGATGTCATTATGTTATCAAATTGAATAATTATATAACGCAGTTTAAATGACCATTTAATTTTATAGTGGTTGAGGAGATATATTTTCAATTCACATAAGAGTACCTAACAATCTATCTAAGTAAAATCATTCTTAATAGTTACAAAGATATTTTTTAAAGAATAATCTTTTCTATTAGATTTATAAAGTATTATCCAATAAAAAAACCCATTAAACTCACATTATAAAAAAAACCATGGTAAGTTTTTTGGTGTTAATAAGATTAAATTTATAAAAAGTTCAGAAATCAATTTTACGTGTTAAAATTATTCATTGATTATTTAACGTATTAGTATTAACAAGAAAACCCGTTTCAGATGTTTTTGCTAAAAAAAATTTAAACTTTATGCTAGACAGAAATTAAGAAATGTAATTCATTATTCTTTTTTCTTACTTTTAGTAAAAGAAAAATAAGAGGCAGCTGATATTTATTTACTTTAAATTACTATTTGCTTAGATAAAATAAAAAATATTTTTATAAATATTTTTAAAAACATTATTTTATATTACATCTTCCCATGAAGACAAAAATAATAAAAGCAAATATTTTTTTCAACAGTTTGAACAAAAAGACAAATTAAATGAAGCTTCCGAGAAATAATATTTCAATTTGCAGATTGTAAGGTGTTCAGTTCTAATTTTGTCGATGTGTGTAAACGATATTACTGAAAAAATTGATTGGTTAAACAACATTTTTGTAAAATATCAATCTGTTTTCCATACTCCATGGTTGAATATACCTAATCAAGAAATAAGTATATATTTCTGGAGCAATTATGAGGAAATAAGCTTCATTAGAATAGATATGGTTTTCGAAAAAATGCTTTACAGACAATATAACGCAAGTCAATTACTTACGTTGAGTAAGTAATGTCTTGCTATTTTTTACGTTACGTTATTTGTTACTGTTTTTATTTTATTTCGTTTTTTTATCACGTGTTGAGTGATAAAAATATTAATTTCCAACAAACTTATTAAAAGTTTAAAAAATGTATCCTATTTAAAATTAAATCTTAAGTTACAAAAAATAACAGTATATAAAAGTTCAGTACTACATTCGTTAGCAGTGTGTAACTGCAAGAAATCTGAAATTTAAAAATTAAAAAAATAATAATAATAGAATAATATGAAAAGAAAATGAAAATTAATTGAATTATAAGACACAAAGTTAATGAACTTAAAAGTCTCAGAAAGGACACTTAAAACTCAGTTCGAATTCATTTCTTTTAAATGTCTTTTGAAATTTGAAAATAATATAAACTCGAAAAGTTTAAAAATAAAACTAATGCTAAATAGTTATAGAATAATTAGAACTTTTTTAAACTTACTTTCAGGCAGCTTTAAAAAACATTCAATTTATAGATAAAATAATTATTCATGGAAGCGATGAGTGTGGGAGTCAGTTTCCTCTATAAGCATTATATAAGTTTTAATTTTATAATTAAAAATCTCTCTTTAGAAATTATTAAATTGAATACACTAGCTTTAAACATATCTTAATGAATTTTTGATAGATTAAGGTAAGGTTAAAAAAAGACATCTAAACATTTTAGTGTTCAAATATGAAGAAATAGAATAAAACCTTCTATCATGTAAAAGAACTAATACATTTTATCTTTAGACTATTCTAAATCTTGAGACTTTGGTGAAAACGAGTTTTTGCTAACTTATTATAAGTTTAACAAAAAGTTTGAAACTTGTTTTTCATCTATATTTTGCAAGCGCAAAGTATAAAATGATTGCAGAGGTTGTATAAAAATTTTTTACCAAAGTTATTTTTTCCCTTGTAACAGCAGTTTCATTTTTTCTTAACGACTCAAATAATATTAGAATTATTTTTAATGTATTTAATAGGAAATGTTTTTATATGTATATTATACATTTGCTTACATAAAGTGTTATCATGTGTTTTATGCAATAATTTTAATTGTTAATTAAATTTTCACTACATATACTTCATTAAATGTCCTGTTTATTCAATTTTAAACAAAGTAGTGTAAAGCATTTATTATATCTATTTTCTAAAAATTCAAATATAAACCTAGCAAAATAGGGTAGCGGTATAAACAATATCTTTGTATTTATCAGTTCTATTGCAGAATCATGGCCATGTCTCCTATTATCAAGTGGCCTATCAGCATGCTAATTTATCATCCTCTTATAGTAGAGAATGTCTTCGAAGATATCCGTTAGCAGAGATATAATTTAATTTATTGAAAAATAGCTTAAATCTACCTATAATATATCAAAATGACGGATATTTATGTTACAGTGTCTTGAAAAAACCGTGGAAATTAAAAATATATGATATCACTGAACATCACTGTCATATATTTTTAATATGCACATAGATGATTCCATATTGAGATAAAAAAAACTATATCGGGATTATTTTAGAGCTGAAATATTTATAAAAACAATGCAATGCTTTTTAGTATAGTTTTTATGAGACAAATTAGGTTTTTACATTCATACAAATAACTAGAGCCATTCTTACTGACAATATTGTAATTTAAACACATAAAGCTATCCTTACGAAAACGTTTTGAAATTAAAATAATACACTTTTAAAAACTGAAAATAAATTTAATGGGCCATAAATATATTTTTTCACTGAATGAGTAGGATTACTTGCTTTTCCTGGTCTAAAATAAATGTTGTCCAGCAGAAATAATAATAGTAACAATGTTTGACAAAAACTAAATAACATTCTATGGTTAAGAATAAACTTTCGCTTTTTCAAAATGTGACCACATTTTACATAAAATATCACTTAAATCTTAAATAAACCAAAATCTAAATTAAAAAAATATAATTATTGGTTCGTGAATGCGTCATTCAACGAATCTACCAATCAAATTTCATATTTCTGAGACAGTAAGTATCTCTACTACACGTTACACTCACAAAAAGTTATCGCCGAACGAACGGAATGAATTATTTTCCATATTACTTGATGTTATAGTAACTCATCCCCCTGGTGCAGAAAAGCATGTCTCCAGGTCAAATACACCTCTTTATAATATGCAACTGGTACGTAGCTAAAGGCAATATGTAGCTTCACTTCAGCGAACTATAAAGATTGAAGATTGAATAAACGTCAAGTAGTCAGTCGTAATTTAGAAGTAGGGGTAAAGAAGAGGAACCCCCAGAATTAGTCTGCTTTTTTCAGAAGTATTGTTTGAGAACACAGAGGACATTACGACCATGAACCTATTTTACGGTCCCCCGTAGCCATTACTAAACAAGAAGCTTCGATTCCTTAACCCATCGGTTCGCTTCTCTTGCAGAGTGAGGTAACACAGATAATTATTTTTTTAGATCAGATATCATCTTATCATTTTTGACAGCCTCTAATATTTAGAAGGGTCACGCTTAGTTTTGGCAAACCTGAACTACATCTATTAAGCTCATATTGATTGTTGGTCTAAAAGAGATAGCACTCTCGTTATTTCCATATCTGGGAGATTTCTTCTTTTTTCAGAATCAACAATTTAAAAAATAAATACAAAAATAAATTAACTAATAAGTATTTGAACAACTGAAATCACATGGCAGTTCCAACATAAACACTTCCAATATTAAAAACGTTGTTTAGGACCAGAAAGAATCCTTCCTTCTCTAAGATATCCTTCTGATTGAATTTAATAATTCTGACAAAAAATCTGTTTTCATATTTTATATAATTTTTAACGGTATTTCAACTATTTTGTGCAAAACTAAATTTCTATTTCTATTTCTAAAGTACGGCTTAATTAATACTGTTTTCATATTCATTAGAAATATATATTTATAGGTAATAAATTAATATATAATTTGAAAAAAATTCTAATTTTTGTCCTAGTTTGATTGGTAGCACATAACAAGATATAAACTAGGCTTTCTAATTTTGGTAACGGAGTATTTAGATAATAGAACAAATTCAAAGTAACTTAGTATTAAAAAATTACATTGCTCCGAAAATAGTAAATTCATTTATCTTGAACCTCCACACCTATTGAAAAGTACAAAAAGTACATCCTTTTTAAAGGGGTTTTTAAAGAAAACTAAAAGTTTTAAGTGGAAAAATAATAAGTAAATTTACCCTGAATTAACGTAATTTGTTAACGCCATCAGTTTTGAACTATCAAATCAATCAAGATGAGAAAAATGAAGATAGAACAATGAGATGTCCCTTAAAGTATTATAAATATTTTTTCATTGCAATTTTGTGTACATCTTTGCACAATGAACGATAAATATGATCCATAAAGTGAAAAAAATGTTAAAATACATGTACTTTATATAAATTAAATATATTATTAATTAAAAAAGCAATCCTCATTTAGCGTTATCTTTGCAGATAAGGAATTCACCAACATGTGTGAATGAAGCTATACGTTAAAAAATAGATATCAGTACAATAGCATAAAATATTTATATTCAAATTTTCTATACTAATATCTGAAAATTTCATAATAATTCATATTTAATTCTGTAAAATCTACTTCTTTTTTATATCGTTTATAAACTGATGTCAAAATTAAACATTTATTAAATAGAAGGATTTTTTAAATAAATTATGTTTGAAAAACTTCACTATCATTCATTTATTTCCTATTATCTTTATTACTTGTTTCAGTATCTGTCATTTCTAGTCTAACTGCCAATATACACGAACGTATAGCTCCATATGCAACTACTTTTTTTAAATCAGAGACAATTTAACAACCTTTATACAGACACGAGAATTCATTAAATGACAAATAAAACTTTCAAGAAAACTAGAAAAAGGAGAAAAAAAACTTTGAGAAAAAATTGCCGTCTTAACGCTTAAAAAGGGTGTATATCCGCTTGAAATCCAATAAAAGACCAAAGAACTCACTCAAAACATGCACCTAAAAACGTAAAAAAAAAGGCTTTGCTGGATTGGTGTTCATGGGAAATCTATAAGTGACATTATTTATCTGCAATCCAGCTACAGATATACAGTTCGAGTAATGCGAGATAAAATATAAAGATAGGAGTAAGGTATTGATCATCACTCTATGGATATAATTACAGCAGCCCGGAACATTAATCCTAAAACTCTTCTTTTGACGCAAATGACCCCTCGAAGCGTGGTCGCAAATGGTATTTGGGAGTCATTCATAGATATTATATAACAATTCTACCACGCATTTTTAGTTCCGATATTTCGATATCATTTTGAGCATGTTGAAGGCTGTCAGTTAAACTTTCATATTGGAAAATTTGAAGGAGAGTTATTAAGGATTTAGCTTTTTTAACGTGCTTGTCTAAAAATTGTTCTCCTAATATGTTCCGACATACTAGGTGAGAACCCGTCTTTCAAGCAAAAATAAAGTGTTTGGATGAAAATGGTTTTTATTTCACATAATCTAAACAGTTCGAAAGTTATCAGGTAAAAACTGTCTGTTATGGCATTCATTCTGAACTTATCAAGAGTGTTATTTAAAAGCATAAATTTGAACAATAAACAAGAGAAATTGGTTTTGAAATATAAAAAATAGTCATATGGGCAGAGTATTTATAAGGGTGTTTCATTTTAAATTGAACGCAATAGATTCATTTTACTTTGTTCAAATTCTGTAATATATGTATCACGAGGAAATGGAGTACTTGAACTAGAAAAACCTGCAATTTTTTTTACTTCCTTCATCAAATAGTCACACTTAACTGTGGAAAAATATTTTCAGCCAAGATATAAGATTGTTACTTTTATGAAATTTGATCAATTTTTTGTATAATCTAAACAGTTCGAAAGTTATCAGGTAAAAACTGTCTGTTATGGAATTCATTCTGAACTTATCAAGAGTGTTATTTAAATGTTAAAATTTGAACAATAAACAAGAGAAATTGGTTTAGAAATAAAAAAATAGTCATATGGCCAGAATATTTATAAGAGTGTTTCATTTTAATTTGAACACAATAGATTCATTTTACTTTGTTCAAATTGTGTAATATATGTATCACGAGGAATTGGAGTAGTAGAACTAAAAAAAATGTGCTTTTCTTTTACTTCCTTCATCTAATAGTCCCACATAACTACGGAAAAATATTTTCAGGCAAGATACAAAATTGTTATTTTTATGAAATTCGATCAATTATTTTGAAATGTGTTAAATCAACTTTTCTTGCTGCTATAACATATATTTTGTTAACTAAAATGACAATAAAATCTAGTTTCAAATTAAAGAACCTGTTAACAAATATAAATAGTTTCTTCATAAGATTTTGCAACTAATATATTAAAAACCATCAAGATTTAAATCGTACAGGTTTTGAAAGTATCTAGCAAAATTTGATAGTTAAAGATTTGTTTACTCTGATACTTCATAGGGAGATTCTGTAAGGTTTTTCTCTAATGTAAATAGTTTTCTATGATGAATTAGATTTTCTCCTTAGTCCAACATATACTTTCACAGTAAAAGTATACTTCTTTAGATACTAAAAATTATCAGATCTGACTTTAGTTTTAAGTGGCATCGCCTTTTAAAAATGTACCATATATATTTTTAATCAAACTTCAGGATTTTTGAAGATCAAATAATGCCTTTATTAACACTCAACAGAAAAAAACATGCAAGAAAATAATTTAATAATAAAATATCTATGGCTAAATATGCCTTGAAAATTACATATAGTATAAAATAATTATTTTAAAAATAAAATTATTTTACCTAAAAGTAAAATCATTTATGGAATTTTTATTTCGTCTAATGTACAATCACTAACTAAACACTTGAACTTCAGAAGCTTTAGCATGTTATAACTAAAAAGTCATACATGTTAATATGTCCTCATTTTGTGCAAAATATGTTCTAATTTCTTTAAAACAAAATAGAATGTCAAATAATGTATAATTTTCCATCTCCTAACGTTTAATGTTTGTTTTACATAACATTCTTAAAAATCATAATAAAGTTTCTGAAAAATGTACCTTGAAACTCCTTTATTTTAGTATCTCAAATAAGAAAATATAATTTTATGCATATCTTTAAGTATTAAATAACCATTTTAAAAATAACATTGCCCCATATATCAAGAAAATGTGAAACATGTTTCTATTTATTTTCGACTACACCTATTGTTGTGGCAAGTTAAATTCTATTGTTTCTTCTGTCGTGAGTCTCATTTTAACTCAAACATATAAACTGCCACTGTTGAATGTCAGAACAACAAAGTCGACATTCCAACATGTCGCAATTCTGAGAAAGCTAAAACGAAACCTTCACAATTCACAGAAAGAGATTACAAAATTTTGTTCAAGGTGACAGCATGTAGTACTATGATTTCTAACTGTACATTTCAAAGGTTAAAGCATTTTATTCTTTTGCCAATAGGGAATAAATTGAAACGTTCCAAATGCCAAAAATTTTCCCTTTTAACAAACGCTTCATATAATGTTATTTACGTTACTTTTTTTTCTATAAATAGTAAAACGTTTTAAAATTTTGATAATTTTAAATTGCAGGTGAATAACTGTTACAGCGTATTTACTCGTATTTATTCTCTTCGGGGAAATATGAAATACACTTTGCATTAAATAAAGACGGTTACACATTTTCCACTTTTTTGCTTGATTTTAATGATGAGAATGAACTTTATGAGAATCTTAATAAACATACGCATCAGAACTTCTTCATATTTCTTTATAATTAGTAAATAAAACATTCAGGTTTTCTCTAAAATTTTACCTTAAATCTATGTAATAATGCTTATTTCACGAGATGGAAGGAAAAGATTTTGATATCTAATTTTATTTATGGTAATAAAGTAGATAAATTAAATACTGAATGTCTTCGATTTGCATAAAGAATGTTTTTATAGAACCCTTCATTTTCCGTTTCATACCAGGTTTTTGTAATTAAACTTAGTCTATTCAGAACACTCTGTTCTGTAGCTATAAATAATATGCTGACCAAGTCGAAAATTTGTAGGTAGTCAATTCAAAAGGATTCGATTAATGATTTTAAAGTAACAAATAAAGTAAACAATTTTTAAGTAACAAATAGTTAGCTAAATGTGCACTTTGCATCAAAAATGCTTTAAAAGAAATTAAATAAGTAACTGTGGGCAACAAAAAGGATATTTTAAATTTCTTTTTTGACATTTAAGTATTATGACAATTAAACATGCTATTTTTACATTTTGAGGCATTATAACAATTTAAAGAATGACAATTACTTTACTGCGAGTTCAGGAAAAACAATGGGATTATCTTAAGCAAATGGATTGAGTTTGAGTTTTGGGTACAAAGATGAGGAGATCGAGTCAGTAGCATTATCAGGGCTATTTGTAAAAAATCCACCAGAGGGCGCACTACTTCTGCATAATTAAATGAAGCTACATATCCTGATACAAGCATATTTAATTCAGATTACTTAGCTCTGTAAAGCATATTATACGGATGCCCTAATAAATGTATAAAATGTGCAGGTAATTAACAGTCTGTTCCATAGCTCAAAACTTCAACAACTGAACTAAAAGTTTTAATTTTTTAAAATTTTTATTTTGTAATTTTATTTATTCATTTATTTATTTATTTATTTTCGTCTTTTGTTTATTTACTGTAAAAAATGTTGGCTGTAAAACGAGCCCTAGAGGATCCAACCAATTAAATTATATTTAACCAATTTTTGTTAGATTTTTCAGTACATGCTTTGACTTACCTATGTAAAAATGTTTGACTTATTCTGCTTATTTATTACTCTCAGTGTAATATGAATAGGCCAAATTTATTAAAAGCATGTTGTAGATACCTCCTTAATAAAAAGGATACACATTTTTGTATCAATATAAAAGTGTTTTTGTATTTTAAGTACAAAACACTTTTTACTTAAAATACAAAATTTGTATTTTAGATATCATTAAAGTCTAAGCAAAGAAATATTAAATCGTACTTATTACCGTCCCCCAAAAATTTAAATATTGAATTGTTGCATTTAAATAGAACTTATTATCCCTCAATTTTCTTAATGTAAATCACCTGAATCATTATCTCTTCTTTAATACATATTGTAACCAACTATTTTTATATTACTAAGGCATATAGCACTCCGAAACTATAAAGATTGAGTTAGATTTATGGTTAAATTAATTAATGCTTTACACATGCCTTACTTTCTATTACACATTATAATCCTGAGTGACGTATAGCCTATTTATGCTATAAAAAATAGTGAGACATATTTCATCCCATCGAGCACACAAAGTATGGCCTACGTGACAAATATTTATATACAGTGACACATATTTACAACGTAACATGTTACGCTATGTGCGGTAAGGGATACGAATAAAATATTTGTCATTTATATAATTTAATAATGAAAAAACTTTAATTAAATGTTTTGTAGTTTATTTACAAGTTATATAGTTTTAGTGGAAACTAATACTAATTACAAGTTAAAACATTTACCAGAAACACCATTTTAATTTCTGAAAATAGCGTCCGTAGGTTATCTAAGGACGCTATTTTAAGAAATTTTAAAAAAATGACTATATATTATCTAATTTTTATGACAAAAAGTGATGTAATAGCTAAACTTTTGAATTATATTAAATTTAATAGTGATTTATGAAATCCCTCATTTAATGTTTAATACCCACGAAAAAGTTCCACCTTTAATAAAAAGGATATATATTTTTTCATATACACACTGTGATAGCATATTTTAAATATTTTCATCATTAATGCAAAGAAAAAGAAAAGAAAAGAGAAAATATTTTTTCAAAGAAAATTACACCGGTAAAATCTTTCATTAATTAAATTTTACGAACTACAAAAGAAAAGTATCCAAGAAAAGTATTTTCTGTTTATATAAAAATTAAAATAAGAACTCCTTGGTAACGTTAAAAAATTTTCTATTTAGAGCATGATTGCAAAAACTTTACTCTCATCTACTTTATTATATTAAAAAATTCGCTTTCAATACAGTTTAATTTTCTACTCACGTTTTTGATTCTTGTTTTTAACTTTATGTTTACCCTTTTATTTTACATTAACGAAGCACTTTAATTATGATCAAACAAAACTTTCTTAGAAAAAGATTTAAACCATATAATTATATCAAATAACAATTAAGCGTGTTATTATTATGTTTTCTATGACTTATTCTTCACCTAAAATTAAAAAAAATATATTATAGTTGTTAATTTCTCTGAAATAAGAGCTGCTTAAATTCATTGTTAATTTGATCTCCGGTTTTCAAATAAATTTTTGTATTCAACAGTTTTACATAGAAACGGAATATTCCATCTCAATTAACCTGTTCCTGATAATATGCATGTCTTTAAAAATCTACAGGTAATCATTATTTCTCGTTTATGAATTGATTCTAATAAAAGAAAGCATCCAATTCTAGAGAAAACCATTAAGTCATACCTTTTATTTAAAACTCAGAAAAATCGTTTTCCATTTAAATATTAAAATAACGTGCATTTTCAATTAATAATATGCTCATGTTCTCTTCAGATATCTGAAAATTGCTCAATACGCAATTTCTCCATATTCGAAACAGAATGTTAAACTTAAATTAATGAAAAAGCAAAACAACAATTTTAAAATTTCTGAAATTAGCTGTTACATCTTTTCGCCAAGTAATATTTCGTTATACCCGTTGACACAATCCTCCTTATTTATTTAAAAGAACATTTTCATAAAGAGTCATGGTGTAATTATTATTCTTACAACAAAAAAGTAATTACCTTCTTAAAGAGTAATTACCTTTTTTTCGTTCACTTGTTCTTTTTATCGTTTTATAATACTCTAACACTTAGAATCCTTCAATTAATATAAAGAGAAAAAAACAACGAAAAAAGTCATACAAACCAAATCATTTCAAGTGCTAATCATTACGTATTTCAAGTTGTAAAAGAGATGTGTTCTGTAATCGCATCTCAAGTATCATTTCATTATAACCAAGCAAGAAGCATTCTTGGTAATGAAGAGTTTTCATTTGATGAACGGACATGGCATTCAGCGTGTGAAAGTAATTTACGCTTGGTGTCGCAACCACCCCAATTTGAAACCATCTTTTTTTATAATACCTTCCCTTATTAAAAGCGAGAAAGTTTTCCAACGAAATCTTAAGAATGAAGTTTTAATAAAGAACTTCTTCAGTAATTTTTAAATATATTAAATAAAAAATTTTTATTAAAAATTTATTTAAGATAAAATTTTAAAGTATTAAAACTAAAAATTTTTATTTAATTTCAATTAAAAAACATAAAAAAAATTAAATTAAAAAAAAAAATAAATAGTTATAAAAAAAAATTAATTATTTAAACTAATTTTTAAAAAGATAACAAATTATACAAAATATTATCTTTATAAAAAAATAATTAATAAAAAAAAAAAAAAATAAATCTTTAAAAATTATTAAAATATCTGTTTAAAAAAGATAAAATATAATAATTTAAAAGTAAAAATTTATAAAATTTTTAAACATTTAAAATTTAAATAAATAATAAATTAATAAAATATAAGTTTTAAACTTATTACTACTGTTTTAAAGATAATAATTCCATAAACTGATTTATTGATTTTTAAATATATTAAAAAAATAACATTTAAAATTATTTAATTGTTATACATAAATAAATAAATTAAATTAAAAAAATAAATATTAATTAATATAATATTAATAAATAATAAAATAAATGTATTATAAATAAAAAATATAAAAACTAAATATTAAATTTTAAAGTAAAATTTATATAATTTAAAAATAATTATAATATTTCCACACTGACGAAGTAGTTCATTGGTGCCAAACCCAACTATAAACTATTATATATATATATATATATATATATATATATATATATATATATATATATATATATATATATATATATATATATATATATATATATATATATATATAAATATATATATATATATATATATATATATATATATATATATATATATATATATATATATATAAATATATATATATAAAAATGTATATATATGTATGTATGTATATAAATATATATATATAAGTATATATATATATATATATATATATATATATATATATATATATATATATACATATATGTATGTATATGCATATATGTTTAAATATATATACCTATATATATGTATACACATATGTATATACATATATGTATATATACATATATGTATATATACATATATATATATATATATATATATATATATATATATATATATATATATATATATATATATAAATATATATATATATATATATATATATATATATATATATATATATATATATATATATAACGACTTTATCTTGTCTAAACTAAATTTTAGATTTTTTTCCAAAAGGCAAGACAGATTTTCAATTATTATATTATTTCTTTGAATATACATCACAAAGCCTAAATATGTAGACTAACTGCATTTTAAAATAACCTAATATTTTCAACCATATTATAGGTATACAAAGGTAATTTAGTCTAGTCTAATTTAGTTTAGTCTAAATTTAAAATATTTGAATATAATTTATCATAAACCTTAATGTTTAAAATTATTGATATTCATTGTTAATATAACATCAGAGGAAAGAATATGCATCTAACCTTTAATACAAGGTAAAATTTATTAATACTACATAGAGCCACTTTACTTAAATACCAATAACTGAAATTTTAATGAATATTCTTTCATATTAGTTCAGTTTCAAACTTTAGGGTAATATTAATATGGACAAAACTGAATGGCTTATTTATAATCCCGATTAGAATTTTGAAAACAATACTGTTTCGGATTATAAAATTTATAAGAGCCAGAAAATATCACCTAAGCATTAAATTTTAAACTCAAACATACTTAGCATAAAATATGAGAAAATCTTAAGCATTGTTAATAAAATTGTACGGTGTGAAAATGTATACATTTTATCAGTAATAAAACTATACATGGTGATTTAGATCAATGCACTGATAAAAATTTAGAATAGCTACAAATATCTTTGTTACGTGTAGAAATGTAAGTCTTGCTTTCGTTTATTACTAGATTAACAATTCATGTCAATTAAGGATTTAAAGGTTACTCTCAATAAATCGGAATTAGAAAATATTGATTTATTTACTTTATTCGTGTAAAATTAGATATTATAATTTGATCATGAAATTCTCTCTTAAAATTTTATAGCAGAAAATCTTCTGCAGATCAAAGTATCGATAGATTCCTTATATTTCTAACAACAAATACTTTTCGCAGGTTAGCTTTGGTACATTTGAATTATTTAAAGACTAAAGGTTCCTAATGTTTCCTCATTTAAAGAACTGTTATAACAATAAAGAGTAATTGGTGTCTAAAGTTTCTGAGGTACGTAAAAGGTATAGCATTTGTATAGGTTTTTTTCCCGCTCCATTTTAGGAGAAATTTAACAGCATTGTTGTAGGTTTAATCCTATTTTCATTTCTAGCTAAATCAAGAAACTACATATTACTATTGCAAAAAAAAATATTGTTGAATAATTATATGCGTTGAAATATTAAGATAATTGTTGAATTAGAAGTGCATTTTTAAAAGTATCTCTAAATCACTTGAGGACAATACTTAGTCAAGTTAAATACTTTAAAAAGTAACATTTATATCATTCTAGAGCTATTTTTTACTGCCATATGAGCTAATTTATTGAATATATAATTAAAATCAATTGCTTTATTTGATGAGAAAAAAGAAGAGTAGTGTCCCTTTGAGCTTTTTTTTTCTTTATGTTTTATGAATATTGATTTTAGTTTATTTACTTGATTAACTTCCGTAATTACTTTTTTCAGCTGATGCTCTCAGAATGGGAGAAATGTGTTTTATGTCTATGAAGCTATCTAAAAGAAATAAAAAAGTGCCTTTTTAAGCATAAACTGCATTAAATGGTGGTAATTTCCTAGACAGTACTTCAATTAATATATTTTTACTTGCAGTTTAATTTTTCGGAGGTCCTTAAAGAATAAAAAAAATACTAAAAATCCTATTATTGATATTTCTCTTTAAAGTATTTTATTAGTTCCGAATAAAATTTCATAAGTACTCTAGTCCAAACATATTTTACTTTCGAATTAAACATACAATTTAATGATTTTTTTTTTAATTTCATATATCCCAAATTTTGGTCTGTTTAAATTTTAAGAAACATTTTATCATTTTCTGGCGGTATTGTGAATTAAAAGTTTTCATTTCATACCTTTTAAATTGAAGTCATGAAAGATAACCAAATGTGAAATACTTAGCTAATTAATTATCGATAGTTTCTTTAGATAATAAATTATTTTGCATTTGTTACGGCACTGATCTTAATAAAACAATATAAATATTTAATTTATTTTTGAAATATTTATTGTTTCTTTTACTTTTATTTCTTGAAAGCAGAATTTTAAAATCACTATCCTCATTATATAAATGGTCTGTTAATAGAATTTCATCAATTGACAAGAAAATAAATTGAGGCAATAAGTAAAATTTTAAGTGCTTTAAGTGACTCAAAATACAATTTATGATGACTTTAAAATATTTTAATTAAGTGAAATGTGAACTGATTATGAAAGTATCACACTATAACTCATTCCTAAACAAGTAATTTTTTATTGTAAATTCACTTTATATTTAACGAAAATAAATATCGTTGGAGAAATATACAAGAAATATATGTTCTGAATTGCGGAAATGGTTATGTAAATAACAAGAAATCAATCATTATTCATTGAATTTTAGAGACGCGATGTAATTGAAAGAAAAAAGAAACTATCGTAGCAGCTTCTGCTCAATAAGGGCTTTCGCAATTGAAATAATTTTAAGAACATGATATTTTAGATATTCAAGTAATTTACTGTTATTCAATCGGTAAAATCACATTAGGTAATTTAATACTATATGCTGTTTTCCTTTTATGAAATTTATAGTTTTATTTATAAAATTATATCAAAGTTAGAAACAACATCGCTGATTGAAAACCTAGAATGAAATATTTGTTTATACATTTTTAAGTGAATAAGCCACTTTTATTTTCGGGAGCATTAATATATAAACTGTATCTTCAATGTTGAAATTATGAAATTGTTTTTTGGAGCTATAATCATTTCCTTTGTATGACAAGACCTAAATTTTAAATATAATTATATTGCTATTGAAATTTAAGATTGTTATAGTCTTCATCTTTACAAGCCCTAAAGCTTAAAATTTTTTATCAAATTTCATGTTAAAGTTAATTGAAAACAAATTATTTATAATTAATTTATATCTTTCTTATGACATTTAAAACAAATATAACTTATCTAAATTTAGTGCAATGAAATATAAAAGTACATAATTCATGCATCCAAATGAATGGTTCTAACACTGGAAACTGTTGCTTTATCCTAAAATATTCTGTAATATTATCGCAAGTAAATAAATTTAAAGATAAATTAAAATCATTTAATTGAAATATTTTTTATTATTTTAATTAAAATCTGCGATGAATTCTTCTTTTAACTTACACTTGCAATTTAAATTATGAAGAACATTTTATCATTAATTACTCATAATCTTCAGCATAACTAGTTGAGCAAATTGTCCGTTTTACTTCAGAAACATGCCAACTTCCACACTCGTAATGCATTGGTGCCAAATATTTTCAAAGACCTATTTATTTCTAAAAATTAATATTAAAATAAATAACATGATTTAAACTCCCATTCAGCCTGAGCGAAAGACAAAGCACTACCAACGCCTACCAGATTTCTGATGAATGCTTTTGTACGAATGTGTTTAATTAACTGAAGCGGGATATATGAAATGCACTGAGAACACAAAAGATGGAACTGACACAATGTTCACCACTAATAAACAATAAATGAATCCCAAGTTTTCGAGTGACTCAGACTTAAGCTCTTCTATTGAATTTTATAATAATAAGTTGTTAATATTTTATTATTTTTTTTCTTTATTTTGAAATAATTTAAAGGAATTTAAAAATAAGGTTGACATTTGCCCATTCAGTAAAAATAATAAAAAAAAATTAGAAACATCATTATTAAAATTCCGATGAGGAAATGTATTTCAAAACGTATTTTTAAAAATATACGTTTAAAAAAGAGACCTTTAGACAGAACTTTATGCCAGATTTGAATTTGTCACTGGTGCAATATATTTCACTTGTAAAGGAAAATCAGTAAATTTTGCAGGAAATAAACAATAGATTGATAAATAACATTTTTTCCAAATGTTTTAGCTGTTGAACTTTAGATCAAGGTTTATTACTTTTAATTGTTAATTGAATAGAATTCATTTTAAAGGCAGATAGTTGCAAATTCTCTTGCTCACTATTAAGACCAGGTAAATGACTACCTATATCGTTTAAAATTTAATGAAATTTATTTATTATATAATTATATGTTTTGTTATTTTCCGATTCAACCTACATTTAATTAATTTAAAAGCATATAAATTTAAAGTATGAAGTAGACTATATCTTAGTCTTCTACAATCTGTACGTTTTAACAATCATGTTAGTTAAATTTTTGGAAGCAGTGTTAGTCAATTCTTGAATTTTTCTAAAGAAAATTATCAGAAAGAAAATAGTTCTGAGAAGAACACGTACAAAAATTCACAGTTCATAGTTTTAAATATATTATTTTGATTTAATATGAGTTAAAAAATGTGTATATACAGGAAAATAAAATTGCAAAGTTTTGAGCAATTATTAAAAATCTCCCTTTTTTAAACATCTAAGAAATGCTTACGCTATACAATAGAAAATGTAAAATTAATTTAGCATTCAGTAACAATTTATTTTACTAAATATTTTTTTAACTTCGAAAATATTGTAGATATAGTCGTTTCTTTACAAAAAGCTATCTAAACATCAGAATGTAATATACCACAAAACATTCTGTAAAAATTAGAGGTATATATGAGCCCTAAGATCTACATTTTTGCTAAGCGAAGGATAATGAAACCTTGAACTACTGGATAAAGGTGTTTCTGAAGGAATACTGATAACACTGCCTCAGTGGGATTCGAACCCACGAACTCCTTCATCGATGATAATCACCATAAACATGCTGTAATCATTCGGCTTAAAGATTAAAGAAACATTGTCGTAATTTTGAATAAAACCCTATTCAATGCTTATATTAAAATACAAATATATACCAGTACTTCAAAACCAAATGCATAAGGTAGGATGATGTACTAGGGCCTCATACCTTTCCTGCTTTCCAGAAACTCATCAAACAACAGAACTTTGACCTTTGAAACACAAGCGGTTACAATAAAAATAACGCAAGCGAAGCCTTGAATGACGGAACGATAAAAGATACAAAAAAATATTAATGCTATTCCCTTCCATACGTAACAAAAATATCCTTACAAAAATAACGTTGGGAACGCCTTCCACCCTTCCCCCTTCTTTTTTGATTCATTTTTCTTTTAGAAATACTGCTCATTTCAAAATCATTGACCTGCTATTTTGGAGGTCGCAAAAGTAAGAAATGAAAATATATATATAAGCGTGTATATATATATATATATATATATTATATATATATATATATATATATATATATATATATATATATATCGCTTAGGGGAAATATACAGAAAGAAGAGAAAAGCATGGAAAGAAAAGTAAAATTCTTAATCGCTGCATAATGGGGCTGCCTAGTTGTGTTCCAAGCAAAAGGAAAGAAAAATCACTTCTAATGAAAAATGGGAGAAACAAAGAAATTAAACAAAGAAGGGACTCGAGCTTAAATGTTTTTACTTTTCTCCCTCTCCGATTACTTTCTCTTGTTTTTCGAGTACTTGGAATGTGTTTTTTGTTTCGCTTTATTTCATTTTAAAATTACTTTCGTGGTTAAAAATGTTTCTATTCTTTTTTCTTATCATCATTTCTATTCCTTAAAAAATGAAAACTTTTTTATGCCACCTAAATTTGAAATTCTTAGTTAACGTCAAAACATCCTTAAGTCAACAAAACAGATGATTTTTCGAGACCCAATTAAAATAGTGTCACGTCAACTCAGGGTTTCACGTGCTAGGTTTCGAAACTTCAAACTAAGAAATAGCAGCTACAAAATTTATATGTTCTTCGACAATGGAATTTTTCATATTCTAACTGTGCTTATTATCTACTAGAATTTCAATTGCAATGTAGAAAAACTTAAATATTTGGGTTTTTTATTCCAAGCGTTCCAGAAGCACGAAAAATAATAGTTTAGCTCTCACTTAAATTTTGGTTTACAATATTATTATAAGCAAATGATCTTTATTATTACAAATTTCAATTAGAGAGCTGGACAGCACCTGGCATTGAGATTGTAAGTTTTGGATACTTGTCTAGAAAATCATGTGTTCTTTAAAATTAATTCTTAGTTTACATCAAGACATTCTTGAGTCAACAACACAAATAAATTTCGAGACCTAATAAAGTCACGACAACCAAAGTTTTCACGCACTATGTTTTAAAACTTTAAATGAATAAATAACAGCTAAAGAGTATACTAATTCCGTTACAATGTTTTTTTTATAATCTAACTAAACATTATATATACAAGAAGTTTTAACTGTAAAAGAAAATAAATGTTATTTTATTCAAAAGGTTTTATATACACGAAAGAAAATATTGGTGAACAGTTTATCCTGCAGATTTATAAAACAATAATGCTTTAATATTTTCAGTTTTCTATTAATTAACATCATAACTATTGCAGTAATTTCTCATACGGAGGGAAACCCTTTCAAAAGTTTTAGTTTCTGCTATGAAAACACAACTAAAAAACTACTGATCAAGACTGCAGTTTCCGTACGTGATCAGGATCTATTAATTTGTAGAATTTTTAATATAAATATCTTACAGCTATTTAAAAGTTATATTTTTTGTGCCTTAATATTCTAATACCTTGAAACATTAAACTAATAAATTAAATATAAATCTAAAATTAGTTACAAACTAAACAAATCTATCTAACATATAATACTCAATAATAGTATTTCCTAAGGAGGTATTTGAAATTTCCATTTCCATAAATAGTCATTATCTTAATAATTATATTAAATATAGAAATTGGTAATCTCATACAATTTTCAGAGAAATTGTGAAATTATAGGTGCTTCTCTTTTAATAAATAGTCATTATTTTTTACATTATATTAACTATAGAAATTGGAAACCGCATACAATTTCCAGAGAAATTGTAAATTATAGGTGTGTTCTTTTTTAATTTCTATAATGATTTGTAACAGAAGAGACATATCATTACATATTATCCACAAAATATAAGCTGATAAATAAATGGCTTTAGTGCAATGAATTTTGTATTTTATTAACATTTTTAATAAATACTAATTCAATCAACACTTTTTATAGATGTTATCTCTAAGTAATAATAAATTAAGGTTTTAAAAACTTTATTTTTGATGTATATTTGCTTTTCCTAATTTTGTTGATAATCTGTAGAAAAGAATAATCTACATTAGCTACTTTATCTTTTCCTGTTAGCTGAGTGTTAAAAGATAACCGCTACTTCTTAGGAAACTACTATTTTTATCTCTAACATAGTGTGCGCCCTCGAAAGTTATATCATAGTTATGAGTACTGTAGGGATATAAAATTTACACAGGATTAAATTCCTAACAGTAAATGTAGATACTGTTATAATGGTAGGGTATATTTTTTTTACTAAATACTAAATGTAAAGTATTTAACTGAAATATAAGCTGGTTTAGAAAAAGGAAAACATTGATAGAACATTACTGTTACTAGAAAAACATTTATATATTTAAATACTATTGCACTTATTAATAATTCGATGAAGAGCCAAAATACTACGAATGCTTCAGAGTATAAACTTTCTTATAGTTTTAAACAAATACTTGGGTGTACATAGAAAATACTTAAACTCACTCTTTCCAAGGAAGTTTAAGGTATTGGGCATTTTGGGGACTATCCATTTATTAAAGATAGATTAATGTGTTGCATAAAAAGCTAGAATACTTTGAAGCTATTCATAATTATTTATAGAGATATTTTTAATATTTATACAAATTTTAAGAAATTCATCGTTTATAGTTTAGAATATATAAAGTTTCTTTTTATTAAAATATTGAACATTTTTTACAAGTTTATAACATTGGCTTACGAATCTTACATAAAATATATAGTTTTTTTAAGAGAAAGTGCAAATAAAGTTTTAAAAAATAAACTTTTACTGTGCTAGAGTAAAATATACTCATATTTTTATTAAATATGAAATTTATAGGACTTAATACAAATTCCATGTGTGCATTATTAAAATATAAAAAAGATATAAGCATTATATTAAGCCATATTTCAGAGTCTCTTCAAAAAGCTGATATAAAAGTAGAGTCTAAAATATAATGTTTTAAAGCCATTTAGAAAGAAATTTTTAGCTATTAAGAACAGAAACTGGTGAAACTAGTGCTGGATTTTCCATTTATATTATTTAAAAGGGATTTTAAAACTTAGAATTGCTTTTATTCATGTATAAAATGCCTAAGTACATGAAAAGGAGAAACATTACTATATGAAGTAAATCATAGTAATGATATATTTGATGAAGGATATTCCAAATTCAAATTAATTTACATTTATATTTTGTATCGTAACATATATAACACTTAATAAAAATGGTATCATTTTGTCAGGGATCCCTTTATATATTTATAAGTGTATGTAAATGGTGTATGAAACTAAAAATAAATATGCAGTAGGCATACGTTATATTTGCTTTGATTTGTCAAGCTTATTCCGTCTCCAATTTTTCTTTCTGTTGAATGCAAAATTTGAATACACATGAGCATTTCAGAATAAAATAAAAGGTAAAGAGGAAAATGTTTGCCTTTAATACTCAGGACATTATTTTTATTTCTGTATTTAGATTACTAATTTTATTGCAGTATTTTAAGTGCATAATATAATCAAACGTAGCCTCTCCTAGAATATTATACGCTTAGGTACAAATTAAGCATTTTGATTGGCTACTTAGAAGTATGGTATCACTCAGGGATACTCTTAAAATATAAAATTTTTAAATAAAACCTTACTTATTTTCATGTATTTTTCAATTACACATGCTCAACAAGGGCATACAGTTTTTTTAAACCTTTCTGTGGTACCTTCTGTGAAAATTTTCTGTGGTAATGCATTATTTATGTTAAAATATTGTTTTTTACACAAGAAATTCAAAAACATATTGCAGTCTGAATATTTCCTATAAAATTTTTGCTACAGATTATATGATATCAGTTTTGGATTCTCCGAGGATAAGGGAAATTTCATCCCTAAATTATTAATCAACTTTAATATCGCCAACATAAAATTATATATCCTATATCGTCTTCGACTTCCAACAGAACAAAGTAAATATTTCTTTCTTTTCTCCAAAGCCTGAAACAAAACCATCAAAAATTTCTCTCCTCATTAAAAAGTGTTTATTAATTTTGTTAAGGAATTAATTCGCTAGTTTCCATTAAAAGTTCATTTGTGTTCCGGATGAATAAGTCTAAATCGTAAATATACAAGACCAGCTTGTGTTGTTGCTATTTCAATTTGAGATCCTCTCTTGAACTAAACACGTTTCGTAGCACCATCTTTTCCCTGGAATTTTAGAGACCGTGATTTTGAATCAAGCAATTTTCTCCAAGGCATTGCAAGTGGCACATGTCTGTTTCAGGAAAACTCTCTATTTTCCCAGGAAAAAGTAATTGCTCTTACTACTAGTGTAGAACTCCGTGGAAACTGAGGAAAGAATTCCAAATCAGATATTGATTCTACATTCGGAACAACGATTAGTTACTAAATAAAACTTTATCATTCACACTCTAAACGTATTTAAGAACAGGAGAATGAGAAACATTACTAAATAAAATGAAGCTCAATAATTGTAGTACAATATATCCCAACTTCAAACAAATTCATTTTTATTATTTTGTAGCATGCATAGTAAATATGATATTTTTTAATATTTAATGAAAACAATATTACTTCAGAGAAGCCTATATATATATATATATATATATATATATATATATATATATATATATATATATATATATATATATATATATATATATTGTAAACATTGGCACTTCTTTGGTTTCTTTGACTGTTATTATGAATAAATTTTTTGTTGCAATAAAAGAATCTGTCACATTTAGTAAAATTTGAAATAAACGGAGAAGGAAGTATAAATTAGTCGACTGAGCAGAGAAATAGAAAAAAATCAATGTCTAAGGTTTTTGAGATATAAAGGTTTCAAGACAGTCAGGTCTCTATTTAAATTATTTAAATGTATTTTGTTAAAACAATACTATTTGAGTTAAACTAATATATTTGAGTTAATAAATATTCAAACTTTTTGTATAATGAACTAGCATAACAGTTTACGGTTTCAGTCGTATTTAGACGATTGTTTTAGTATGTGGATTACAAATGAAAATTTTGTACTGGGAAATTGCAGCTTTGAATCATGAAGTAAATTAATTTTCTAAAATATGTTAATACTATACACGTCTAACGAAAGATATAAAAAATCTATTAAAATAATACAAAGCTATTTGAAAAGTTATAGAAGATAAAGTAAAATTACTTCGAATTATTGTTTCTTTTTAGTTTAGGATCGTGATATTAATGGCTAGCTTAAAATGTTTTAGCTTATTTACATTAACAATATTAATAAATAATTTTTTTAACTTCAGTCTAATTGCTCTGTGATTTCTCTTAAGAAATGAAATGAATAGAAAATTAATTTTTCTTGACACGTAAATGAGATTTTATTTTTGAGATCTATATAGAGAGATGAGTTCAAAAATAATCTGCATTCATTTTGCAGAATATATATCGAAAAAATGAGAATCCCTATAGTAGATCCTAAACAAGTGTATCACTTTATATGAACTTAAAGTTTTCTTCTCAATTACAACAGTTTTGAAAAGAATGATAAGTTATATATTTTTATACTACATTAAACTATATTGTAATTGATATTTTATTTAACTATAATAAATCATGTATTGAGAAATTGTTTAATATCCATCTTGTACTGCAATTAACTACTGTTATTATTTATGAGGACTAAAAGAACATTTTGAAAATTTGGTAAATAAATGACAGATATACTTTATGCGAATTGCATGAATATCAATAATAAATGTAAATAAGAGAATTTTGATGGAAATTGAAACTTGCTGTGACACTCCCTTTCCATGATAGTTTTAGATATTGATTCAAGGAGGAGCTCTCTTCGTTGGGTACTTAAATATATGATAGAAATTTATAAGTCATGAACATCACAAAAAGGTATTCAAAGGAAATGGAGGGATATGTCCTGATATTCTAGGAAATGTCATTGTTATCTCATTCATGAATAAACTGACAAGGATTTTAGGAGTGAATATCGCAGAGAAGTACTGTACTCTATAAGGTTTCTCTTTTTCCCGAATGTAAATTGCTTTAGTCTACATGTACAGCTGTAAAAGGAAAAGGATTTTTATTGAGCAAATTTGTCTCAGGGATCTGTAAAAATACTAAAGATTCAATGGGATATTTATATCTTACCGTGTATTTTAAAGTGGTAATTTGTAAAACAAATGTTCTAAGATAAGTTTGTTTTAGATCTCCTTTCAGCAAATGTTTTGTCTGAAATACTAAGTTCGAAAACTACTTGTTGAATAAAGCCATAGATAATAATGCTGCTTTATGTATTCGGTAGATTAACGCAGACGAAGAAATTTAAAATATAAGAAAATATCAGGTAATTTAATAATAATGATTTTTTAAAAATAATATCATATATATTTTTACTCTCATCATTTTATATAGAAATAGGACATTTGTGTATTATTATTTCCAATGTGTAGACACTTTCTATATTACATTATTGTATTATAGCATTCTCCACTAACACCGAGGATAATTTTTGGTCATTTTATTGCTATGGAAGCAACATTTAGGTGCAAAACCTTAATTCCTAGAGCAACACAAAGATTATCCCAGTAATTCAGATGATGGAAGAAAGCAACATTGCCATTAATACACCTGGATTTCCATTATAGATAAGTGTTTTAAAAAACAAAAGAGGACATTACATATTTTCAATAGTCATAAAAAGGAATTTTCAACTTTATAACACAAGAAAGAACAGGAGTAAGAAAATTTTAAACAATTCGTGTGCATTTTTATAATGACACAAATGTCATAGGCCGGATTCATTTCACATAGACGTATTCGTTGAAAATGGGTTGAAACTTACATCTTTTAACAGAACATAAATTGATATTTATCTCAATTTTTTTCTTATACGTATCTAGTAAAAATCCTGATTGATATATATGGGTATTCCCTTTATAAAATTAAAGTAAGTCCTTAAAATAGACAAATTTTTATTCTTTTTGTTACTTTTGGAAAAATTTGTTTACACAAATCCTATGTCCCTGTGATCTTATTGACGCAAACAAATAATATTTCTCCTAACAGTAACTTTCTTAGGATTTTTCAAACTTTGCATGAATTTATGAAGCCTCCAATCCTGTGAAGTTTGCCTTTAAATGCAGTACTTCATTAGAATTAAGTGTGTTTGAACATTATATATTATGATCTAATGCAGGATTTTAATTATGGTAGTTACATCTTAGGGCACAATCAAAACATATATTGCTCATCATTTCCAAGAAAACTACATTCACAGAATAAAAACTTTGATGTTGAATGAAATCTTAATAGATATGTAGGAAAAAAGCCATGTAGAATGATGTAAGTCAAATAACGTATTTATAGAAACAGTTGAAATCAGACCAGTATTTTTAGGTTTCCAATACCATAGCCACTTAACTAAGACATCCACAGATACCACAGAATCTACCAACAATGATTGTGACAAGCTGCATCGAAGCTCTATCGAACTAAGGTATGAAGATTTCAGGTAATCTGAAATTTTATTTTTCAAATTACTTTTGCAAATGCTTGACTCGGCAATGTTTTGGGGCCAGTCGATTTATTTAAAAAAATGAAGTGGTATGCCTAGTTTGTTTAACATTGCAATTTATCACGCTACAATTTCTAAACTTCTCAGAGGGCGTTCATCACATATCCACCTAAAGAAATGTTCTTTGATATGGTTTCTACCATGCCAGCGAAATGATAAAAACTTGACATTTATAAACCAAAACAGGCCGAATTCTCAAATTCAACATGCCTCTGATCTTTTAACTGAGCCAGATAGTTACCCAAAATTGCAAAGTCAGAGAACAATAACATATTGGACAATGGAGGTCATACAATTTAAAACATTGTCAAAGTATTCCAAGTTAAGATTTTATATTTTGTTTATTACGATTCATCGGGAATTGAAGAAAGTACGTCCATGAATGAAGTTACTATTTGTTAAAATTACTTAGAAATGCGTTTATGTATGAATATATATATATATATATATATATATATATATATATATATATATATATATATATATATATATATATATATATATATATATATATATAAGATAATGTACCAAAATTAGAAAGGGTAGCTAGCAACCAAATAAAAAATATTTGAATTCAATGAGAAACAAGTTTTAGAAAAGGAAACAAATTAATTTATGCTCGTTTTAAATAACTGAATAAAATACTCCATCCAAATCTCCTATTTCCCATATTTATGTAATCGCCTATTTTATAATACGATCTGATATTGCATAATCATGACATCTACGGATTTAAATATCGACGATCTGATATTGTATAATCATGACATCTACGGATTTAAATTTCGACAGTGAATAAGTGCCACCTTTCACCAGTGACTTAAATATATGTAAAAACTAATCCGCATTTTTTGAATGTCAAAGAAAAGGTCATCGTGTCATTTATATATCACTAGTATAGTTTGGTTCACAATTAGTGGCCTTGTACTATTGTAAACTAAGTGAGCTCTTGATAATAAACGGTGGTCGATAGATGGTATCTTATATTATTTCTGCCATAACGGTGATCAAAAATGGTTTGTTCAGGAGAGTAGTCTGGGTTCTTTTCTTTGTGTCATTGTGTGTTACATTAAGATTGCAGACTCAAGATAATAAAAGATTAATTAATCAATTAAAAGAGATATGTTCGTTTCTTTACGCTCAAATTGTATGCATGCATATACATATGTATGTGTATATATGCTATGTTTTGCATGTGTACGTCTAATCTTACAGTGATATATTATTGGAGGTGTTAAAAAATACTATATTTCTTCAGAAATATCCATCACTTTTATAAGAAATATTATAAATTTTCTTTTACTAGTCTAAAAATTTGATGTAGGTAATACTTTTTTACAATACCAACTAATTTACCTATATTTCCTATTTCTGAATGATTGAATCAAATAAATTAGGAAATATATTCCTTGCCGTTAAAAACATTCCTAGAATTTTCTTTAAATAGAGCAAAAAGAGAAAAGTTCATACTTTCTAAACCATCATAAATATTAGAAAATTCGTTACAAATGTATTTAGTTTCTAATTCCGAGTTTTATGAAGGAGATAATACAATATAAATAAAATTGTTGTAACTGAGGAATTACGTTCAATCAACTATTAATTAAACTATATTACACTCGTTGGGCAAGTGTAAATACGCAGTGAGCAAGCAAGTTTACATTTAATTTACGTTTGAGTAAATTTGACTATGTTCGAAATTATAGTGTACAGTTCGTGATCCTCCCACTCAAGTACTTTATTCCCTCCTCATTTGTTTAATTAATTGATCACTAATTTTAACAGGTTTTGTTTTCATTTTGGGGATGCTGCGTATAGACTCTAAATCCATAAATTAATTAGAGTTCAACAAATTAAATAAGGCATAAAGTATATTATCTAATGATTTTAATTCTTTCCATTGATTACTTGTGTGATAAAATATTATAGAAGGGAGTTAAAATGCAGATACCCCTGACACAATGAAGGGGTTTAGAGTAGCATCCTCTTAATTTATTATGTCCCATTCTTCTATCAATGTATTCGCATGGGGAGTACTAGAAAATTTAAGGAATTAGTGAAAGAATTATGACCTCTCGAGACGCATTTGGCTTATTTTATACATGGAAATGTTATGCATGTATATTGATACAGTTAAGATATACAAGTTTCTGATATCACATGCAGATGTAACATTATTTTCCTTTCATTTTACGCATTTGTATTTGAAATTCATAAACAAGTGAGAAACATTTAAATTTTTCTTTAATTAAATTTCCAACATATACAAAAATAAACATATTCGTATTTACAAATACTTTATTTCAAATTAATATTTCACTGAGTATCTGCTTACATAATGTCTAAGGAATTTCCTGGTAAGAAAAGTTTTCCAAATTATGATTCAAATAAAAGAGTATTTATTAAATAACAATGATGATATTCGGCATCAAAATGAAAACATTCTAACAATTTATTGTTCTTTTCACCGAGTATTAAATCATATTATTCTTTCATTTTGTTCAAAAGTAATTTCTTACAACATCATAAGGCTTTAATTAAGGAATAATGTAAAGCAGTAGTTAAAAAAGTATATATTTACTTTTCAAAGCAGTATACACGTTTTTACTATTGAGGAGCAGAAGTAATTACCCTCCTTTTATCTAAACCGCATATATATTCAACGTTTAGCATTTAAATTTAGTCATTGTTTTAGATATTAAAGTAAAATCAATTCTCCACCTGTTATATAAAATAATTGAAAACGCAATATTTTATAACAGATGCATTTTATTTTTGTCCCATCGATGTTTCTAATTAAATGGCTATCTCACATTATATTTTCCTTTTTAATATGAAATGTAATAATACTTGTTTTTATACTAAAATTTAATTTCCAACCAAGAACTACTTTAAGTAAATACATGAATTTTAATATGGTATGCATAAATTATTAAATATCTTTCAATTTAAGAAATCCGTTTAGAAATTTATTTCTTTTCCCAAACTATTCTATTCTCAAAATATTGAAAATATTTTCTTTTGTTTGGAGCAATATATCAAGTATTAATTATGTAATATGCGTTAAAAATTTAAAACAACTTCCTTTAATATTAGGAAAAATAAATTATATAATCATATTCATTTTGATTGAAAAACTATGATTTTTATAAATATTGTCGAAAATATCATCAATCTCAAAAATTAGATTATATAAAATTAAGTAAGTTGAATAATAAATCGTCATTAGAAAATTTTGTTTTTCATTACTAATATATGTTCTAACTTTTATATCGTTATCCCGTCCCTACCGTTCAAGAAGATCTTTTACAAATCTGCTTGCTAGAGCCAAATCTATCGAATGAAATAGACAATTAAAAAAAGAGTGCTTGCACTGACTAAACTTCAGGAAAAAATAGAATAAGAAATTGTTAAAAAATAAAATATTCTTTTCACCATTTCTACAATTTGAAGGATAGCCGAGAGCACTTCAAGTACAAAACACAGATGTAATTATGCTTTCCAAGAGGACATTTAAATATTTTATTTCATTGAAAGAGGTACATAGAACACTCGAACCCCAGTCATCAATCATACCAATTGTTTTAGAAAAGACGGTATTCGTTTGCAGCCTATAAAAAGGGAAAAAATATCTTAGAATAAAAGTTGGAGATTTAAGAAGCAAAAACCTACAATTCTCTAAGAAATTATTTATCTTATGCTATGAGAGGCTGTGCATCTGTTGATTACACTTGTTTAGAGTTTTTTGTTGACTTAATGAATTTCAAGCGTTCTTTTTTACGTATTTTTTCTTCATAAAATTGATTTCATCTTTATTCTTGACTACAATAATTTGCTGCTTATTTTCAAAATTTTTGTCTTAGTAATATTTTTAATCCGGGATTTCTTATTTATTTAACAAGAAATATGTTTTGTGAATGAAAATTATTATAAATATTACTTTAGGATACAATTTGATGTTTTTTTAAATAAACTTTATTTCAAAGTAATTTTGATACAATTTTCAACTTTGTGCATTAACGATATTTTTCGTTTTTGATTTGTAAATATAAACTGAAGGAACGCTACAAAATTTTCATTCTATATAATTTGTAAAGAATTACTTCAAAGTGTATAAGTATTGGATGTATACAAGCATATATATATATATATATATAATATATATATATATAATATATAGTATATATATATATATAGAATTATATATACGTATATATATATATATATATATATATATATATATATATATATATATATATATATATATATATATATATATATATATTATATATATATATATATATATATATATATATATATATATATATATACCAATCAAATATATATATATAGATATATATATTTGAATGTGTGTAATCCAGATTGTTATGATTTAAAACAACAAACTTCTCACAGTTATGGTTACAGGGACAAAATTTCGAAATCTTCGAATGGCAACACCTACCGTTTTCTCTGTGCAAATTCATCAGAGCAAGGAAAAACCTTAAATATCGTTGGAACGAGACCCGTATGACATGAATTGGTGGCTTAAAACATTTGCAAATAAGAGAATCGTAAAGAACAAATCACAATAAAAGGAAGGTGTATTGATGCACTTTGCATAATTCACTTGGATAGGCAGTAGAAGCACCAATAACAGCCCTACTTGTGATATATGCAGTATGGGATGATTGTTTCTTCATGTTCGTGCTAATCTGTCTCATTTTGTTCGTCAATACACCTTGCCTTTTATTGGGTTTGGTTCTTTACGATGTTCTTCTTTGTAAATATTTTACGCCTCCAATTTACGTTATACGTCTCAATGCCATTTAAGTTTTTTCCATGCTCTAATCAATTTGCACACGAAAAAAGTGGGTGTTGCCTTTCAAAAATTTCGAAATTTTTCACTGTAACCTTAATTGTGAGAAGCTTATTATTTTAAATCATCACAATTTGGACCCTATACATTCAAATAACTCTATCTAAACTTTCATTTCGATTGGTTGAACGGTTCGGCCACTAGGGATTATATATAGGGAAAGTTTCTTTTAGACCACCCGGTATATATATGGAAAGTGATATATTTCCTTACTGGCAAACCCCAAATGACGAATTAATTTTGCCCTCTTCTTGAAAAATGAAATTCTGTAAATTACAATCTAGCTTTTGTTTGGAGAGGAGCATTTCACTTCCATGATGACCTTGGGAAACCGTTAAAGGTTTTCTGTGGTCAAGACCGATCGCTACGTTTCTCGGTAGTCTAGAAACATATGGCTTGAACGTATGCCGCTATGACTTGCCGCTATGCTTGAACGTTGCGCGTATGACGTTTTCCTAAAATTTTAGATCTCAAAGATTTCTCTTTCGGGAGTAAATTTCGGGTGTTTTCTCAGTCTTTGCTTCTACATGATTTCTTAAAATGCTCGACAAATTTCTGGAATGTAAGAGAGGAAATCAAGAAATGATGTTTAAAAAGAACCGGTGCTGATTTTGGAAAATATTTTTATCAAATATCATTACATTTGGAAAAGGCTCTTGGGATTATTTAAGTCATTCCTTGGGCTTTACTTCCGGTAACACTTGAAGATAATTCAAGTTGTGGATTATCCAGATTCTCTGAATATATTAGAGCTCTTGCTATTTAGTTGCTGATCGTCATGATCCAATTTATTTCTTTTAGAGCTATTTAGCCTAAAATTTAGCCCTATTTCATCAAGACTCAAAATTTCATGAAATCCTCCTGGTGATTCTAAATTTTTATTCATGTCAGTGGTAGTACCAGTTTCATAGAAGACATTTATATATATATATATATATATATATATATATATATATATAATGACAATATTAGTTTTCAATAGTACACGCACATTGGATGATAAGAAAACCCTTTTCATCTGAGCTCTGAAAAGGCATAAAAGCTAATTGGTATACTCATTATTGCGGTTATTTTTTAAAATCTGTTTCGTAACAGTTAATTTATTTGGAATATTACACTTATTCTTTCAAATATTATTTCACTATCTAATTACTGAGTAAAAGTTGTTCAAGGAATTTTCATCTGATATGTCCATATGATTACTTTTTGCTTGAAGTCTCGGCCACCGCTACTTTTGATCTAACATACCACAAAATAAAATGCACATAGACATCCATACACACACATATAAATGTACATAAGGAAAATTTTGAATTATAATCGAGTGTTAAAGAAAAGTTGTTTAATGTTCTAAAAAATAAGATAGGAAAGTTACTGATTTTTTACATACTAGAATAAAATGTATAACAATTTTTTTACAATTATATCAATATTTATCGAGGAAAAAAATTCTGTCCCTTCTAATTTTTAAATGTCTTTTATTTACATTTAAATTCGGAATTTTTTATGACTATACCAAAACTTTAGTTTAAAATACATATTTAACATTCACATTCAATTTTATTTTACATTGCTAAATATAACTATCCCAGCGAGTTCTCTGAATTCTGTCTGTGGTGTTAGGGTTTCAAAATAAAGGATAATTTTTTTCAAAATATTTTTTTCAAAATATTATTTTATATTATACCCTACACCATAAATATTTACAATCAGCAATTTCTATCAGCAATTAAGCCATTTCTATAAAATATACAAAACATTTTATATATATTATAATATGTGTACAATATGCTTTAATCGCAATCCTTCTGTTTTAGCATACGTAATAAACCGTTTTTATGTACAGGTTTAGAACACGTGTATAGGAAGTTAAATTTAAAATATTGGGATTAAAAAAATAAGAAAATAAACATTTAAATCCAAAATTAGTTTACTAAAATATTGGAATGCACATAAATAATTTTATTTTAGCCTGTTAGGTCAAACTTTCAATGATAGGGCAGGACAGTGAACACTATATGTAAAGAACATGGATAAACAAAAAAGTATGAGCATACAATTTTTTTAATTTTATGCATGTCAGTAATTAATAGTTTAAATCAGAAGCTTTAAATTGGCTTAACATAATAAGCAGAAATCGACACGTATTTAAGTAAATCTAAACTTACTTCATTTTGACCAGAATTTAAATTTTCTCTTTTTTTATTAAAACAAAATGTTAGCTCTTCCGATTGATAAATATGAATTTATCACTCTTACAAATAGAAAGACACTGTTTAGAGAAAATAAACCTTAAAAGTTTCAATATTATTTCGTAATATTAATTTCAATATTGCGAAAGTAAAAAGAATTTTTGTTTCTTAAATATACACTTAAATTTATCACGAGTTAAAATTTTGATGATAGATGTTAAATAGTTTACATATAAAAAATTACATATAGTTTACATATAGTTTACATATAAAAAGTTACGTACAGTTTACATATAAAAAGTTACATAGAGTTTACATATAGTTTACATCATAAAATATTAATTCGTTAAATTCTACAGCATTTCAATAAATATTAAAGCAGAAATCCCAGGAAATTTTCTTCTAAACGGGGAACATTTTGATTATATTACAGGTATACTGTCCTTTTAATACACGTAATATTTTCCAATTAATATTTTTATTCCAATTCTGAGCTATGACATATAAGTGAAGGATATATATTTTAAGTAATATTCAAATATAATAAGTATGATTAGATTTTGTATCAAATATTTTGAAGTAAATATGTAATGTATGAATACTAAATAATATTTCTTGAAATTTTTGTAGTAATAATTAAAAAAATATGACAATATAGGCAAATCCGTAAAAGGTTTGAAAATAAGAACACTTATATGTTTTCTGGAAAAATAATTGAGTTTAATTTCTTGAATAATAAAATAGCATTTAAATAGTTTAGTCAGACCTTAAAAATTAAATTAACTAATAGAAGTATTCATGTTTCGTTTAATTTGAATGTTTTATGCTATTTGTTAGACTTTTGTAAATATGTCAGTGAAACTATTTCTGGTAAAATTTATAAACATATTGATAATAATTTATACTAATAAATATTTATAAGCATTAATAATTGTATTTCATTATCAAATAACTTAAAGCAATGATTACTTTTTATAAATACTGATAGGCGTAGGTAATAACAATTACATAAGCATATACTTTAATATCTCAGTTTACACATTTTCTTCGAATGTAATTTGAAATTGAGAAATCACTATGATTTTTATGTGACATTTTATATTTCTTTTGTTAATTTTTCCTTTACTGACAAGACAATTTCAAAATGTAGAATGAATCATGATAAGAAACCTGTACAAACCCGTTTTATTTTAAAGATTGCATGCACAAGGTTTTCAGTTTTTCCAAACATTCCCATTTTAAAAATGTTTAGTATTCTAAACGTTTCTAAACGTTGTTGTTCTAAACGTTTAGATATTTGCTAATAAACTGCTACATTTTAAGCGTTATATTTTTTAAAATCTATATCTCATATTAATTTTTAAAAGGTATTTAAATATGACTATGCTTATAATAAATTACATAACTATTATATGATATTATGCTTCATTCTGTTTAATCTCTTTATGAAAAGATATCGACTACATTGTCTACATTAGTAAAATTTGCCTAGACTACCATTCCTTAATCACAAATTTTGCATGCGAGTGCAGATTAACAATGAAAACCGAGCTTTACATCTGAAATTTGTGCTTTCATCCGAAAAGCCTGAATGAACTTGGAAATGTTTATCAGGAGTGAGTAAATGGGCTCGTTTGCAATACTATTTACATGTTTGACCATTGTTATCCACATGTTGAATCGTTCACGAGTAACTCTGTCAACTAATTTGAAATAAGTTGTCATTTTGGAAGCGATTCCTAGAACGTTGCAATTAAATTAGACAACACGTTGCTCCAGTTTACAAATGAATGTGTTACTTCTTTATCTGCTGATTTGCTTCTTCAGCTTCATCGGATTTAAATTTTAATCTGTGTAATTGCATCATGAATTAAATAGAACGTAAACGAGAAGAGCTATCAGTTTAGTTATTTTTAAATTATACTTTAAATAAATTGGTGGAAAATTTAGTTGATATATATATCATCATCTGTCAAATTACTGGGGAATCTAAAGTACACTGAAATTTTTTAAAAATTGAAAAATATTATAAAATGAATGATTCAAAATTCATTGTATTTCACATTACAACAATTATATTTTTTTAAACATTTTCCATTTAGTTACACTTATATATATTTCAATTTTATTTTACAAAAACTGATAAAAGTGAGTCTTTATAACAAGTTATTTTTCGTTTATTAAGATCACTCCATTATGCAGTAATTTATAAATAATTATTTATGCTAAACTGATCTTTTAGCTTGCAATAACTTTGGAACTTTATATACCAAAAATATTATATAAGAAAAGCAGTAGTTCACATTTATATTTTCATCAGTATCTAAATCTGGACATGAGAAAATAACTAAACTTTTTCTTGTAGAACCTCAAAAATAAGAGTTTATCTTGATACTAGATTATTTTAAAGGTTTTCTCAATATATACACTATCTTTGTAAGCTTATAGTATACTCTTCTTCAACGAAGACAGATTAATTTTTGATAAAACGCTAGCTTCTAAATATTAAATTGAAGCGAATTAATTGAAAAATTAATAAATTAAACCTTTTAGTACACTTAACTTGCATTTTGAAATTCCCGTGAGTAACTGGCGTTTGTTGAGTCATTTTATTCTAAGCTACTGTTAGAACTCACAAAAATGTATAAAAAAGATTTAATATATGTATATAAAATATAATTCAATATAAAAATAAACAATGGAGTTCCCTTTGTCTATATTATTTATGAAAAGAATAAGCATATTAACAATGTATTTTATCGCTATTTGAAAAGAGCATTTAAAAAGACTCATAAAATAAATAAAAAAATACATTACAAGTACACACTTTGAACTAATTCTTTATTTACACTTAAATGCAATTCATACAGTTGACAAATAAAATATATGCATACATGTGTACATATATATATATATATATATATATATATATATATATATATATATAAAACAAAATTTAATATATTAAAATATTTTTACTACATTCTTACAAATAATTAATTTCAACGTTTTCCTTACAAACTTAATTTATAAGGGATCAGAAATATTAATTTATAAGGGAAATTCTTTTCTAACTAAACTATGACTTACAATAAAATAACATGTCTTATAAACTTTGCATTCAGAATTTTTTTCTTTTTTTTTTTTGTTTTTTATGATTAACTTTTATGTATATAGCCTTATTTTAGCAGTGCTAATTTCATTTATCTTTTTCTATTCTTTATCAATACTTGTATCTAGAACTATTCCAACCTGAATTATTTTCCTTACAGTGGCTAGTTGAATTGCCCTCTTATTCCGAAATTCAGCATCAAACTCTTTCTCAGCTACCTTTGTTAAAATTGTGTATTATTTTAGGTATGACCATTTGAAACATTTTGAATGGAATTTATGTTCTACTGCATTAAACATTTAACAATCTCCTTAAAAATATTAACAATAAAACTGTAACATAAATATGTAGAAAAACTTCATAAACTAGTGCAATACTGTGCAAATGTTCTTTCTGAATGGTACTGACATCAGAAGTGACAAATAACTTTCAATTAAAAAATACATGGAGGCAGAATGACTCCTAAAAACTTGTTAACCCTTTTTATCCTGATAGTACTTATAAGTACCGCTTCGATCAAACATTTATATATTTCTAATAAAGCCGTTTTTCCTAACGGTACTCACAACGATATGAACAATGCAGTTCCTACAGCAGAAAAGAAATGACAGCATAATCAGGAATCCTTTTTATTCGCATAGTAAGGATTTTACAATTGTCGTGCTGCATTTGAAGGTCATTTTGTGGTAGATTTGATACACGTGTTGTTCAATTGAGTAAATTTAGTGGTTTATTACCAGTTATTTGGTACTATTATTTTTAGAGACTTCTATACTTCGCAGGTAAGCATTTCATTTGTTTTATTTTCTATCATAGAGTCAAAAATATATGTTGGTTCTAGAAAGTACCAGCTGCAAAATTAACTATTAAAATTCAGTAAAAATTAATTTTCTTTTTTCTATGATTGTTCTCCATTAAAACTTATCTAATGATGCAAAAATACAGTAAGAAAGGTTTTGGTAAATTAATTCAGGATATAAGGGGTTAAGGATTAAATAACAAATTTACAACTATAAAATACGTGTCATATAAATTACGTGTCATCGTATAGTCATATAAATGACTATACAATGTGTATAAATATTGTAACTGTCACTGTAATTAAGTAGCAACTCCTCTCTGTAAAATAGTAACTATATCTATTTTTATGGTTAAATATGATAGTAAAAATAGGTTAATTATGAAAGATGATACTATAAAACAAAATCGAAACATAAATAGATACTCAGTAATATCCTTTAATTCTTAATACATTTATACAAAATAGGTCTAAATTAATATGCTTAAAATAATCCTTAACATTTCCTTTCCTACAAAAGCCTCTACATTACACATAACATATGACTTGCCTTTTTCATTGAAAAATATCCCTTCTCTTGTTAATAACACAACCATGTTTTTCATACTAAGAAAATTTTTTTTCTTAAAAATACGAAACCATGGAATAGAGGAAACGTCTAGTGAAAATAAATAAAATGAATCGCCCAAACCATTTCCAAGTCTCTCAATCACTGGTATTGGAATTACTCTTTTGCGTTGCAACCTTAGAAAATAAATTCAAGGCAATCAAATTGAACACGGAGGGAACGAAGGAAATGGCAGGACTTTACGAGCTATCAAGCCAGGAAAAAGGTTTTTCCACAATTTTCTCTCCCTTTCCCGACTCTTCGATTTTTTTTTCCTTTTGAGCATTCGTATGTCATCGTTGTGCTCTGAGAAAAATGAAATTGATAAATCTAAATTCTTAAAAAAATTAGATGCATTTTTTTCTTAAACTTTACAGCTCGTTTTTATTTTTATTTTATCCTGAATGAAGACATCGCTCTATCTTAATTCATTAATAGAGAGAAAGTGTTCTAAGAGCGTGAAATTAAACTGCCTAAAGAGCTTTTCTATAGGTATCTGTATTTCTATAAAAGAAATGTTTCAAAAGAAGTGTTTGTATATATATTTATAAAAAAATATTTTAATGTTTTACAAATTCGTAAAAAATGCTGTTCTGCAAACTGGAAGTAAATATTTTTATTCAGTTCTGTTCTACAATTTTTTATCTGTGTATCATGTTTTAAGTATTAAAAAAATGAATAAAACTTTCAAATCAAATAATCCCGGAAGCATTTTTAACTAATATATTTTTATTTTTATTTACTTTCACAGTGGGTAAAAAAATATTAAAAAAAACCGGATGCATTTACTAGGCTTGAAATTGTAATACTTACGCACTTTACAGTCTCTAAGTTATTCATGATAATGATACTACATAAAAATGAATCCAAATAACTAAAATATTATCATTTTAAAAACTCAGGTAATTTCAATCAAATTTAAATAGATCAAATTTCAGATAATGAACACCCCTATCAGGTTTTGTAATATTTTAATTATATGCATTTATGTAGCTTTCTTTATATACAGCGTAAGTCAATTGCTATTAAAAATAAGAAGGGTAGTATTAAGTTTCCAGAGGAGGAATAATTACCATGCAACATAGGGTTGCAGAACAAGGAGAAAAGAATGAAAAGTGTTCCGTTCTAAATATACAACAGTGTTGGGAATGGAATGGATGATACAAAAATTTGCACTTTATGGAAAACAAAAACAAAGAGTGAAATAGTAACAGGTATGAACTGTCAATATGAAATTTAAACCTACACTCTGTAGCCAAAGAAATATCAACATTGTCAAAACTAGAACGTTCTGATAATAAATCCATCAACAACAAGGTAAAAGAAGGTAAAGCAAATGGAGAAATAGCAAAAGCAGTAGTGTTAGTAACAAATATAAGCAGGTAACAACAGGAGAAAGTGTATGATATTAGGCGATGCTCGTATGTTATTTATTATATAGAAATTGTATCACATAAACATATCCTTGCAGTAACCATAGAAATAGCATTCAATAGAAATATCATACCATGTTAATTAATACACTTTATTTTACATTGAGACATTGATTATTCCACTCGTTTAGAAAACGACTTCAATCTTTTTTATGACCAACGTTAGTCATTGTTGTTGTTAAAAATGTCCAGACATATTCCCAAAATAAAGTATAATTTTTAACGCATTGCATCTTTTATTACCTGGATTGCATAGTTGTAGAATATAACATTATATTAATCTGTTCTTTTCATATATCATTAAAACTTGCTCTATATTTGAGACAACATATACAAACATACATACACAGACTTATACTCATCTATATATATATATATATATATATATATATATATATATATATATATATATACATATATATATACATATATATACATATATATATATATATATATATATATATATATATATATATACATATATATATATATACATATATATACATATATATATATAGAGAGAGAGATATAGATATATATATATATATATATATATAGATATATATATATATATATATATATATATATATATATATATATATATATATATATATATATAGATATAGAGAGTGTGTGTGTGTGTATAGATAAATAGACAGATTGATAGATAGAGAGAGAGAGAGAGAGACAGAGAGAGAGAGAAAGAAAGATAGATAATGTAGAGATATATACATGTAGAGAGGGATACAGAAAGAGAGATATCATTATTTTTTTTATCTATATATCCTGTTTTCTTTCATGCATAGCTTTTTATTATAACATAAAGATTCTTGCACATGCTTCGAACAGGAGTTTAACATATTTTGGAAAATAGTAATATATGTTTATTAAAGTATAGCTAAAAATAAGAATTTCATCAAATATAAAAACTTGTAGGAGAAGAATTATTTTAACGATACACAATATACTATGCGTTCAAAAGAAATATATTGTTATTTATACGTGCAAACATATATAGGAGAATAAATAATGGTTAACTCAAGCAATTTTGGTATTTTATGCAAATATATGATATTCAATTATTAATTGGTCTAGACCTAAACTTGTTTTATTACTATACTGAAGTAAGGTTTTATATCTATAACTAAATTATAGAAAAATGTTACATAATTATGATTAACTTCTTAATTCCAAATTGAATATCCAAATTCATTCAATAATTAGATTGATTTAAATAATAGAATTCGATTCGAATTAATAGAATAATCGATTTAACCATCTGAATTTTACAGAATTTAGAAGAATTCATATCAAAAACTTTACTGTGTTAAACACTTCACTTTCAGTCATTGCACAATTTCATCAAAAGATTAACTGGATTTCCTTAAATGCATTGCATAAACAAATTCATAAATGGGAATATATACGATAATGAAGGTTTCGTGGTTATCATAAAACTGATGTAGTTCAACAGGAGCATTTTTCAAGCTTCCGCGATACGGTTAATTACTTCTAAAACCCATGAAATGCAATAAAAAAGTAATTTACTTAATTATGAGCACACTTCATCTTGGATAAATCAACTTCCTAATTATATATGTTACTTTATTTATTGCGTTTGTTCATTTAATATCTATTATATACGTGATTGAAACTATGATTTGAAATTAAAGAAGAATTACTTTAATAATAAACAATATACTATGCATTCAAAAGAAATATATTGTTATTTATACGTGCAAACATATATAGGAGAATAAATAATGGTTAACTCAAGCAATTTTGGTATTTTATGCAAATATATGATATTCAATTGTAAATTGGTCTAGAGCTAAACATATTTTATTACTATATTGAATTAGGGGTTAATATCTATACTTAAATCATAGAAAAATGTTGCAGAATTATGTTTAACTTCTTAATTCCAAATTGAATATCTAAATTCATTCAATAATTAGATTGAACTTCATAATAGAATTCGATTTGAATTAATAGAATAATTGATTTACCAACTGAATTTTCTAAAATTTAGAAGAATTCATATAAAAAACTTCCCTTTCAGTCATTGTACAATTTCATCAAAACATCAGTTGGATTTCCTTAAATGCATTGCATAAACAAATTCATAAATGTGAATATACGCTAATGAAGGTTTCGTGGTTATCATAAAACTGATGTAGTTCCCCAAGAGCATTTTTCAAGCTTCCGTGATATGGTTAATTACTTCTAAAACCTATGAAATGCAATAAAAAAGTAATTTACTTAATTATGAGCACACTTCATCTTGGATAAATCAACTTCCTAATTATATATGTCCCTTTATTTATTGCATTTGTTCATTTAATATCTATTATATACGTGTTTACACACTCTACGACTTGAAATTTTTTAAACTGGTATTTGTTTGACTAAATATAAGAGATTAATGATAAATTCTTAACTTATATAAATATATTATTTAACTTCTGCATATTTTCGTGCCTTTACATATGTAGTATAGATTATAGGACAAAAAAATTATAAGTTGTAAATCTATATCTTTCTTTCAATTGCATGAGCATCCGAAAAATCGTATTAATTTCATTTAAGAAGCTACTTATCTTACAAACAATTTTTAAAAAAATATCCTCCTATTAAAATTCTTGAGATAACTTCTAGTTTACCAAAAAGAAAATAAATAAATCTTTGGATGCATTTCACTTAAGTGGCAATTATAAAAACTTATACTGATACGGGGTGTTTTCTAATTACTACTCTCAGGTAGAATAGACGAAAGAAAATATATGCAAAAATTGAAGCAGTAATAGGGAAGTCCTCCTTCAGGTCGTTATATCAATATGCTTCTTATCCGAAAAAACTCCTTCCGAAGACTAATCAAATACATATGGATAACTTGAGATGTTTATTCAAAAATCCTGCATATAATGGAAACTTGTTAAATTCCTACTTAAATCGAAACAAGACGAAGTAATGATATGTAAAAGGAGCTTTTGAAATAGCTTTTTCCGATGTCTTTCTCTCCTTTTCGCTGTACATCCTTCATTTTTGCACGGAAAACTTGTCATTGGGAATCCATCCATCGATTAATAAAAATCTTGAACGATACGTGCTCGGGATGAAGGAAAAAACGAGGAGTATCGATAGGAACGATTGTTTCGCCTCAGAAAAAACACCTTTTGTCCACTTTGGCTCAATTGCTTACGGTTTTTCTTTTAAAAAAAGAAATGTACATTCGGACACTATTATTACGTGAAAAGTGGTTACCTAAAAGAAAAGTGTCATTGGCGAAAAAATTTGGAACAACTCATCTCTCCTAGAACGAAATTGTTCTATTGCTTATGATGTTTTACGTGCATTGCAAGTAAAGCAACGAAGATTTGTTAGACTGAATGAAAGTAATGTAACTTTGTTGATAAGGTAAGGATATATGTATATATATATATATATATATATATTTATATATTTATCGGCATTCTTATCTTTTTAGTCGCATCTGCATCAGCAGATTAAGAAACAGAAATGTAACGGAATTTTTACCATTATATTTTACTAACACTTTTAATAATATGATATAGTTGACTAGAAATTTTATTTATATGCAGGTTAGAAGAAGATAATTATTTAACTTCGAATTTCTGCAAAAAATGAACAATTTAAGGTTATATCTCGAAATGCGTGCCGTAAGGCAGATGTACAAATAAAACCTTACTATCAGGGTAAGTGACCTGTAATTATTAAAATGTGTGACGCCAATGTATGTTAGGGGTAACACAAGAAAAATCATAATGAGGTGAATATAAGGAAAAATTCACTAAACCCCAAAGCAAAAAGAAAATAATGAAAGTTTCAGTCAAATGGTTCCATTGATTTTATAATAGAAAATATGAATTGAAATTTGTTTATTCTCCTTTATCTTCGTATTAAAACCACTTTAAGGGTATCTAAGCTGAATAAATATTTTAACCCAAAAATGTGCTGTGCCAAAAAAAGGTTTGAGAAATACTAGCAATAAGCTTTACATGACTAGTCGATAATAATAGTACGTTAGAAGATTCTGCCTGGTTTTCGAGTGCTATTTTTTAATATAGTTCTACATGAGAGCTCATAGTAACGATCTCCTCAAGTCAATCACAAATGTCTACGAACATACATATCAGCTGCTGGTTTCGAAATCACGATGTCAGTGACCAATCAGTAGACCTACGCCTGAAGGAGAATCTGCCTTTTCTGCTTTACAATTGAGTAAAAACTTATATGTCACCTTTGAGAAATGGCATTCCTCATTACGATTTTGAAAACAACTTCTAACTAGAAAATACGTTGAAGATTGGTTTCAAATACTCCCGGTAAACTAAGATAGTGTAAGAAAAGTTGTTCTTGAGATCTACTATCATTAAACATTCAGACACCATATCGGCGTATAGATAGATATAGACTATTGGTTCCTTGTGTTTAAGTGTGCATAGATAAATTATTCAACACCGATATACAGTCTGTTTAATTACTTATAAATCCCCCGTATATGGATTTTAAATATATATATATATATATATATATATATATATATATATATATATATATATATTATATATATATATATATATATATATAATATATATATATATTTATATATATATATATATATATATATATATATATATATATATATATATATATGAATGTATGTATGCATATGAGCGAAATAAAAGTACTATACCAACTTCACAAACATTACCTACGTGTCAAAGACAGTTTCTAGTTATTACACAGTAAATTATATTTACTCCCTCTTATTTATGCAATTATTAAATATGTGCATGTATATTTAATAAAGAAACATATGTGGGATGTTGTATACACTACGGGTTGATATCACTGCCCATTTTTGTGATTTTTTATCGTAATAGTCATCTAACTAAATATTGTATTGAATAATTGTAAGTTATTTAACCAGTTATTAATTATATTTAATGGTTCCCGAAATAGTTTAACGACCAGTACAGATATAATTTTTCCATTTTTAAATATTGTTGAAATTTTGTATTGTTAAATATTATAAATGAAATATATTTGCATTTATCAAAATCCATATTTCACTAACAATTCATACCTCCAGTATTCTATTAATCTTCATAGCGATGGTAAAATTAGATGCTGAAAATTGTATAAATATTAAATATTTAATAAATTTTTAATAAACGATTATGTAAAATATAACTTCAACACATATTTGAATAATAACCTTTATTTTGTAATATTTTGTAATCCATGTATTTCCCTTAAATTAAAAGGGAGAAAAAATCAGAATTTTCTAATAAATCTAAATGTAATTTAATCTTTGCATTTTATAAATATTCAAACTATTTAGGATATACAAAAATGCTATATTCAGCGACACTCTAACATTTCATTGTCAATATTAAAAGAATAATTTAACAGCAAACGAACTTACTATATCCCATTTTTTCGATGCTAACATTTATTATCATTTAAATACAAGAATGTTTAATTCTAAAGTTTCTCATTTATCTAATAAATTAATTGATGTATATGTTAATTTATACATTGCTATAAAGTTTATCTGAAGTTATGAAATATCCTTATACGTATAATAGAAGCGCATGTATTTATACGATGTTTAAATATGCTACTAACCGAAATTTACATTTTAAAATTATAATTTAATTTTTGAATCCTGACATCCTTTGAATTCCTGTCAACTTTCAAAGAAAAGGACTAGCTTTTAAATCATTCGATTCAACTTCTTAAATGGATTCATATCTTAAAATCTTAATGGATTCCCTTAAATTTACGTAATTGCAAT